>OY735218.1:54530897-54648397 GCA_963457665.1 Thysanoteuthis rhombus | reverse complement strand
GAATTTTTTTTTATCTAAAGTACTTTGATTCCTGCTGTATTACTATAAGTGGACACTTATCTATCCCAAACACCGTCCAAATGCCGTTAACGTATTGTTTCCGTTTGTTGAAGTTTTGAGCTCTTCTCTGCTCTTTGGTTAATGTCATCAATGTACATTAGGTAGTTGACTTTCCCCTTCGTTTTGGAAAATGGTATTCATTGTTGTTTTTTCACAATTATATTGTAGTGAGGAGAGAAAGTCTCCCTGATAAAATTCCCTGTTTTATACTCACCTATACTGAGTTTTTTTCCTGTAGCTGTCGAGTCTTCTCAGACGTTTTTTATAGAGTTGGCTATAAATCTCACCACTGTTCGTTGATTTTGAGCATTCTGAGGTATTTGAGTATCCAACTATTTGGTGTTATATCTTATGCTCATTTTGCAATATTTTCCGATTTCTTCCGATCGTCTTGTCGATGTGGAGCAAATCATTCGCCCCTCAGTTTTTCTTCTGCATATTTTCTGTTCTTCTTGTGATATTCCCCCTTTTCTATGCAAATATATATTCTCCTGTCAAGATTTTCCATATCAGTCGTAGGCATGTTATTGGACTGTACTTATATTTCTGTTCCCTTCCAAAATTTGTTTCTGGTCATCCATTCTTGGAATCTGCTCTCATCTAAGTTACTTTCGAGTTTACTACTTTTCCACTGTAATCTACGGCTTGGAATATCTAATGTTATCAAACCATTCTGGTGTTTTGTTGTTTTCAATAGGGTGTCGCCATATGTTATTCCAGAAGTATTTTGCCTCTTCGTTGTTTTAGAAATGCAGTTCACTGTGTATTGGTCGATTGTTTGTATATTTCTCTCCGGTGGTGCTTCTTATTATTTGATGTATTTCTTTTGTACGCTTTTAGTCATATATCGTATCAGTTCTATCGTCTCTCACGTGATTTGTTCATGCATGATGCATTTTTTAATAATCCCCCAACCTGTAGCTGACAGATTTTTTTTATTGAATTTCCTAGGTTGGAATATTGTTCCTTTTTTTTGAAAAGTTCCTCCTTGTATTGAACTGTTACCATTTTTGCGCCGGCGTAGATCAGGTCATTCAGCTCCCTTACGTCGTTACTTTCATTATGCCGTAACAGGTATTTAAATTATCTGTTGATTTGTTTACATTCTTCCAACCCATGACCCTAAAAAATCAGTGTCTTATTCTCTTCTTGCATCTCTTATCGTTAAAGTTTTTATCAAGGACTTTTTTCCTTCTGTTTTCGGTGTTGGCATCTCTTTTATGTTTATTTCTGCGGTCATGTTTTTATTCTCTTCTTTGAATTTGTTTCCATTTCGTCGTTAATTGTGCTGGTTGTGTTGGGGTTTGTCTTTTGGTAAGACACCTTTATTTTATTGTGGATTTCCTGTAATTCAATCTTCGGCAACCATTCAGTTTTCATTATTTGTTTCACTTGATCAACTAGGGGCTGATGTGATGCCCCCCACAGTGGGTTTTCTACTGCATATTCTGAACATGCAATCCTTATAATGCCGACCACATCGTTTGTTTTTAAGGAATTACAAGTTGGGTGTCTTTATTTGTCAATTTTTTTTATTTCTATTCTGTTTGACAGCTGCTCAATTACAGTAGTATCCCTCATTAGTGTCATTAAGGGAGTGTCGGTCGGAGTCTCTGTCAGGAGTAACTTGGTATCTATTGTGACTCTCCAGAAGCCATCAAGTGTATACAAGCTAGGATTATTATTCTTATTATTTCACACCAGCAATGGCTTATGGTTTCCACTTGAGATCAAGTGACAGCAAGTGTACCAAATATTATCTTGAATATTCTCGCTAATTGCAATATTCCTGTCATCTTTGTAGTTGCAGCTGTTTCAAAGATTCCTAGTTCTTCCAACCTCATTGATACTTTCTCAAGAATTGTTCTCCGTGCTGTAACGACCATTGTGACTACCCCCATCTTCATGTTACAATTCTCCAGCTAGGGCTTGATACAATTCATTTTCTTTTAAATTCAACTCGTAGTCTAACTGTACAACCAGATTCACACTTATTTTCTCTTTGATACTTCTTCACTAAAATCACATCCGGTGTTCCGAGTCTCAAAGTCTTTTTGTGGATCAAATTCTGGTCTAGGCATTCGCCATTGATCGTTTAGTCGATATACTGTATTTTGTGCAGTTTTTAGTTGAAAACAAAGCTCATACAGCCATACCTGCTTTGTTGACTTGGCACGGTATCCATATACTTGTTTTCAATATCATTGATCTGGGCTATAACTAGAGCAGCTAGGGTTTTCATCTTTATGTCCTGTCAGCGTGGCCTTGTCAATGCCAATTTGTCTTTCATGTTGAGTTCCCTTTTTCAGTGTTTTGTGGCGCTGGGGTTTTCCTTGTTGTTTAATAGCCTTTTGGGGGTTTTGCAACTGATCTTCTTTCACCCTGTCTTCTTTGATCTTCTCCCGATTGCAGAGTCGATGCAATTCTTGATTCTTATCAGTAGATTCCATCTCTTTTCCTTTTTACATCCCTCAATATTGTTTGAAGCATCGTCAAAAGTTTTCTTCTGTAATCTGGGATTCTGAGTTCTACTCTTGTCCATTTGAGAAGGGCCCTGATCAACTCACAGGACAACCAGTCCAAGTATGTATCCCTTTCATGGAATCACTGCTATACAGTTTGGTTCACTTTTTTCATGTTTTTCTTAGGTACGCTTAGCCTCCCTTCCCTTTATCTACCTCTGCTTGATCCTGTCTATATCTGAAGATTCTTAGTATTTTAAGTTTACTTTTCTTCTTTGAGCATCAAAAGTTTCCTGTTTGAGTCATACAATCTTTTCTGGTTATTAATCTGGTTCATATGTTTTTTCCACTTGTCAATCTTGCCTTTGTCTCAATTCCAAACTCCATTCAAGACGATGACAAATCCTCTCCTGTTGTCAGCCGAAGTTACAAGAAAATTGAGGAGGAAGAATTAAATCACTTCTTCCTGCAACCGTGTAAAATGTATATCCAAGATTACATAATTATATAGCAGGAACCTTTAGCTAAAACTATCAAGGTAGATATCCCTGCTTTCCAGGTTTTGTTGGCTGGCTGGCTGTGGACGTCTTGGAAATTACTATGATATCAATATTTATTCAAAACACTTAGCTAATACAACTGTACCAAATCCAGTGTTTATGAATCGTACACCAAAACTGTAAGGATTGTTTTTTTGTTTTGTTTTTCAATTTCTAAGTTGTTTAGCTGGCTCTGTATCATTCAGATAAGCAACACTAAAAGAGCTATAAGATTGAAAAATAAAACATTTACTCATTATTATGTCGAGAAAAAAATATTTCGTTTTGTTTTTTGGAAATATCCCAGGACATGTGTTTTGTGGGGGTCCAATTGACAGTGTAATTTTATGCTGAATTAGCCATTTGTTTCTACCTAGCAGCCTCTACGTTTTCTTTTTTTTAATTTCAAAATTTTTAGTGGTCACTGCTAAACTGATTGATTACACCTTTTTCAAACTTGTTTCAAACATCTTAATTGATCACCCCCAACACTGCAGGCTGCCAAAATATGCTTATCACGTGACAGTTACTATTTAATGGCTAACTTGACCTGCTTCATACGTAGTTAAGCCATGTGATTGTAATGACAGATAGTACCTGGGACACTGAGTCATCTCGAAAGACCCCTTTTTTTTTTCTATTTTGACCTTGTCAATATGCTTTCCTCCTGTGGTTGTAAAACCCTCTAGATTTCCATTGTTACCAGATTTTTCATGTTTTTCAGGCATTCTATTATCCAGGGTTGAGGAATCATATTGTGAGCCATCTTGTGATCTATTCAGGTCGAGGCTAAGCTTCTTTGAACTTCTTTCAGCATATTCTGATCAATGAATAGCAACTCCTTCTTTTGGCTCCCATTTGGTCCTGATTTTTGTTCCCCACGAAGAAAGTATTATTATCATTACCAAACTCCTGCACAAAGTTTGGAGTTGACTTTGCTTTTCAATGGTGACAAGAAAAAGAACCAAAAGAAACTAAAAGAAAAATCCCAACCAAAATGAGAGATGTACACTGATGATATGAAATAACAGTCGACTTATAACAAACATTCTATCCTACTGACCGAATGGGCTAAATGGACACTACATTGCCCAAAATGTATGATAAAAATACGATTTCATTTTATTTTATCATGTATGAAAACAAAATTATCTTCAGTCGAAATACAAAAAGGGGAGTAGTTGACCTCACAGAAGCCAGTGTCTATTATCATTATCATCATTATTATTATTATTTGTAGTAGTAGGGGTACGAGTAGTAGTATCCATTATTATCATCATTATCATTATCAATATTAACATTATTATCATTATTATCAATATTTTCATCATTATTTTTATCATCATCATTACTATCATTATTATCATCGTTACTCTTATTGATATTGTTATCATTAACATCATCATTAATATTATTTCAATTAATATGATGATCATTATTATAATCATTATTATCATCGTTTGTAGTAGTAGTAGTAGTATCTGCAATTTCACACCAGATGCCTGGAAGAGTTACTGCTTGAGGTTGAGTGACAGCAAGTATCCTCAAGTCTACATATTATTATCATTTGCAATCTCACACCAGTTCCCTGGTGGTAACCGCCGGAGTTTGAGTGACAGCAAGTCTCCTCCAGTCTCCAGCCCTCCTCTCTAGTACTCATAGGTCGCAGTAATACTCCGATTTAAAGTTTCACACCGGTTGCCCAGTGGTTACTGCTGAAGGTTGAGTGACAATAAGTCTCCCCAGGTCTTCAGCTAACGTCTCTTCTCGCTTTTGCCTATCATGTCTGTGCTACAATTCGAGTTTCCGCTTTCACTTCCCTTCCTTTGTTGGGTCACTATTGACAGTTAGCGTAGCAGTCCTTATATTTCTAACACTTTCCTCGTTATCCCTGCAGTTCCAAGTAGTGCTGTGGTCTGTACAGTCTCAATCCTTCCCCTAATCCCGATCTCCTCGAGTCTCACCCTCAGCGTTTTGGGGACAGTTCCTAGTGCACCCACTATGACCCGTACTACCCTGGCTTTCATGGTCCACATCTTCCTCAATTCTCTTGCTTATTATTATTATTATTATTATTATTATTATTATTATTATTATTATTATTATTATTATTATTATTATTATTATTATTATTATTATTATTATTATTATTATTATTATTATTATTATTATTATTATTATTATTATTATTATATGAGAGCAAGGAGATAATCTGTAAGTCATACTGGATCCTTCTTGGTATATCTAAAAGAAATTGTATCACATAGCACTCCAAATATCACAATGTAGTATGCCCACCAAATGCTGTACTCAAGAACATGGTATGAATAGTCGATAAATCTTAGTGTGACAGCGTTGATCATCGTGGCATGTCAGTGACATGAATTTTCTCTCCAAACACCAAAAAAGTAGGACAGAGCAGAAGCATTAATCAATTAATTTTTTCGTAAAACATATTACATTGAATTTGATGTATGTTGGTGCTTAAGCCATAGCAGTAACAGTGCAGAAAATGGAGACCCCAGGAAGTTAATATTCACTCCACCCAAATACTCTTTGGGGTAGACTCTGATCCATCTTTATCATCCAGCTATGACTACAATAACAGGAAAAATAGGATCAATTGCCTTAGGGAAGCAACGGTCCAGTAGAATAATTCTGATTGAAAACTGTATCGCTCCTTGATTTCATATCGACTAAGCAAGGCCGAGATAGGGGATTCTGATAAACAGTGAATCCAAGGATTTTCATTCGCTTCACCTATGCATTCGCCAAGGAGAAAGGAGTCCCATTGTTTGTAGAGGCAGAAGGGAGTCAATTCATCCATACTGTCTCAATCTAAATATGAACTCAGTTGCCTGCGCCGATTATCCTTTAAATTATATTAGTATTCGATATAGATCTCACAATCGAAGAAAATCCTCAAATGTTTCATATTCTGAAAAAAAAAGTGAGCCAAGGACGTCGTTGTTATTTGTTGAAAGCAGGGTTTTTTTTTAACCTAAAATCAAACGTAGCTGCTATCTTCATTTTTCTTACTTGTTCAGGTATTCATGCTTTGAAGTATATCAGAAGTCACATAAAATTGATAAGAGATATTATTAGAAACCGTCAACAATAACTGTATCTGAATCTCTCAAAATAGTTTTCTTTATTCTTCGAGTGGATATGATTGGCTGACAGGCAATTAATGTATGTGTGAGCTAGAGGGCTGAAATGTATTTATTTGTTATCATGTTTACAAATAAAATTGCTTATTGTTAACTCGATATTTCCTCAAATAAACAAATTTTTGGTTGTTTTTGTTTCTAGTTTTTTAGGGGATGGTTCAATTTGTAATATAAATCTATACTAAATTAGTTCTTTGGTTTGTGTCTGGGAAATCCACTCGCTTTTGAAAAATCATGATTCTTCTTTTTTTTTCGAGATCGGTTAGCAGTTTTCAGCCTTTTTTTGATTTTAATCTTATTCATCACCTCAAAAACTTGTTAGTTGATGACCATCAACGCAGCATTGTGCCGAATGAGATTCGTTACTCGACAGTCTCTATTGAATGACTGACTTGACCTGCTTTAAACGTGGCTCATATTTTATCTTTTTGGATTATCAGTTGTGTATTTGCTTCGGACTCATCATGCACACTTGGCCACTAGAAGCTTGTACGCCTGTTATTCCAGGAACAGGTTTACTCCTTGCTCGTTGCCACCCTGTCACAATAGTGGACGTGGGGTGAGACTTTTCTGTTTTGAATTACGAGTTATCCATCCAAAACTGGTTCTCAACATCAGCTGCTGAATGTCGTATGTCCAACAATTTAGTCCTAAGGATGGGAGGTTAGGTAGATTCATTCTTCTCTTGATGCCACTGTGGTCGATGAGTCAATGTGCATTAGACAAAACTCAAACTCTTTGCGTTGCAGCGAGTGTCAATCAGATCAAATTCTTGTTCGCATATCAGTGGGAATTTGTACAAATGTAAGTCTTTCTTCAGGGTGAAATTACGTAAATCGAACATCTAAACCGAATGCGTATTAGTTATTTGATAGAAATGTTATTGGAAGCTAAGGAACGAGCCCTCACGCTACAACAGGACAGTTACAGCTTTGGTATCCTTAGCAAATGGAACAGACGACAGAAAATGAGGTAATTAAAAGGAAGTACTTGAAATCCACTGGTCAGATGTTTTTCATCTGAATGTAGATATTTGGGCCTACGTATGGATGCCAGTTATTGCTACTAAGATGATTTTGATGATTTTAATAAATAGTATCTTCATTCATGTTTTGACTCTATATTATATGAAACAAAATATGACATTCCATCTCATTGGAAGAAGGCAATAGTTCCTCGGAGGATATGATTCCACAGTAACTGAGTCCATCCAATTGGGTTTTCTCACTTGAAATGTGGCATCATATAGCTTCATGGAATTACTTTATGAAACTTCATTTTTTTGTAATAATTGAAATTATTTTCTTTCAAAGTGTGGAATAATATTTAATGTGCACACAGCAGAAAACACACAAACCTCTACTAATGTTGCCTACAGGATATTCAAGGAACTATGCAGACATATCTTATGTAACATCGTTCTTGTAACTTGGCCACACCCTCAACGTTTGGAATCTGCGAATTCTGACATCTCTACTTGATGTATTTTTAGGTAATCAATTATTCATCTTCTTATAAACTCATCTATATATACCGACAAATGATCAAAAGTCAATGTTCACTTTGTCACAAAAGCCATAAGATTTGCATACTTGATTACAATCCACGTTTACGTTATTTACTGGCATAAGAGACGCATGTTTCACAATATCCAAAGAAAATAATGCTCGTTGCACTGAATGCCCATCGCAAACAGCACAACTTGAGATTTTTATGGTAAGCTTAGTAGCTATAATACCAGTGTACTTGGCACAATGAAATAATTGACATTCTGTTATCGGAGTTAAAGTGCGTTTTATTGGCCAGTAATTATTGCAGCGTTCAAAGTTATAATCCTTTAAGTATCGTATATTTCTTCTAATGATGGCGTAAATTCTCGATGGCAGAAAGGTAGTTATTTCCTTTTGTACAATGTTACCTGATTATATCATTGTTAATTTGACGCGGCTTCCTTTTATCTCCGGTTCTACGACAGGTTGTATCGATTTGAGCAAATTTATGTCCGTTTTATTTGCCTTAACAAGTGTTTATTCCAACTTGATGATGGAGCAAATCCGTATTGTTAACTGAGAGGGCACGACTGACATGGGTTAGATCAACCTCTGTCGACCTCCTTTTAGCCACGGCTTCTTTAAGAGTTTTTCTAGAATTCCATTAGCCTCTCGTCACAACATGTATATGAGTACATATACAAAAATCAAGCAAATAATACGTCATTGTTCTCCCTTCAAAGATGCCAAAATCCCCCAAAAAAGAGCCGCATGGCCCATGTTGGGAATGGTTGTAGTAATTCGTGTATGTTAATGCTTGAATCCCCAAGGATAGAACAAGCGTATACACTCCATGTGCAGCACTTTATCTGAATCTAAAAAGAAATACTAATATGTTATCATCGATATGATAATTATCTTTGTGCAGATATCGTCTATCATGCTAAAGGACACAACTGACGTAATGAAAATAGAATTTCATTCACGCAATTGACATAGTGAAATAAAATTTCCAACGTATTCCAGTGATGTGATAAAAATGCTGAATACATAAGCTGAAAATATTGAAAATCCATCCGTTGTCAATAATCCTTCAAGTAGAAAGCAATGCAAATCTCAATCATCCAAGCAAATAAAATCATTTGAATTTTGTGTCATTGTTCAGTAAGCTCTTTCCCTATTTCTATTATTATTCGGACTATCCTCATCTTTGCTTTTCATACAACGTTTCAGCTGTTGTACTCTATGGCCTTCATCAGGTATCATCTGGTAGGTGTGGGGAAGTAACAAACCGAACCCATTTTTTATCCGACGGGGGTATATTGACCACACTCCCCTATTAGCATTAGTAGTATTATTATTGTCTCACATTGGGATTGAACCTAAAACCATCAGATTACTTGCAGTCTGATTCTGTAACCACTTCGCTATGTGTCCATGTGGACAACTGGTGCTAATTTTTAGGTGCCTTAAACCTAAGTGACAGTTTTTGGTTTTTGATGTTACCGTTTTCTGTCTTTCATTATTAGAGGTTCCCATATAGTATCCATTTCAATGCTAGGAATACCGAGGCAGTTTTTCTTGCCTAGCATATCGGCCGACTCTTTCGATTTTCTAATCTTCCAGAGTTCTCCCTGATCAATCATTTCAACCTTGTTCCAGAGGGGTAGGTGGTCTCCCCTTTTCCTCCATAGATGATCAGCTATACCCGATTTGTTAGTTTCACCTTTGCTCACCGCTTTTCGGTGTTCTTCCACCCGAACCTTCAAGGGACGACATGTTTCTCCTGTGTATTCGTGACCACAGCTGCGCGGTATTGAGTATACACAGTTCTTAATGTTTGATAATTCAATGGGTGGTTTGGTGCGGGAGAGGTAGCTGCATAGCGTTGATCTACTCCTGAATACAACCCGGATATATGGGGTGCAGATCTTCTGGATCTTCTCAGACACATTCTTAAGGTAGGGGAGACAGACTGTAGTTGGTTTATGATTGTCAACCTGCTCCTCCGTCAATCTCCTTCTCTAGTGGTGACAGTTAAAACTTTGGGGGTAACCATTTTTCTGGAGATTCTTACTTATGTTACGCATCTCACAGTGGTAAGTGTCATTGTCACTATTTATTAGCTTTGTTCGGTGCTGTAAGCATCGGACGATCCCTTTCTTAACGCTGTATGAATGGTTAGAGGCGAAGTTGAGATATTGACCAGTGAACGTTAGTTTACGATACACAGATGTATTGAAACCTTGATGAGGATAGTCCGAATAATAATAGAAATAATAATAATACCTCATCTAAAAAATTCAGAGATATAGCTCTTTCCCTGTCTATCATGCTAGGTGATGTCGTCTAGTCTGGAAGTTTCCATTGTTCTGAACACAGTGGGTGGAGCTAGAATTGTGTCAAGGAGTGCTGCCAAATCTCATGAGCACAGTCATCAAAAATTATCAAAAATATTCTCAACTCTTTAGTTGCGATGAAAATTGTATTTCATTTTGTTTGTTTTTTTCTATTGATATTTTTTTGCTTCATCACATGACTCTTGAAGAACTTCCAGGGCTCAATACTCAAGCCGAGTAAAATTCCAGTTTTTTAAACCGTATACATCTTATACTCTTCGTGCTATTTTGTCTTGCTTTATTTTGATTGTGTTCTGACTATAAATTTTGGATTAATTCATGGACCTACTATTCAACATTTTTCTTATATTTTGAATACAAAATAACAGTAATGGGCGCCATTTAAAAATTTAAATCTTTGTATGTTAGTATTAAACGGAAAAAAAGAGAGTGTATTTAAAATAAGTTGGTATGTGTCTGGTTGCCTCTCAATGTTCTAGCTCCCCGAACTATAGAAAAATGTCTACGTAGGTACTCGAGCACCATAATGCAGCTCTATCACCTGTTGCCCGTGGGATCTTTCATCAAACATTTTCTTTATCTTTTGAAATATTTCCCTTGAACGCACCCAGCGAATCCCGAGGCTCAATTGAAAATTATGAATGAAATTCGTATTTGACAAGTGCGAAGAAAACATCATTACCCGTTGAGCTTTTCCCGGATGCTCACTCAACTAAAGAGATGGAACTGAAATGACGTCATTACAACGAATTATATCCACATCAATTGACGTGATCCGAACATTTTTGAATACCGGATATGCCAAACGCAGCTACCGGATGAAATTAAATTTTCTCCCGGGAATAGCGTTGAATCAAATGAAATTAATTCATTTTTGTTGGTTTAATTTATCTGGACGTTTTCTGCTGGATACACATTTTTCTTGGGATTTTTATTAACAAAATAAAAGATCTCATTTAATAATCCTATATTCAATTCACGATTTCTATTCTTAATTGTTTTAGTTTTGTTGTGGGGGGGGCTGCACGATTTTATATACAATTTGTATACTTTTATTTTTATTTTTGACGGCACTGGCTGCAAATGTCGAGGCATAGATTGCATTAAGTTTCTTTGAATAAGAGCCGAGCCATTCTTTTATCAGACGCTACCAACAGCAGATGGTGTCGATATCAACGTACAGTTCCTTTATTCACATCATTAATGTAGTGCTCCTTCTTCCATTTTCTTTCTTGGGTTCTAAAAGGACATTTGGATAATGTTTCAAATACATTGAATTTAATTTGTTGATGCTTGCAATATTTCAACGATGGGATAAGAAAGAATCGATTAAAGAATTAAATTTCTACAAAAGCACTTTTTTCTAAAAGGATTTAGAATTCTAAAGAATTTGAGATTTCTGCTTAACATCTTCAGAGATTTAATCTTCAAAATGATATTGCTCGTTGATGGAAGATGATATGATGTTCTTTAGATCGTGAGGCTTGTAACGATCCCAGTTGGGCTTTTAAAAATCAAAAGTAATCTTTTATAAAATTTCTTAAATACTCTTTGATCTTTTTCTTTCATACAGGTAGCCTTTTTTTTCAAAGAACGCTTGACGCCACTTTTCCACTTAAGCGACAAAAGTCCACCATTTTTTTTTTTTTTTTTTGCAGCAAGCCGTTCTGGAGGCATCAGCGCGTCCTCTTCCTCTTTTCCCCTGTCTCCATCTATGTATCTCCTCCTCCCTTTCTCCTACAATTGATTTCCTTGTACTTCTCACTACACAAACAAATGACAACTCAGCCTAACATGCCATCACCATCATGTTTTCGGTCTACAAATGTTCAAAAATCATCGCGTAGAAATTATTCGTGATGACTTCTCCTTTTTATGCCATACCGCCTTATGGGAGTCGTTTTTATTTTTATTTTTTCAAGTAACATGCTACTGAATCGGACAAAAAGAAGTTATATTATAAAAGACAAGTCTCCAAAACGTTCAGTCTTTGTTGAGAAATCCTTTTCCATTCTCAGTTTTGTGCTGTTTGCTTTTGAGTTCAGTCGGTGTACTTCCAACCTCTTTAAATAATGCTACAAAAGTTGAACGAAGAGAACATAAAAGTTGGACTATATATGAACATTGAATGACATCTACAAGAAATATGCTGAAGAGATTATACAAAACTCTAAACGAAAGTGCAGAGCTGGAAGAAAGGTTTATCACTACATATACCAAAGACAACAAAACTCTACAAAATCCTCAATAAAGACTCACTGCAGTCCAACATTTAAGGACAACAAAAATCTCATTATCTAAAAAAAAAGATCCACAGCAATTATATTCACCCGATAGTCACTTATGGAACAGAAACATGGAACCAAACCAAGAGACTGGCCCTCAAACTGACAGCTATGCATTGTGCACATCAGAGAATTAGGTTCAACAACGCAATGAGAGATCACAAAACAACACTGTATATTAGAGAAATAACAAGAGTCAGGGTTATCATAGGTTCCATTTGAAAACTAAGATAGCAATTGGCTGGCCATGTTGCAGGAATGTCAGAAACCCTGATGGATACCACAACTCACAATGTGGATCCCTAGATGTTATGTACGAAATTGTGGCTGGCAAAAGATAAGATAGCCCGATGGAATAGACAAGTTCAGAAATTATTTACATCTTGACACCCATGATAAGGAGGTCTGGCAAATCTTAGGGAAGTTTGATACCCAACGAATGATACTAAAATGCTGATGATGATGAAGATGATGATGATGTTGATCGACCCCTTTTGAATAGATAGCCGCAATAAGTTTGAAAAAAGGGCATAAAAAATATCGGTAAAATCATCACTTTTCTCCCGATCAATCCCGTTCGTATCAAATTCAAAGTTGTTTCCCAAATCATTTCCTCTTTTCGTTAAGTAACTGCAGCTATAAAAGATGGTGAATGTTTCAATCAATTCTTATACGTCTGAGTTTGTCAACGGACTTGAAAATTGGTATCTGTACTCAACTGAAAGCTTTCTAGAATTAATGTGCTCATCTTTTGCTTCTGCTTAGCAGGGAGGGATGACAGTTTTATCGATATCCAAGAGAAGATGTTTGTAGATTTTTTTCCATTTTTACTCAATTTCAGATGTTTCCCAGTAAAAAAAAAAAAAAAAAACTAAAAAAATCACAGTGATGTCACAAAAGAGTTTATTCTGACCATATTCATTCATCCATGGAATTTTTTCACGATACCAAATTATGACCCTATACTTGCTCAGTTAATGACTGTGATGGGAAATTTGTTTTCCTTTTTTTTGTTTTTGTTTTTCATTTATTTCATTACTCTGGTTTTGCTTTCAATCCATTATTCAATACTGTCAACCTAAGAATTTTTCAGTTTTCGGATTGGTCCGTATGGTTATTTGAATCATGTGTACAGGGCGCACCAAGGGAGCAAGATGTTTTGAAGTTTCGATATTCACTTATCATCATGAATTTGTATTGTTTTATTGTTTTGTTTTTGTTTTTGCTTTTGTCCTGTTTTTTTTTTATAATCCAAACACCTGAATAGTTAGTTTTGTTTATTCATTTTTCTCCAAAGTTCGATAGGGATAAATTTAACCTGAAGTCACGAAGTTCAGATAAAATTTATCCATTGATTCGTTTCTGACAAAATTCACGATTTTTTTCTATTTAAATTCAAACAACTTCAATTGATCACAGCCCCTACAAAAATTGAGATAACCATCCTCTTTTGCAACCATTAATTGTTCACCCCAAGCACGATGTGCTGGCAAAGGACAATGGTTACGTGAGTATCTGATTCAGTGACCAACCTGACCCCATTTTTTGAAATTCATTTCTTATCTTGATCTCGTTTATCCACAATTAAAGAAACCTGGCCATTTTACAAAGTAGAAATTTAAAAGATATATTAATCAGCACATGAGGTTGGGGAACTCGACTAAATCCACGAACCTTTCACAAAAATCATCGAAATCAAAAAAGCACAGGAACAAGCTGGCTTAAGAAGGAACTACTCAACCGTGGGCCACTTCCCTTTAATAAATCATCTGGAAGAAAAAGCAGCAGAATACAAAATCCTAATTGCTGTAGCATTTATTGACTTCAAAAGAACCTTCCACTCGGTGGAAATTTCCACGGTCATGAAGCGTATCAATCGACGAATAAAATAGAGGAATAAAAATATATGGCTAATATCTAAGCAACATCGGATTGCAGAAGACATCAACCCTTTTGAAGAAGGGCAATGGCCTCAACTCAAGACGAAAGCAAATAACCAGCACACTCGAGGAAAATGGAAAGTTAACAACAGACAGAAATAGGATTGTCAAACATGCCAAGGAATTTTACCAAAAACTTTATTTGTCGAAACTAGGACTACAAAACAATGAGCAGGATACACAAAACGTGAACAACTAATTTGAGGACTTCCTAGAAGTAACCCTGTTGGATGTCAAACAAGCCATTAAACAGACAAAGAAAGGAACAGCCCCTCGACCAAACAACCTCACCATCGACTTACTCCGAAAAGTGGGTAAAATTATCACCAGGAAACTGGCTGTCCTTGTTTTTAAAACACAGTTAAGTCCCCCATGATTGGACTACTGCAATCATAATGCTTTTATGTAAGAAAAGAACCCCAAACTACAGGTTCATAAGCCTACTTATCTGCATATACAAACTTTTCACAAGAATCAGTAGCAGCCAAATCACAAAAACACTTGATGAAAACCAACCATGAGAGCAAGCTAAGCTACTCGACCATGGACCACCTACATTTAATGAATCAGCTGAAAAAAAAGCAGCATAATATAAACTACCTTTCACATAAGCATTTATTGACTTCGAAAAGGCGTTCGAAATCCCTAAGGTCATAGAGCCGATCACTCGGCAAGCAGCCCTTTTATTAGGCTTGGACCCCTTTCAGCTCCAGAAAGGAATAAAACAAATTGATACCAGCTCACCTAAACTCTTCACAGCTTACCTCAAGATGATCTTCAGAAGACCAAACTGGGAGACTTAAGGAATCAGAATAGACGGCGAGTATCAGAGCAACTTCAGATTTGCAGACAACATTGCCTTTCTGCAGAAAACCTACACGACCTCCAAGTAATGATTGATGTTCTAAATAAAGAGAGCAAGTTAACATTAACTACTGCATGACAAAGATCATGTACAATGACCACGTCGGAGATTTTAAAAAAACTGATATCAAAATTGATGACGCACAACTGGAGAAAGTCGATCACTACATCTATATACGACAACGAATCTCCATGAGACCCTCAAAAAAAGAACAAATCAAGCAAAGAATCACAGTACAATGGCAAGCCTTTGGCAGAAGAATCTCAACCTCTAAAAATAATAAGATCCCATCAATCCTAAAAAGAAGGGTGTATAACCAATGCATCCTATAAATAGTCACATAGAGCTGAAACATGGAACCCAACCAAGAGACAGATCCGCAAATTGAGAACCATGCAACGAACACATTAAAAAATTATGCTGGGCCTCACATGAAGAAATCAAAAGATAGTACAGTACATTAGGGAAAAGACAAGAGTCAGGGACCTCACAGAATCAATTAAAAATCTCAAATGGCAATGGGCTGGCCATGTTGCAAGAATGGCGGACAAATAATGGACATAGCGATTCATGACATGGATCCACGGATATCACATGCGGCTGGCAGAATATTAGATGGACAAACAAGGTAGACAAATTCAGGAAGTACTGCCAGCCTCTACATGAACTTCAGTTAAACAAATGTTATGGGAAACAATCACGTCCGAAATATAAACAAATATAAAGATGCAGAACTGGAGAAAATAGATGATTTCATATACTTAAGATTACAAATGTCCATGAAATCCTCGAAAAAAGGAGAGATATAGCAACGAATCTCTCTTTGGCAGAGCAAGTTTAACCTTCAAAAACAAGACGATCCAAATAATCCTAAAAAAGAGAATATACAATCATATTTCCAATTGTCATCCGTGTAACCGAGACATGGAACGAACCAAGAGACAGACCTGCAAACTGAGAAGTATGCAGCGTGTGCCCTTGGCTCTCCCTGTATTAATCGGCCCAGCTGCAGCAGTAGCAGTTCATCCCAGGACACCACTGTCCCATTGCTCTGAAAAAAGAGAGGTTGAGCTCGTCCTGATGCTTTCGCAACTGCCGGTGTTTCAACAACCACAGTTACCTAGCCACCAAAATTGCGTCAGCGGGAGCTATTTTTGATGGGTTGCTCAATTTATCCCCACGTAAAGTCTTTACCTTGTGTCGCATTTAACTCTGGTTGGAGAGGGAATAAAGAGGATGCACAACCCTACATTCTTTCTGACTTTCCAACATAGATTTAAGTGTAGTATCTGTTCCATGGAATAGACCGAGCTGCCGGTACTGACACTTGCTTGTCGAATGGGCAGGAGATCGTGTCGTCGTGAGCATCAAAGACAGAATGCAAAAGTGGAATGCGTCAGCCAATTTTGCTTTGTTGGGAGAGTAAATAGATTTGCTCAACCTCACATGCAAATCACAAGACAGCACAATAGATCAGGAGAAAAATGGGAGTCCGAAACATCATGGAGTCTACTGAAAAAACTCACATGGCAAAAGGCTTGTCACGTAAAATGACAACTGAGAAGAAAACAACCAAGATACGTGGAAGCCGTAGTTTTGCACGTCGAACAAGGAATCATCTTACATAATAATTATGGCAGACTGCTCCATACACCAAGTCCAACCCTTCTAAACATGTACTTTTGTAAGTAACGGTGAATTTTCCAACACGAACAGAAATATCTAAGCGTCGAGAAGCTCAAAATAAAAAGTCAGATCTATGCAGATTTATGGGTAATTTTTTTCTAAAAAATGTCCAGGTATTATCGATTGCAAACTTGAGTCATTCAAACCACAGAGACAGGAGATTTGAATATCCAAAGAATTATCTAAAAGCGGAAAATCTTGAATCATTCCAGTACCTTTCACCCTATAGTATTTATTACAAGATCTTATTCGCGAATTACATAATTTCTTTTTTATTATTTTCATATTACTCTCCTTTGTGTATGATATTATACATAATTCATGTTTTATCATGGACAAAAAGCATACATTAACTAAAGTCTGAACATCCTTTAATATATAAAGAACACTTGGTGGGCCTGGAAAATTAACACAAAAAATTATAGAATCACTCTAGCTTACATAAATTTAGCAAATTTCGGAACTTGGAATCATATTTTTGAAAATTATGTTTTTATTGAAGCTGCGTGTATTTGCATTTACACACACTGCGTAAATGTTCAAGCAACTGCACTGTTGTTGACTAAGCGACCTTCAAATTTGATTTCCGGTCGATTGAAAGGGGGGAAATCATGAGAAGGCAAAGAAATCACCAACCTTTGTAATTGCTGTCGGCATTGTTGATCTGAGAAGATGCATGGATATACAAATAATCACTAAAATTATCATATTAATTATCATATGTTTTTATCCGTTACAGTTTTGTTTTGGAAGATCTGTTGCATCTTATCACTGTCATATCAATACTGAAAACATTTTTGAGGCATCAACCACACATTTATAATTGTATTACATTAGAAAACTCATTAATTATTATTGTTTTGATTTGTTAGTCAATTTTAGCTGTTAATTTAAGTAAAAGTTCCCAAACAACTACTGCTACTAGCAGGCATAGCTCTTCACAGACACTACCTTCTTTCCTCTCTTACTGTCCTCCTCATTTTTATCTCGTCTCCTTCACCAACATCAGAGGGTTCAAATGACACTATGGTCAGTCTCACTGACCATGCCTTTCTTACATCCAAGTGTCAAATAACTTGCATGTTGATATTCCCTCCATTCTTTGAAGATAATCCCATTCGTTCTCTTTAACCAGTTCAAGAAATACTATGCTAAAGTTGAAAGCAGTATACGGATTTAGCTAAGGGACGCAGTCAAGTTCATTCCTTAGAAGAAAATCAATACTGATAAGTTTCTCATGTACATATTTTTTCTCTATTTTCGACCATAGTTGTGAGCAGACCCTTCAGATTGTATCTATCTCCTTGCCTAAATGTGGGCCAGTCATTTATCCCAGGTTCGACAACCCCCCCCCCCCCCCAATCTAATTTACTAACGAGCAAAGAAACATTGAATTCCAATTTTCAAAGTCCATGGCACGACTTAGCTCAAGACATGTGGTATTTCCAAATGGTCACCCATTTTGGTACTGACCAAGCTTGACGTGGTTTAACTTCAGTGATCTCGCATAAATCAGTGCTTACAATGCAATTTGACATAATACCTATGTCATTTACAGAACAGTGTCTGGTACAAAATAATGTAAGCTTTTAATAAATTTGACCCTTTTAGGGCAGTTTTATTGATTCTTAGAATATTGGGTAGTACAGTTTTCCCCTAGGGTAACCATTGTATAATTTAATGATCCTATACCTAAAATCTGTCTCTCATATCGATCTATGTTGTCAGCCCAAGGCAAAGTGATTCGTTTCAATCTCATCCAAGAGTGATCCTTTTTGGAGTCCAACTTACAATTCGTGGGCTTCATTTGTGAAGATTGGAAGAATTTCCCAAGAAAAAGATTTTCATTCAGTGTCCAAAAATAAACCGTTCCTATAGAAGTTCGCTGTCAGTCGAAATAGCGTATGGTGAAAAAGCGAATACTATTATTTGGTTAACTGTAGGTAATCATGTTGCTCCGGTATAAACCCGGCGACAACATCCAATATTAACCTTGTATGATGCGGAAGAATCACTTCCTATCGTACAGCATGGCATTGGTTTCAAAATTTTTTGCAGTGGATAACTTTCAAGATCAGAGGGTCAAAGGGTCAGGGAACTTTCATTTGCAACTTATATCCAACAGCTGAAATTATTGCCTCGAAGAAAACCTAAGAGGGAATGTCATGCAAACTGAATGTTGGAATGCGACAGTATCAGACAATATGAACCAAAAAGAAAACAAAGATTCATTATTTTCTGAACAACCGATTCGAAAGAAAGGTCAAAAAGTGAAATTATTTGCGGCTGGGAAAGGATAGATATCCATTTGTTTCTAGATTTCATTCAAAATAAATGGCATGAAGATTTAGAGAATCTTAGATATAATCGAACTTATGAATACGTTAAACGCTTCCTTGGTTGAAAACCCAGTAAGTGTCTGAGAGCGACCAAAATGCATGAAAGATTAACATCAAAATTTGTTAAGGTCCTATTGACGACTTAAAATTCTTGCAAAAGGAATCGGAAATGTTGGATTTATAGAAGATGAGCTGAGAATCCATCTCTATATACCGGTATGAAAATCAGCATAATTGTAGAGAAAAAAGAATCTGCAAAATACATTTTCAACTGATAAGCAACGATCTAAGAGACACTGAAATCCACCGAAATGTTGATCTGGGGTCAATTTTGCGACCTGCAATGGTTGTATTGAAACCCAATTTCGGTCACGCTGAATTCATGTTCATATCCAAGTTTGTACATCATCTACCTTTGAAATTTTAGATACCGAATCTCAATGTGAATTGGAATACAATGAAAATCGAGAAAAATGCAATTTAGATGATTCACGTATGATTTTAGGATATTTTTAGAATGGTTGTGTCATGAACAAATGAGCAATTAATGTTATTTTATTGTTACGAAGTGATAACCAGATTCATCATTATTAATGCATCTTACAGTAATAAATCCCAGAACATAGAGAAGGTGTTGATTTATTTAAAGAATCCAGTGACAAGCCTGGTGCCCATCGATTGATATATGCATATCTATTTCTTCAATTAAGAAGTCTCGAAACCAGATACACATTTCATGTTTTGTTAACGAAAGCCCAAATTCTTTCTGAATAAAATAATATGGAGAAAAAAATACCATAATATGTCTCTCATTTTGATTATGTTTGTTATGTGAGAACATTGAACTGTGTTATTAAAGATCTCCCCAAAACAATGTGTCAGTCCATGCCTTTGATGTACCAATTACATAACAATAACAGAAGTAAAAAAAAAATCAAATGGACTCAAAAGTGATCAATTTCTGCTAATAGAAATGATTTAAAGAGTATAAAGTGAAGTCGATTCAGGCTAACCAGTAACATTTCCTTCTAAGTCTCGTTTAACATACAAAACATGCATACAATTTATTAGATATGGTCAAAAACTGAATGTCTAGTTTTCGATAATCAATATATATTTTCCTGATTGATTGAAAAAGAACTTTTGAATCTGGGGTTTTCTTGTGATTTGGTAAAAAAATGGGTTTCCATTGAATTTTCATTGATTGTCTTACTTTTCAAGCTTTGGCCTTTTTCATGCACTCCAGGACAATCCTGATGCTGTAAATGTTTCTTGTACTTACATAATGTCAGGGAAAATAACAGATGATGTGTACATTGCAAATGCTATTATATCTAAAATTATCTATAATTTCTTGCAATCTATCAAGAAATATATTTAGATACTATTCTATGCTATTTTCTTGTGTGAATCCTCTAATGGTACAAAACCCTTTTCTATCAAACACTGCTACCAGTAGTGAGGCAGTCACTAATTGGCCTCAAAGTCATCTTCATCAAGAAAATGCCAAAAAGCAAAGTTTTTTGTGTTATGTAAAAGGATATGATTGTGAGGCCGACGATAGTCCTTTTTAAATTCTTCATTATTTTTTTCAAATTTAATATTTCATTTTATTCGATGATAGTGCCTAATGTATTTATTTAAGGTCTCTTTGTATTTGACAAAGGCCAATGTAAGTCATAATTGCTTGTGACAAACGTTGTTCCTGACCACGTATAGTGACCGATAGGCTATTTAGTGGTCTCACACACAGTTTCAAAGAGCGACTACTTTACTGTAGAATAGATAACAAATTAAACGAATGACATTCTACAAATATGACTTGAAATATTATAATTTACCGATAGAAGAGGGTGTAGCTAATGTCGTCTTGGATTCTCCGCTGACAAAAAAAAATCACTTTCCAGGTCGTCAATTTAGAAATTTGCATTTGTCGAGATCAATGTGAATTTATAGATGTATGATCCTTAGTTATATGGGTCAAGGGTTAAGCCATGAGGCCAATTCGGTAATTTAAACTTAAAAGTCCCTTTCCTATCATCACAATCGATACTTTTTTCCCTCTGGCTACTCAGTGTTAATATGCAAATTTTTGGCAGACTACATAATCTTCCACGTACGAACAAAGAATATTCGAATACATGATATCAATGCATACTGCAACACTTTTTAGTTATTAAAAGATATATTTTTACGCCAAGCCCCTGTAAGTATCCAAAGAGACTCTTCTTCCCAAATGTCAACTCTCCATTGCGTCTACCGAGATTGTTTTTTTTTTTCTGCAGCCAACCCTCTGTTGGTGATCATGCCATTTGTTACTAGATGTTCAAGTTTTCCCATTTGATTTTAAAAGGTATTATTTAGGACTTTCCAATGCAGCTTCAAGAATGTTTTATAGTGGTTTTAAAACCATTCATTGCCGGTAAACACATACAATGACTTAGTGTAGTTCTTAAGGACCTATCATCTATGCAGTACTTCCTTTTACATAGGCGGTGTAGGGTCAGCAGTTGGTACGACTTGACGGCTGAGGCAAAACCAATGGGAATCGATTTATTACTATTTAAAATTAAACAATGAGTCATTTGTAGTGTCCTCGAACTTTCACTGAGTTGTATGCGAGAGAACAGGTCGGGAAGTTTTATGCAAATGCAACTAATATCATTGGAGCAAGAATGTGAAAGCATTGAGCCATGAAGAGTTCTTTCCCGATAAACCACACATTTTAGACGCATCGCTAACGATTTTTGCCTGCATTCAGAACATTGTTGTTTTCATACTTGTTATATTTTCGGTCTTATATGAGACTATGTTACACACAAAAATGAAACTCAATACTTTAAAATGTCTATAGTTTCTACAAACAAAGATTTGCCATTTTTTGTCTCTTATGCAATCTTTCACTATTCGTTCCATATGAGGGAGATTTATTTATTGTAGTCAACGCTAATTTGTAATTCCACTCTTCTTGTGTTTTTCATTGATAATCGTTATTCAGCGTGAATAACTATTTATTCACATATTGTGTTTTCGTTGCTTACATCTGTAAATCTTCTGGACATGTTTTAGATTTTTCTCGGGGTTGACACTGACACGTTTCCATTTTAAACACAAATTTCATTGATAGACAAATATTCATTACTCTATCCATTACTGTTTTGGATGGACTGGTCATTCTTTTCACTAATAATCATTGGGGTCACTTAAGTCAGTTTGAACACAATCAGGTTAAATCAGTTGGTAGGGTTAGTAAGAACAGTTAGTCAGATCTCGCTAGTCGGCTCAGTTTCTGTGTTTTCACAAAGAGCCGTTTCATTGTAATTTGTGCGGGGGGGATTCTTCTAGCATTCCATGAACCCCATGATGATGATAATTGTAAGCTAAACTGAATTGCATGGGTCAGGCTGATGGGTAAAAGAGTAGACTAGGATTAGGGGGAAGGGAAAGGGTGTGTGCCGTTTCAATGATGTAGCTTTGCTAAACTAACACTGAGTTTAGTTTTCGAATTTTGTCCCCTTACAATCTGTTATTTTTCTCTTTATGAAGTACCTAACAACACCATCTCAGCGAGATTTCTCATTGTACATATTTAGGAATCAACTTCTGAGATCAGTTTCTCCACGGATGATTTGTAAGAACTAAGTAGTAAATGTACTTTAACAATAATCATGACTAATTATCTGAAACATACACCTATATATATATATATATATATATATATATATATGTATATAGATAGATAGATAGATAGATAGATAGATAGATAGATAGATTCTAACACACAAACATATACATTCATCATACGCATTTATTCGTACATATATAATCAAATATTTAGTTACAGACATGCATGCATATATATATATATATATATATATATATATATATATATATATATATATATATATAATATATATATATATATATATCAAGAGAGATAGAAAAATATCATCATCATCAGTCTTTTGATGGCCGTCATTGGACATAGACCTTCCCACATTTCTCTCTCATGGGTGTTGCAGAGCCCGTACTTTGTAAACTCGTCTAGCTCGTCTCTCCATCTAATATTCTGCCAGCTTCGGTTTTGTATGTGATCCAGGTCGTGAGTTGTGATGTCCATCGATTGTCCACCATTTTTGCAATATGGCCAGCCCATCACCATTTGAGATTTTTAATGGATTCTATGATGTCCCTGAATCTTGTCTCTTCTCGGATCGACTGTGCCGTCTTGTGGTCTCTCCATGTGAGGCCCAACATGATTTTTTCGTGTGCTCGTTGCATGGTTCTGAATTTGCAGATCCGTCTCTTGGTTAGGTGAAGAAAATATATAGTTGGTATAATGATTGGTACATTGTTTGGTCAGCTTTGAAGAAACAAGGGAAGGAGGGAAGGAAAGAAAGAAAAGGAAATAATAATAATAATAATAATAATAATAATAATAATAATAATAATAATAATAATAATGATAATGATAATAATAATAATGATAATAATAATAGTAGTAGTAGTTATAATAACAATAATAATAGAAAAAGATTGGCAGGTAGGTAGATAGTTTAGTTGTTAGGTTGGCAGGCAAGCTGGCAGGCAAACACATAGGTCGGTCATATGTTCTCAAGTGTTCCGATTCATCCAGATCAAAATAAAGCCACAGAAAGCTGTTTTCTGATTTGAGAACAAAAGGAACTCATAGGTCTTCGGCCGAGCACGGGATGTTAGAATCTGACCTTCTGATCCGAAGCCAAAACAACTTATTCGTCTTCGAAACATTGAAAGATTTCCTTTTGGCCTGTAAATTCTTTGCCAAACTCACCTCCCATTCTCTACCACACTATCCTCTCTTTTTTCCCCCCTTGTTCAGCACAAAACGTTCATCCTATAAATTCTCGATTGGTGCAAACATTGACGAACACTTTTCCCACACTATGTTTCCTCTCGAAAAATTAGATCACCTGATATTTTAGTTGTTATCGACAAAGATCGTTGTTTTTATACGATTTTCTTTGTTTACTTTTCGCTGAACATGTTTGAACACCTAGAAAAATGACTTAATCCAATTAACTTTGTTTTTATCTGTTACTTAGAGAAACAACGAAAAATGTTGCAGTCGTTCTTATCATTCTTGTTACACCACCGTTCACAGGGTGTTCCTGCGCGTAAATGTTCTTCCAAAGGGTCGTTCTACTGAGACAAAATGAACACTCTGACAGATTATTTGGGCAGTAAATGCCAGAGAGGGAGTTCAGTCTACAATGTGTCTGCTTCCAGGGACCTCAATCCAGGTACTCTGACAGGTTCATCCTCACTTTGTGAAACTGTTCAAAGGAGCAAAAAGTCTCCAACCGTTCTGCTACTTACTCAGTGCTGGGTACACAGAGTAAATAAGATGTAAATCCATGATTGATTTTGCAGAAACTTTAATTATCTATATTTTCGCTTGACACTTTCGTATTTACTACAACGTCTGGGTACTTACTGAATTCATTTCCTGATAAAAATACTTCAGTAGTAGGACGCTGGATGAGGACCCATCTCACTACAGCGTCAATGAACCACTAGATTAGTTTTCTAACCATGTCCCTATGGGGAAAGCCTCCAAAGTAGGTGGTCAAGCAAGATGATCCAACGGTATTTACATAAGTATGAAATGTTTTCCTGACGCAAAAATCAGTACTGGAATTTCTGGCTTCCTCTTTGACTCGAACACCGGTGGGATAAGAGTGACTGTTTCAATTGCGGAAGCAATCAAAAGATATTGATTTGATGGACACATAAACGTCAGTTGGCATTGATGTTACTACATTAGCGAATAGTCTTACAAGACAAACTCACTCAAATCGCTCCACACAGGGCCAAAATATGACAATTCTTCTTCGATCTTCAACTTACGCTTTTAGGATATTGAAATACTGACTACATTTTTTATCATTGTTTGTTTTATACTCTTTCATATAACTTAAGCAATGTATTGTAATACACTTCAGACTAGCCAAGCTTTTTGAAATTTCACAAGGGTCTCGGGTAACTGCATATTCCAGGAACATGCTCCATTCTCTACTTATTGCCAGACTCCTGTAAAGTTTGCCTTTTCCAATTTGGAATCATGTTGTCCGCCTCTTTGACAGCTCGCCAACAAAAACTAAGAAGCCCAATCTGTCATTCTATTTACCCATAACTTGTGAGATAAAAGGATTGATTGATTCTTTTTCAAGGTGCATTCGTGTAAAATGAACGCAAACTACCATGGCTAATGCTCGAACTCTGTTCGCCGATTCCATGTTCCCTGTAAACTGCCAAGCAACCACCGGTGCCCCCTAACACAGAGCAGTACAAAGAAACAAGAGTTGCAGCGATCAGTAAAAATTTGAACCATATTGATCAACAGTCCGTAAATCTAGTCTGGTAACCGATATTTCACTAGGCGGCACCCTTTTTTAAAATGCAAATAAAAGGATTATAGTCTTGGACTTTCCAGAGTGAAACACCAACCAAATGAGCCATAAATTCATACTTTTTTATATTGACCTGTCGTTATCATTATTTCTTTTGTAATTAAGTTGGGTTTTTTTTTCATCATTCTGTTGCATTGAGTTTTATTAATAATCGTTATCGCAATTTCCTCAAAACAAGTTCATCTTTTCATCGCAGTCGGGTCAGCCATCTCTTCGTCCAGTCTGCCTAAGTAGAACTACTGAACCAATTTGATCAGTGGAAAATTATTCAATTGCATGGAAAATATAAATCCCCTTCTTATGCTTTGAGATCTTACTGTAAAGATAGGGATGGCCTAATTTAACGTCATATCTAATCACAGGATGAATGAATGAAGGAAAATCTTCACTTTGATCAATACCGTCAGATATGCTGAAAGTTGAATTTCAACCCTTTAGAAACAGATTAATGCAATGGCCGTGTATTAAATCATTTGATCCATATCAAATTTCTGCAGCAGCCATTTTATATGGTGATCGTATTGTTAGATGTTTTGGTTTTATAGCTCTATTTGATCTTCACACAATTAAGCAAGTCCTTCAAAAGTCGGCTTCTTTGCTAGAAGATTGTATAGCGGCAATATTTTTATATCAAAGCAAAGGTTACTTATAGGATCCTCTGATGCTTTTCGACTATCAAACTTTCGGGAAAGCAATTTTTTAGCAATTATTGTAATGTTAGATGTATTACTTTTATAGTGTTGTCTGATCTTCACCCAATTAAGCAATGATATCGAGAATCAGATTCTTTGCTAAAGGGTTGTGTAATGGCAGTATTATTATATAAAGCAATGGCTGTTTATTTAATCCTTTGATGCTTGTCAGCTATCAACTCTTCTGACTTGTGATTTTTCATGATGATTCCGATGTTAGATCTAACAGTTTTATAATGATCTCCAAAGAGTAAGGCAATGTCATTATGAATTAGGTTCTTTATTAGAAGATTGTATAGCAGCAATACCCCTGGATAAAGTGACAGTTGTGTGGATGATTTTCAGCTATCAGCCTGTCAGAGTAGCGATTTTTTAAAATGATTGTAGTAGATAATATTAGTTATGTAGCATTGTCAAACTTACACACAATTAATCCATCAAGTGTGACAGTAAAAGCTTGTTTAGTGGTGATTGCAACTACTCAGTGTGGCACAAAACTGTGAACACAACAGCTTTCGACTTTCAACCCGAATTTCTACGACATTTTCCAGTTCGTTTCAATATTTCTTGCATGCAACATTGTGTCGAAGGGTCCATTCGGCAAAAACATATTGTGTCACACAGTGAGCAATGAAATTTTCAGTCATCTGTATTTGATATAGTTGGGTATACCAACTGAATCAGGTTTTTGAAGATTATGTAGCTCCATTAAATCATACGAAGAAAAGCAACCAGTCTCCAGTTTCTTATACACACCCCTTGTTTCGACCCATGCTCGTGTTGAGTATCGAGTGTCATTTAATGATAGATACACATTCACACACAAACACACACACACACACACACACTCACACACACACACACACATATATATATATATATATATTGCAAAGATTTTTTTTCAGAATATTCTCTTACTTTGTATCAGACATCATTCACGCTTGTTTTTTTTTTTGTTGTTTTTTTTTTTTTGTTCTCGTTTTTTTAGTTTTGAATTTGATCTCTTTTTATTTATCACTGCCCAAGGCAACAGAAGTAAATCGTTCATTGATCTAACGTTTTTCAGGGTTTTTTTTTTTTCGTTTTTTCAATCGATTGTGCTTCATACGGCATGCTGCCAAAAGGAATCGATCATGAGTGGCTGAGTGAAACCTTTTTTCCCTTTTTTTCTTCATTCCTCCTTTTCTTTTTTTCTTTTTTACTTCCTAGTTCTTATTTGTTCTCCATTTTTTTTTCATTTTTTTCCTCTCACCCTGTTTTCTTCTTCCTCCCATTCTAGTTCCTTTTCTCTTCCATCCTTCTCAGCTTGCACCCACATCGTGCAACACGTGAGCCAATTTGTTGGTCTTTATTTCCTGAATGGTCCGTGGACAATCCAAACACAGTCATGAATTTTAAAGGGCTGGGATCAAGACTTTCGACACTTCTGCTTTCCACCTACTACAAGGAAGAGACAATTCATTCCAAAGGATAACAATGCCGACTGAACGCAAATTCTTCCAGCCGAATCCATTCGTTCCTTTTTTTCTCAAACTGTACTCCAAGCCTATAGTCGACTCTGTTTTCGTACCAAAACCAGACGAAAATAATCTTCACCAAATTCAAGTGATTGAAATTAAGAGACCCCTACCGTGATGTATCCTTTTGACTAACTAATTGGTAAGCAGCTCTCTTACTTACTGGGCTATTTCTTAAGAATCTACCAAACTTCATGTTAGAAAAATACACATAATTTATTTCATTTTCATAAATAAATACATTATAAATTAATCATTTCCCTACGATAATTGCCAACAAAGTGAGTTGCAGTCGGTCCTGGCTCCAAGTGAGACAAACGGACAAGTCCTACATATCTACGAAATCTATCTAACAGTTTGACAAGGATTTATTTAAGTCCAAATAAATAAGTAATGGTCTGGTTAGTTACTCAATAAGAACTATCATGGTATGGTCCAGCATGCTATGTTACTGGTGATCAATTAAAACATCTTAGAAAGAAGAAAGTTATTTCTCTTGAATATAGTTTGGAGGTTATTAATAAAGAATTTTTCAGAAAAAAGTGGGCAAAGACTTAGGGGATCAATTTACCATGAATTTACATCGTAAACTAAGCGCCCCTCTAATAAATATTCATTGGATAATTTTAAAAGAAATTTTCTTTTTTTTTAGATAGAGAATGACAACTTTAATGTCCAGCCCTTTAGCTCGAATGTTTTGGCCTAGTGCTCGTGATGCATACGTGCATACAAACATCGCCATCCAGACAAGTTTGGAAAAAAATGAATGAAAGCTCTATATCTTATCTTCTTTTTCTTTTAATCATTTCTCTTAACTACTGCAGAATTCTATTTTTCAATATATGTGCGTGAGTTTCTTTGTTAATGTGTTGGATATTGTGTCCCAGCGCTTCTAGCCATGCTGTTTTGTCTACAGACTTAAAAATTGAAATCAATACTCTCCTAAGCTTCTTCTAAAAACATTGTTTCAATTGTCGGGGGCTTTTTCTAACGGGTTTATCAATAACATCTAGATTATGTATAATCTACATATTTCTAAATGTTCTTCACTCTATTTTAGATGTTATCCCGTGGAAAACGCCAGGAATATCAGAGAGAGAATTCGATTTGATCATGTTCATTACTTGACAGAATTTTTTTACATGGCTCCAAAATATTTTCAGTCGGATTAGAAGGTCGAGTGAAGTTTGACCCTGCAATAACCAGGCTTGTCTGTTTGTTTCCCTTGAACTCTTCTAATTTTCACATTTTTCTGTCTCTCTCATCCACGTTTTTTTTTTGTTGTTGTTGTTTTTGGTTGTTTTTTTTTTTCTTTCATTATAAGCTCTCACCATCGGAACTGGATGTCGTACCTCTATTCACTCCTATCTGACTCTCTCTCCCCCACTCTCTCTCTCTCTCTCTCTCTCTCTCTCTCTCTCTCTCTTTCTTTCTCTCTTCAACAACATGGCATTGTGTGGGAGAGATGACCATTATTTAAGGAAGGATGGATAAAATTTCGAGGTGGATTCAGGAATGTCTTACCGTTTATCGTCTGCACAATTTCTCAACTGATTTTCATCGTGTCAATAGTTTTGAGACAGGACATCATCATTCAAAGAGTTTTCCGGACGACTGAACTCCACCTTTTTGTTTGTGACGTCAACACAACGTTTTCCAATTTTCTGTTCTACGGCATTCTCCAGGTGTATTATCTGAATGTGATAGTAGTAAACATAAACATTTTCTTAAAGGGAACACCCGAATACAACCTTATAAACCTCGCTACCAGTGGAGAAAGAAAAATGTTTATCATCATCAGTTTCTGATAGTGCATCTGGAAGAGGCTGTAAAATGGATGGGCTGGAACGTCGTCTCAACCAGACTTACAACAAAAGACGTCAATCGTCCAAAAAAATTTTTGAACTATTTTCATTCATTTTTTAAGTAACATATTGTTGGCAATTTTATGCGCTAAATTAATACCTTCTAGTCTCTTCTATTCATTTCGATTATTTCAGCCGTTCGCCTTTTCTCCCCTTTCTTGTAATTCAAGATTTCAATTCCATTCTTCTGACTATCCTCACCCAACATTCATTCCTTCGTCTAATAGCAATTATTAATCTTTCGTTGACTTCTTCGTGTCCAACCGGCCTCATTCTCATTTCTGACTGATCCAACCGCATTTTTTTTGTCGAAGCTTTCATCCAAGGAACAATTATCAGTTGTCAACCAGAAAGAGAACACAAGCAAAAATCAAAATCGATCAGATTGTTGACTTTTTTTTATGGATTTTCAAATATTTCTTTTTTCCCTCTCCCTCTCGTTTTTTTTTCCATTGTTGTTGTATCCATTATTCCGAATCTTAATTCCGCTCATTAGCCGAAAGCCGTCGGAAACACAACCTACAATTTTCTTCTCAGATTGCACGGAATGCATATCTGTGTCCTGCGCAGAATTACAGTGAAAGAAAAACATTTTTATTATCGATAATGACGACGCAAAGAATACAGCTGAAAAAGTATGACCTTCAATACAAATTCTACTGTCAATAATAATAATAATAATAATAATAATAATAATAATAATAATAATAATAATAATAATAAGGAGACATGAGGAGACTTGCTGTCACTCAAACTCCACCGGTTACCACCAGGCAACTGGTGTGAGATTGCAAATAATAATAATAATAATAATAATAATAATAATAATAATAATAATAATAATAATAATAATAATAATAATAACAGTAACTGATCGAATGTATGATAATCCAGACATGATGATTGAATGTTGTGCATTCATCATCTATCACGTTCACGTCATCTGCGACACCTGGTGACATAACTTGGTAAAAATAGAATCTCATATTGTATAAAACTTGATAAATTGTATTTTTTTTTCAATTTACGTTTACATCAATTTGATATTTGGAATTTTTTAAAAATTTGTGCAAAACATGAAGTTTGTTCTTGGTATACAATGCATTGCAAAAGTACTTATTCATCAAGGCAACTGGTGAACTAGTAACAATTATCATGCAGTGTAATCGTATAATTACAAAACAATAACCAACTTAGGAAGTCAAATTCAAATGCATCCTTAATTTTGATCCTGGATATCAGATTATCAAGTCATTCTAAAAAGGTAAAAGTGTCATATAATGAATGTTGCTGTTACACTGGATCACAAAGTGAAATGAAAAAAAATTGAAAAACTCTGCAGGTCTGGTTAGCCACTCAATAAAAAAAAGTACCACCTGACCAGTGTCTGCTCTTAGCATGCCTCCTATGTACAAAAGGTGATCAATGAAAAGAAATGAAAGGGGGGGGGATGATCAGTAGATAATTTGTTTTCCCACCTTCTGTGGGTCAGTGATCACTACAAAAACCCGATTTTCAAAAGACACGCATGAATGCAGCCCAAAACGAACTACGCGATCAGTTTTGCGTATATGTAAATTGCAAATTTAACTTTAAATGAAAAAATTTAGGGAGGAAACAGAAACCGATAACCATCCTCTTCTATGTATTGTAAGGATTACATGTTTCTAATCCCAGCACTGTATATCCATCGTTGCATAGCCAGCGAGTCAGACCAGTTGAAAGACCTAGGCTGATATTGATCTTAGCCAGAGAAATGGAAATATCATGGAATAAGCTTGCTGGCATTGATTGTAGCAGTCATTATTGGAGAGCTCGAACGATCCTGGAGATAATTGCCAATATGAAATCGTGAGTAAAATTAGCAAGATTCAACAAGACTCATCAGATACAATTACAATGGGTAAAAATAATATTCAAGAAGCAAAAGCTTCTCGTAATAAAAGAAGAGAACAAATCTGTCGGTTAATGAGGTGGTTTAGCCCTCCGCAGAATGGAATTGAAGGAGTGAAACTCGATGAAAATCGGGGCTTATCCGGGAAATCGGAGAGAAGAATAAGGTGACCATATTAATTCCAATTAGTTTAGTGCTTGGCATAGTTATGAAAATTCTTGCAAAGAGAAAACCACCTGATATAACTTTGGTAAGATTTTATATAATAATAATGCTACTACTACTACTACTACTAATAATAATAATAACAACAACAACAACAACAACAACAACGCCAACAACAACTTAAAACCCAATTCCTTCTTTTACCCCTGACCTGTTACGAAGCCAGTCGGAGAAAGTTAGTCCTGATTCTTCTATATCAAATTAAATTTATATCCCTTCGTCAAAATTGTCATTTTATGCAAAATTGATGTGTATTAGAAGGTGCTTCTTCATGTGAATACTTGGGTGGTACCCTAGTGAAGAATCGGCCAGACTCTTCTAAATTCCTGTGTGCAAGAAAATTGCTGGTTAGAAAGTAGAATGGGCAGCTCAATACACACAGAACCTAGTAGACCCACAGAGTTTTATCGGAATTTGAACGAAGGAAGAAGACAAAACATAAAGCTTGATGCTCCAGGGAAATAGAACTACTGGAACAGCATATGGGGACACCTGAAAAGACACAACGAATCCCCAGAACGGAGAAACTCAAGGACATTGACAATGTAGCACAAATAGTATTGAACGAAACAATATTGAAACATGCTCTCAAGAAAATTGAGAGCTTTGGAACCTGATGGGATCCACAGATATTGGTTCAAAAAATTCACCAAACTTCACGATAAGCTCACCCACAAAGTTGCTCAAATGAAGGCAAGGTATTAGAAAGGATGACCAGAAGCTGGACCAACCGTAACCAAAAGGACCCTGAAAAAAGGGGCTTCTTAAGTAATCAAAGATCAATTTCGTGCTTACCGGCCAAAAGGCAGAGAATATATATATATATATATATTTATATATATATATATATATATATATATATATATATATATCCAAGAAAAGAAGTGGACAAATACCAGAAGGACAGAAAGGATGTAGGAGGGTAACCAAGGGGTGAATTATTTGTTCTTCATCGACCGAATGATCTTAAAGGGATGGAAAAAAGAATATTGTAATAGGATAGATAGACTTTGAAAAGCATTCGATGTTATTCCGCACAGTTGGGCACTCGAATGCTTCTGAATGTTCAAGATCAATGAACTAGTGGTGAGACTCATTGCCAACTGAATGAAAAACTGGCAAGTAGTCTTGACAGCTACAGGAGAAGATTTTGCAGAGATATAAAGAGTACAAAAAGGGGAATCTTCCAGGGAGACTTGCTGTCTCCATTACAATTTGTCCTATCATACCAATTAACAGAATCCTGGTAAACAGCAGGGGATACTAATTCTTCAAAGCATAGGGAAAAGTCAACCATCTAATGTACATCTACAACATAAAACTATCTGCAAAGAACAGGGGAGAGCTGTGAACACAATTCAACAAAGTGGAAGAATACAGCGATGACATTGGGATGGAGTTTGGAAGAGACAAATGTTCGATAATGGTAATTCAGAAAGGAAAGATCGTAACGGCAGAAGGAATCGAACTCCCAGACAGCAGGGGGATTTAAACACTGACCACACAGAAATGGTCCAAATACCTGGGAGTTTTCGGATGTAACACGATAAAAAGAGAAGAAATGAAGGAGAAAATAAGAAAACAAACAGTGAAGATATCGTAAAAGGTGCCCAAAGCAATGCAACAAACTTTTAAAAGATAGAAAACAATTGAGCAGAAAAGCAAACAAAAAAAAGAAAAATGGGAACAAAAGAAACCATACAGAAAATTTGAAAGACGGATACAGGATGTGGTAGACGAAAGATCAGGGACATGGCTACGAGAAGGAAATCTGAAAAAAAAAAAGACAAATAGCACACATGGCAGCCCAAAACGAATGCATCAGGAAAAAATCGACGGACAAACTGTAAATCCCACCTATGTGGGGGGGGGGGACTTAAGACTGTAAACTACATAACTAGTGATCGTAATCTACTAGCCCAAAAGGAGTATGAACAGAGGCACGAAAAATTAACCACAGTGATACACTAGGAACTGAGTAAACGAATAGGATCTAACCATACAGAAAAGTGGTACCGCCACAAACCGGGGGCAGCCCTGAATAATTGAAACCACAAATCAATTTGGAACATCCAAACCGAAAACCCCATTCAAGCGGATCGTCGACAAGAAGAAGAAAACCTGCAAAATAATAGACGTGGCTGTGCTTGCAGACCACAGGGTAAACAGGAAAGAGAGTGGAGAACTAAAAAATTAATCCAGGATAAGGCATGAGAACTGAAGGAAGTGAGGAATATGAAAGCCAGGGTAGTTCAAGTGATAATAGGTGCACCCAGAACTGTATCAAAGACACTGAAAGCGACGTTATAGGAACAAGGAGTAGAAGGAAGAAGACCATATTACTGGTGTGATAGGCGAGGTGAGATGAGATGTGGGCTGAAGACCTGAGGAGATATACTGTCAATCAGCCTTCAGCGATGACCACAAAAAAACTGGTGCGAAACTATAAACTACGGTATTGCTGTCGTCTATGAGAATGTGAAGAGGAGGGCTAGAGACCAAAAAAAGAGGGAGAGTGAAAAACGGGGAAAATACCAGGACCTAACAAGAGAATTAAGGTGGATGTGGAACATGAAAACCAGGGTAGTACCGGTCATAGTGGGCGCACTAGGAACTGTCCCCAAAACGCTGAGGGTGAGAGTGGAGGATGTCGGGATTAGGGGAATGATTAAGACCGTACAGACCACAGCACTACTGGGAACTACGCGGTTACTAGAGATATAAGGACTGCAACGAATTTTATCCCTGACATGATAGGTGAAAGAGAGAGGAGATGTTAGCTGAAGACCTGAGGAGACTTATTGCCACTCAGCCTTCAGCGATAACCACTGGGCAACCGGTGTGAAACTGTAAATTGTAGAATTACTGTGACCTATGAGTACTAGAAGAGGAGGGCTGGAGACTTGAGGAGACTTGCTGTCACTCAAACTCCAGCGGTTACCACCAGACAACTGGTGTGAGATTCCAAATAATGATAATGATACTACTACTACTACTACTAGTACTACTACTACTACTACTACTACTACTATTAATAATAATAATAATAATAATAATAATAATAATAATAATAATAAAAAAACACCGGCAATTTGTAGGAGCAGTATGGCCAAGTAAAGAATTGGCAAGGAGCGATTCGATTAGCATTTAAAATGATGAAGTATTGCTACGAATTAGCAAAGATTGGCGCTAAAAAAGGGTTGGTTTCGGAAAAATGGAGTTATGGAGCCGTTACGTCATTGTTACCACCGATTGCATCCGTAAAAAATGTCCCATGAATTGGAAACTGAATATAAGGTTCCAGGTACGGACATATTCTGAGACCAGGACAATATACCACGATAGTGACGTTTAGTCACTCAATAGGAAATGTCACATAACCAACATCCTTCAGTCAATAAGTTGCTTCTTTTGCTTTTTCTCGCGTAGTGATCTCTGAAAACCGTGTGAATTTCAAATGAAGCAGCGCAAATATTGCCGGACAAAAAGTAACGAATCAATTTGAGATGTAATTACAAATTGAACCCCCAATTTAAAACATGTTCAGGAGAAATTTCTTAAGAGAAAACAAAGAGCCTGTTTTTTCGTAGACATAGTTATGGATAAATGTTCAAAATTTTAGCCTTTTGGCTCCATTGGTGCGTCTTGTATGCATGTTACATACATACATACAGCAGTTTGAAAACTGATTAAAACTATTTTAACAGTTTTGGTGACAGTATTGGCTAACTGTTTCTTCTAAAGAAAGAGGGAAATGTTTCCTGGAAGATCACATGTTCGGATATAAACGTCAGTTAAGTAGACAGAAGTCTTGATCCAGTCAGAGAGCTGCAACAGTAGTTGAACATAGAGACAACGTTCGTGTTTATAATCACTTGAACAGTTGCAAAGTTTAAACATCATAATTATTAAAAGGTGAACGTCTTTGAAAGGCATAAATGGTAAAGGCAAAAAATAAAAAAATTATGATCGTGTGCTGGACATTCTTCTGTACAATAGACACGAATCGGCAGGATAGACAGCTTACCAAATTCAATGATCATCTGTACGACCTTTTCGTCCCCTGGCCTTAAACAATCAAATCAGGTATCTTGAAAATGACCTCCATCTCCTTCTGCCCGATATTCTCTGAACTTTCAGCATACTGTTCTGGGGACATTATCAAAATGCCTTGTGCGAAAATAATTTTTTCCATTTTTACCTTAAAATCAAGCTACTTTGATCGGAAAAATACTCTAGTATACAAGTACAAGTTTCATGTAATTATCGGGGAACGTGTATCTCAACAATTATGAAAACAATCTGAATACGTGTAGATACTTTTTTTATTGCCTTTCTCCTGTTTTTTAAGGGAGGATACGTTTTCCCTTCCACCACGGATGTGGGGTCCATACGCATAAAAATATAAATGAATGTATAAAAAGTAATTCAACGACAATGGAAAAATGTAACAAGTTTAAAGTGAGAGGCCTTTAAATCGACCGACTGATTGTTAATCAAGATTTCCATTCTGATCATCCAAAAACTATTGGCAATTGATTTCAGTGTCTGCCCATCCCAACGTAAAGCTTTGTAATATTTTTGTTTTAATTCAAGTTGAAATTCATTTTTGAATAAATTCCATCCGATTTTGATCCGAGGATTCTATGAAAAACAAGGAACTCAGGTCAAATAATCTGACGTTGTTTACGAAATGTTTGACACTATTTGGCAACATTTGTTGACATTTTCTTCCTGTAATAAAACCATTTGCTCCCGATTGATCATAGAAATAAAACTGTAAAGTTGTTGGAAGATTGTTGAAAAAGACTCTCTGGAGAAAGGAACTAATTGATTTTCTCGATCCTTGTTACATTTGTATTTGTATCCGAATGTGCATCCATGAGTCTCCCCCATGATTCTAGGCTTAAAATATTAGATTAAATGTGTTAAGGTTAAAAGTTGAAAGGTCTCTTGATCTACGAACGCCTTTTTCAACGTCACATTGAAAGAAAAAAAACAGCAACTATAAACGGTGTTATGACGTAGTGTGATGTTAGAGAAATATGAAATATGAATATTCATTCTCCCATTGCTTTTCCTCTTCTTTTTTTTCAGAACGCTTCCAACCTCTTTCAGTTTTGTTTTAAAGAAAGAAATGATATTAGCAGATCTGTCGATGTTCTCCGCAGGTGAAAGTCTTATTACTTTGCGTGGACATATTCATATCTATTTTAATTAATATCTTTCGCATCGAGGAAGGCATTTATATTTCTCTCATATAATCTTGGATTTGAGTTCTCAGCAATTATGTACACTTGAATTCTGAGTGCATTATTCACAAATAAATAGGATACTTTAAAATAATGAGATTTTGTCAAATGCTAATAGCTGTGAATTTGTCAAAAATACGTTTCAAAATTAGAAATCCTTCAATACACTCGATTGCTCCATGTTAATTTTGAGACCAAGTAACATCAGCATCAACTCTGGAAGTAATTATTCCAAGTAATTAGGCTTGCTAACAGAAATAAATTAAGATGATGGTTTTAAATTTTCATTCCCATGTGAAGATATTATCTCACAAGAATGTGTATCAGTTGAATTATCCTGAAAAATTATGGAGACCAACTTTTGAAATGCAGGTGACTTAGCCTCCCTATAACAGTATCCATTATATATTATCAACTATGGTGTTTGCAGGTGTTGATTTTAATTCATTTTGGTCGAAGCCTCTTCGGCCTTCCTTAAGTGAATGTCGTACTCAATTTCCACACTTGCCGAGTTCTTTCTTTTCTTTCCCGTTTTTTTCTTTTGTTTTTGATTTCTTCTAACAATCTCTTGCTATTGAGCAAGATTCATTACGGTATGAGGATGAAAAATAAACATTTTTGAGAATACTAAAAGTTGTTCAGGACTTCTGCGATTGTGTTGCAAAATAACAGAAGAAACGCGTTTAAAAAATGGAGATCTTGAAAAGGAGTAAGAAATTTGAAGAGCAACAAAAAGAACAATTCGTATTTAAAACTTGCAACATTGTTTACGAAATTTATGATAAATATTTATCAACATTTGTTTCTGTAATCAAAATATGTGTCATCAATCGAATTAAAAATGGAAAAATGTTAATCTGTCAAGATACTTACAATAAGAAGAAAATGTTGCTCCTCAAATTATGAATGCATTCTTACGTCACATTTTCACTTTGAAAAATACATTTATTCCGATATTATGACGTGAAAAAAAAAAAAGAAAAATATTACCCCCATTAGCTTATTCCCGGTTTCCTTCTGGATCTATGAACACTTTCAACATTTTCTACTTTGATTCGGAGAAAGCAATCTTGGCATTCTCAGTACCTGTCGACGTTTGTCATACGTAAACAAAAAAGCAAATGTATTTTTCATAAACCTCTGATTATGTTTATCTTGCCAATATTAACTACAGCTTCTTGTCATCTTTTTCCAGCTCTTCAAGTACAATTCAATCATATGTACTCAAGTATAATTATTTTGGCTAATTGCTTCACTAATAAATATTACTTACTACGTAGACTTTCATGACTAAAAAATCAGTAGCAAATAATGATGAACGTCTTTGCAAAGCAATAATTAATCACTGGAATTGCTTCACTTCGGGGCTGTAAAAAATGCATTGTTTTATCGGGTCTTATTTTCAGCAATCACCATATTCTTCTGAAGACAAACATTTTTTTTTTCTTCATATTTGTATGTTTTAGTGAAGATTTTTAGAATTATAACAAACCAGTAAAAACATACGTGGACCATTGCCATATAGAATGTAACATTATTGTGTATGTAAGCCAGATCAATATGGAATTTAATTCATTCATCTAATCAGTTTATTTACAAAAATATAATTTAGTCATGAAATATTTCAGACCTTCTAGGTTCTGAAATATGTGGACAATCGTTTGGATTGTTCTGGATCGTCTAAATAAGAATGTAGTATTATTTGGTTTTTTTAATAACTTTTTTTCAGCATCGGGTGAATGATAGAATCTATAAGAAACCTCAGATGGGAATGGGCTCGACATGTAGTAAGAATGCGAGGCAACAGCTTGACAACTCGTAACGTGAATAACCATAGGTCACATGTGAAATCAGGACTGGCAAAATGGCTAAAAAAAGATATAGTGGCAAACTAAATAAGTATTGTTCCGTGACACCTCGATAGAGATGTGTGGCTAATCACGTGGAAGGTCCAACTACGGACGCTAAAACGATGATGATGATGATGATGATGATGATGATGATGATGATGATGATGATGATGATGATGAAATCTTTGCAAAGAAAGATATTATTATTTATATCCCGAAATCTGCGAAAAATCTTTTGAAAAAACATCAAGTACGATGGAATGAATCTTTGCTCTTTCACAGAAAAATAAAGTAATTGCTGAAAACCAATCTTATAAGACGATCCATTGTTGATGGCGCCAAAGATAAATTTTACCAAAGCTTTTTCCTCTCTGTTCGACTGATGCAAAGACACAAGGACAAAAGGTCCAGAAAAAAGGGATATAGACTTTAGTTTTGTTATATTTTTTGCACTATGTCTTGCTGGACTAAAGTACAGAATTCGTTCACCGGTAGCACACACTCTGAAATGTAGACACATTCATCCCTTGCTCCTAGATTTACTCCATGACACTTGTTAGCTCTTACGAAAACAAGGGTGAAACAAAACAAAAAGTTGCATTCAGCGTTTGTTTTGCAGTGAACTGTTGAGAAAGAAGCACATACATCTTCCCCCCTTATTCCTGTTTTATTGCAAGCTTGTTATATATATATATATATATATATATATATATATATATATATATATATATATATATATATATATATATTATCATTTTTATTTTTTGGAATTCATGTATAATCATAAAGTAATATGACATTCATAATATATATGTGTGTGTGTGCGTGTAAGTGTAAGTGGTCATGATTCAAAATTTGTTCCCTCTTTTATTATTTTAGGGAGCATATCGGATGAATTATACCTTCAGCTCCCTTCATAGTGCATGCGTTTTGAACGGGTATTATTTTCTTGAAAAAAAAACTTTTTTTTCTTCATCGCATCCTTTTTCCTATCCCTCCTCTCTTATCGTCTTGTGAAATGTAAATATCCTGACCAAAAAAAAAAAATTAACATAAAATCCTGGGGCACTTCTATAGATTACCGGAATCAACAGACATCTAAAGAAAGGCGGTGAATACATCAACTGACAAATCGTGATAAAAAAAAAAAACAAAGACACCCAGCTTTAATATTTAATGGACCAGGCATTATATCAGCGCATCAGACATTATGAGAACTTACTGGGGGAAGCGTTTTTATTGATTCTCTACGTGACTCATGATGAACCAGATGCTTACTTATGCATATCATCTGTCGCTATGATCGATAGAAAGACGTGATTTCAACAGGACGACTTACGGCAAAATATTGAGTGTATTGATTATAAAGGAGTTGAAAAATATTAAGCAAATTTAGCTGTTTTCGCCTTCTTTCTTTGATATTAGTTTTCTTTCAAAGAATTCAACATGAGCATATTCATATGCGCACACGCTCAAATGTCAATTTATTCCATGACTTCGAGTCAAAGAGGGCAATATATATATATATATATATATATATATATATATATATATATATATGTGTGTGTGTGTGTGTGCGCGTGTGTGTGTGTGTGGGTGTGTGTTTTAAGATTCTTTACAGCTTTCAACACTAAACATTGAATCTTTTTTTTCAACAAATTCACCCATTTTTCCATACCTGCCAATGCAATTTATGTAATATTCAAAAGTGTTATTTTTCTTTGTTCCTCCCGATACTTTGTGAGTATTTTACAATGTATAAATTGTCTCTTGTGGGGATCATCAGTTGTTTCCAATATATTCGTTGCAGGGATTCAAATCAACAAAATAGCTAGATCAACCTGGCACCCCAGCAGTCTTTATCAAACACCACCTCACTTCGTTATTACATAGTTCATACTCTACATTACTTTGTCATTAAATTTGTATTGTATATTGATATTATTTCATACTATATATATATATTTTTAGGGATGAGTTTTATTCATGGAGGATACCCTTTTTTAAAGGGATCAATGAGTAAAGTAACAGACATTACTCGCTTTTCGTATCATTTCTTTTGAGTGCTTACCAATGTGACTATCAAATCTGTCATTATATTTCCACTGATGGACAGAGGCCGTTCCGATATTTTTTCAAGATGTGCATGATTTCTCTGATCACAGCTGTGACTTACGGACAAAGCCCTCTATCTTATATCTGGTCTTTTACTACTGTATTCCCATTCTTATGGACACCAGTCAGTTAACTTTTCGCTCAATCTGTTCCCCGTTTCCACCGCTATAAGCCCTCCTCATCCATATTTCCGTTGTCTAAATACATTTACAACATCCTTTACTTTAGGCCTCACCCAGATTCTAAACATTGTCTTTTCTATTTTCTATGGTGCTAATCTGGATTTATTTTTGAGCAACTCTGTAGCTTTCCCAGTTTGGCACCTGTATGTCATGAATATTATAATTATTGAATACCTTATGATTTGAGCAATCTGGCAATTAACTTTTCTGTACAGCTCTATATCAATATGTATGTGTATATATACATATTTAAATGTGTGTGCATGTACATGTATGTGTGTGTGGAAGTGTGTGTGCATGTGCATGTGTCTGTGTGGGTGTGTTTATGTATATTTGAAGGCTTTGAGGCCACAAAATGCTTACCCAAATGTTTAGATCAAAGATTTATAATTAACCTTTCTTAAATAATGAGGCCATTCTAAGAAAATGAAAAGTAAATTTTCTATTTCAATCATATCACATCAGAGTATTTGTTGCCATAGGCTTGGCCCTTTTAATTGTTATCGACTGATAATTGAGATACAAGTCATTAGTCCGATTTGTAATTGTCCGGGTTCCTTTTAATCTGACCTCAATATGATCAAAGCATTTCATTCGTATCTAATGTTTTCGTTTGTATGAATCAACAGTCCTTGAAACAAATGACGCATTCCTTTTGAATGTGGTTAAAGTACTGAACAACCCCAGGATACTTTGTCCTTTGCCACTGATGTATCGATTTGCGAATTCTGATGCATTGATTGGAACGTTTCTCTTCTAATGGTAATGGAAGAGCAGAAGGATCACATTATCAACGTTCATGATCTGTTTCCCGTTTTTTTTCTGAAAAGTAAACCATGTTTTCAACATCGACGTGGCCAATTTGCCTAACTCTCTATTTCTTACTCAATTTTTGCTCATTTTTTAAAATTAAATTTAGAGGGTGTTTTGTTGGTATTTTGATCATATCAATTTTGAACATTTACTCATATTGTATTGGTCTTACTAATTGCAATCAACTGATTATCCAGACACAAGGACTTTTATAAATTTCAATTTAAGGAGAATTCAATCAAAAGATTGCATTTACATGAACTTTGTTCATTACTGTAAGTCCATGAAGCAAATTAGATGTTCAAGATTGAGAAGATTCCACTGTCATGAGAAAGGGTTGTCAACCAGTGCGTCTTTATGGTAGTCATGTAGGGAGTGGAAACATGGAACCTAACCAAGAAATCGGCTCTAAAACTAAGAATCGTACGATGGGCAGGAGTGAATCATTCTGAATAGCATTAGAAAAGACACCAAGGTTAAAAATGTAAAAATTATAATCAGGATCAAATGACAAAGGTCAGATCATGTTTTTAAAATATCTGTCAACCGCTGGACACCATGACTCAAAACGTGAATCAACCAAAATCATATGTGGAATCGTGGCTGGCAAAAATGGCACGCTCTAATTATTTGGATACGTGTTGCTCAGGTGGAGAAGACCAGTTGATCTCACGGAGAGATTCCGTCTAAAAAAGATACGCTAAAACGCTCGTGATGATAATAATGATGATTGTAATGGTAATTAGGAATAATGGCCGATTTATAATAAATTTCGTGGTTTGGATTTTAGCAATGGCATATCAATCTGATTATTTGATCTGAGCTTTGAAAGGAAAGAAGCCGTTTTGGATATCACTGAGAAACCAGATAACAATAGAAAAAACACCAATATCCATACATTATCTCATTCTTCTGAAAAGTTGGTCATTTCATAAATGCCTATTAACGCCTATCCCACCCAATGATTGAAAATTCTAGTTATAAGAATTAAGAGTTAAAATTTTGGTTTACATTATAAGAACACTTGTTACTTTCAGATTCAAACTACTAGTTGCTATCAACCGAAAAATCCAGGTTCTAATCCGATCTGAAATGGCTTTCTTTTAATATTGCCCAAATTAAATCAGCACATTTTTCTCATTACCTTTCTGCTTCTCTATAAATCCATTTAGTGAGTTCTATCTTCAGAAACAATATCATATTACTGATTTTGAAAAGAAAAGTTTTCAACTTGTTCGTCTCTCCGATAATTTACTACAAAACATAAATTTGAAACTTAAGAAGAGCTTTGCTTTCAAACTAAGAACCGTACAGTATTCACAGGAGAAATCATGCTAAAAATCACATGAAGACTTCTCAAGACAGTAAAATATATAGAAAAAAAAACAAACAAACATGTGCCAGAAAAGAAAAAGACATGAATTAGATGATAAGACTAAAGGCAAGCAAGCATTGCAAGAATATTATCCGACATGCGCATGACATCACAACTCACAAGGTCCATGTCCCGTTGATCATGTATGAAATCGTGGTCGACACAGAATGAGATGGTGCAATGAGTTGGACGAATTCTTAACATAGTGGAACAGTGATGCTCGGGGTGAAAAGACTAGTCGATCTTAGGGGAAATCTATATCCAACAACGAACTTTAGAATGCTGATGATGATATTGATGATGACTACAACAATCAACATCATCTACCTCTTAATGTCTTCCATTGGACATGAACTTCCTCCGAGATTCACCGGACCTACCCTCTCATCCGTGTGGCAGTGTCGGTACTTTCTGAATGTGTCAAACAACCACTAGTTTATATCTTTTGTCTGTCAAAGTCCCTTATATGATCTCTGGGGATCTATATCCATAGTTATAATGTCCAATAGTTGTCTGCCATTCTCTCAACATAACCAGCCTATGATCATTCAAGTTTCCTGGGCGTGTCTATGATGTCCTTTTTTTTCCTTTATCGTATTCTGCTCTTGTGTGGTCAGTCCATGTTATATTGAGCATGGTTCTCTCATGTACACTTTGCACGGTTTTCAGTTTGAAAATCAATCTTTTGTTAGATTTCATGTTTCTGTTCCTCAGTTAACTACCGGGAGGATACATTTGTTGTATACATTTTAACCAAGACCGTTAGGATTTGAAAATTGACTTTACTCTCTGTTGTTGATTGACCGGTATTACTGAATCGTGAGAAAAATATCTCACAAATGACCCACTTATAAAAAAAGTGTCTGGAGTACCCAATAGCCGTTTGATGCTTCGGCCTTCAGAACTAGTATATTTATATATTTAATTGATCCACGAACTGATTGGAATGCTGCTTTTTTTATATCAGAAAAAAAAGCAGGAAAATCACTCTAAAAAACGCAGTTCCACCGACGTCCATATTTTTTCTCTCCATTTCCTTCTGAGTAGAAAGTCACGTGATTAGCACCGACCTGGTCCATTTGCTTCTTCCTAATGATTAAAAACCCATTTTCCACTCGATGGGAGAGAGACTCAGAGACGCCCACTCAAACAGAATCTTAACATATCGGAAAAACCACTATCATTTTCTAAAGAAGTTACACTCAGAACCAAAGCCATTCCATTGTAACTAATTCTGAAGATAGAGATGGACTGAGCGAGTGAAGTCAGCTCAAATCGATGCAGACAGTATCAGCATCCTTTGATTGATAATGTATATCATATAATTGATGGGATATTGCTAAGAAACTTTGTCCTGGAACAAAACATCTGTGTGAATAAGTGCCTCTCACTATTTTCAGATAAATCACTTGCCAAAAGTTGATCAACATCAGTGCCATATCAGTTATGTAGCAAAAGTGGCATCTGCTACAGGCCCCGCAATTTCAAAAAACCCGCGTTAAATGCTGGTAAGCTATCAAAGCTGATTCAGTGATTCAGCACTTATTTTGACGGTATAGTTCTGCCTTCGACCCCATGAAATATTTGGTATTTGATATCTTAATCCTAACCCTGTATGTCCTTCAATTTGGCTTGTTTTAACGCAGTAGTTGAATATAGGTGGTAGGTGGAATATATCATCTATGTGATATCTATGTGATACCTACAGATGCACGTATCTGTAGGTATTTGAAACGGAAGTCATTGCCCCTGAACAGTTCAATCATATATATTCGTCGTATTGGTTGTTTATGAAAGAATTGAATGATTTTACTCAGCAAGTAAGAAAAATGATGTGTTTCAACATTTCTGTAAATATTTTTTTCTTATTTATCGTCCTTTCGTAACGAATGCTACAGACCTCGCTCTAGCCTAATCTAGCCATGATCAATTTGGAAGCAGAACATTTTATATTTTGCCATCCCTATTCATTGAACTTATATTAGATCAGCTTGACTCCAAGTGAAGGCCTAACTCACGACGTTTGCAAACTGGTGTGGCAGACGAACTTGTTAACCATCGTACATGAATTGATAAATACTCCTCTCTCTCTCTCTCTCTCTCTCTCTCTCTCTCTCTCTCTCTCTCTCTCTCTCTCTCTTCCTGCCATGTCCTTTGTTAACGAGGGCAATCAGGGATCTTGACGGGGTCCATTCTTTTGTTATTTACTGGGATAGTTACTCTTTTATAATCTCTCTTTGATTTTCGTGCTAATTATGATCCTATCTTTGTTACAAGGAGTCGTGACGGTCAGATTACTTACTGCACATGATCATCCTTACCAGGATTCCCACACCGGGCTGACCAAACTTTATCTCATCATGTAATATTTTGCATTGTCATTATAGTTCTCGGGAGTGATAGCGGAGTTATTTACCTCTCCAGGGAGGTTTTTTTTTTTTTTTTTGAGACACCATTTCTAATTAGTTGGCCATTGATTCTTACCGTTCGTTCGCTTTGATCATAATCGTCAGTCTTTTATCATCCTTCTTTAGAATTGAACCTTCCACGAGGGTCACTAAATCCCTGTATCATGGGTGTTGCGGACATATCCAGTTCGCCTCGCTATCTTATATTTTGCCGGTCCGAGTTTTGCATGTTATCTCTGGGGATCCATGTACTTACTCATGATATACAGTAGCAGTCTGCTATTCTGGCAACGTGACCAACCCATAGCCATTTGAGTTGCTTTCTCCGTAATATATTGTGCTGTCGTAATCTTCCCATGTGATGCTGAGCATGATTGTTTCATGTGCCCGTGTTATGGTTCTCAGTTCTAGTGTCAGCCTCTTAGCTCCATGTTCTATGTTTCAGCTCCATAGGTGACTAATGGGTGGACACATAGATTGATTACCTTTTTTTTAGAGGACAAATAGGATTTTCTTATTTTTGGAGGTCGAATTTACATCCCCACTATGACGCTAACCACCCTTCCCAACCATGCTGAAGTGGAAGTGATAGGGCTGCTTTCAATTACTCACAATCTGACTTTGGAATAGGTATTAGAGTGAGGGCATTCCATGTACAAACTCTGTTTCGTACAGATAAATATACAATTTGATGATCGCATTTGTATGCAGATGAATGTATTTGCCTGTGTTCGGACTTATGTATACATGTATAGGAGAGGCACACACATCCACAACCAGACACATTACCACATTTTCACATACGCAAAAACATATATATATATATATATATATATATATATATATATATATATATATATATTGAAATGGATGCATACCTTCTTGCACACTATTCATTGTGAATCAAATCAATTCAGAATCAATTTCCCCACCTCAACATGTGTTCACGTATTCTAACATTCCTGGTACATATCTGATTATATCAATAACAGTGGAAAGATAAATGATTTTTTGAAAATCACATTCGTGTTTACAACATGATTTGAACCGATTATATACTTGCATAATTTAATTTCTTTCTCTGTATTCACCTGCACGCGAGCAAACACTCGCCCGTATCTACACTATTTTAAATAACATCAGATCTTACAAAACTAAAGGTTAGCCATGTACGGTGAAGTTCTCAAGAACCTAAACATCGGGAAAGATGGAGTTAGGTGAAACGTCCAGTGAGTTTGAATATCTCACTTTCAGTGGAGGAAGTGAATCTGACGAGGATTGTGCTGCAAATATGTGAGACCATCGTATACTCCCTTGATTCCAATTCCGCATCAGATGCAACACGTTCCAGTAGTGGTGTATATCTGCTGGTGTCAGGGATCGTTAAACAATCACAAGGAGTAACCAAGACTTTAAATGCTGATTTTCAAGGCGAGAACATGTACCGATCCACTTTATTTTGAAGACTGGCACGATACAAGCTTCATCCCCACCATTGGTGCCAACAACTTTTGAGAAATAAAGTGATTGCAATGTATTGTCTCTTCGTGGAGATTTTTGAGCATGGTACTCTCACTCACCATCACTGTTGTTTCGCGTTTGAAGCCTACTGAGTGCTCCTCATTAAGGGCATTGTGCACAAAGAACTTAATCCTTGAAAAGTCCTCTACATGCATCCACAAAACTAATCTCTATGTCTCACACAATCCAATAAGAGGAAATGATTGGGCTCAAATGTTGCGTTCTGCCAGTTTTCTAAGTTGTGTCGACCAAACTTCTAAATCAACATACAAATATCGATATTTTTGCGAGTTTGTGTGGTTCTGTTTAATGTGTGATTTATATGTCCGTATATTGGAGAAACAGTGGCTTATTTATTGAGTGCATGCAAAGATGGGATCGGCGGAACCGGGTTCGAATTCCAGCTGAGACAGCTTGTGTTCGTTTTTTACTAATGCACATCGGAAATCCTTCCCCCTCCTGATATAATCAATGATTGGAGAGTAGAGCTGGAAGGGCTTTAAAATCTTCATATCAATCCAGAAATTGGGAAATTGTAAGCATCACTAGCCTTAATTGGCAATTAGTGTAGGAGATTGAAAATGTGATTCTAGACTAGGAGACAATAGTTCTACTTCTTACAATGTATCCAGTAAGGGAATAGTCCTTGCTGATGGTTCCATGTAACTCAATACAACTTGCTAGTGTTACTGTGTGTAGAGTTGGTCACCGGCAAGTAACTTCTATAGTACTGAGTTGTTTTCATGAAGGGATAGTACTCAGAATAGAATCTCGATGATCTTTGACATGGAATGATATATGTGTGTATATTTTTTGTCGATAATTTTTTCTGTGTTTCTAGCTGATGATGCACAGACAATATACATGAAGTAGGAAATGCATGTGAAATCCATTGTAATGGTTTGAAAACTGACTTTATTTGACGTAATTGAAAATAAGGCAGAAAATAAATGATTATTTGAAGCTTAAATCTCCATCATCAGAAACTGTATTTTATGATGTGTATATATAAAGGATGTACTTCAGTTTCAAGATTGGTTTCATGAGGTCAAAGTCAAAGTTAGGGTTAGTTTCAAGGTTTGTGCTGCAGGTAACAGTAAAAACCATTTAACACTTATTTTCGTAATCATAAATTTAAAAAGAATTCGATGTTTTGGGAAAGACCCTTTCATCAAAGAATGATATGGTGGAAATTAATTTTATATGTGAGAGCAATGGCGTTGTCTACTGGGAAACATCTAAAATTGAGTGTCAATTCTGGAGAATTTGGATCATATAAATAAGGAGGATAAGGCCAACAAAAGTTTGGAGAATTCTTTTTTTCTTGACATATAAGGGAAATTAAAGTTTTTCAACATTAGACGTAGTGGAATACTAGTTTCAACTTCTACTTCTGTGAACCAAAGGTTATGGCCAGGAGTGTTGGAATACCTAAACGAACCTATCACACACACACTTGAATATATATATATATATATATATATATATATATATATATATATATATATATATATATATATATATATATATATATATATATATATAAAGAAAAAGATTGAATCTTCCACCATTTGTGATGGCTTCAACTCTTCAATATACACCAACAACTAATAATAAAACTTTATTGAACAACTTTCAAAAAAATCTAAGTCTTAAAACTGGATCATATTCTTTATAATGACATTTGATCAAATATATTTGTAAATGGTCCAGATTTCTGCTTTCGTTCTCCCTTTAATATCCACAGAAAAATCAGTTTACGTAACGGTAACAAAGCTTTTCCCGGAGAACATTGTTTTCTATTTTGGAGTGAGATAATCTGTTATGATAGAATTATATTAGAGCAATTGATAGCATCAACAAAAGAGGAATACAATTAATGTAAGGCAAAATTACTGAGATAACCAACGTGTCTCAATTTAATCGGCTTATGTTATCGCTACGGAAACTCTTCGAATAGAATTATCTAACTTTTTTCTTTTCAATTCAAATTTTGTCAAAACTCTCTGTCGAATTATCTTTTTACATCACCCAGCTGGCTTGTAGATTTTCAAGATAAGAACTGAATGTGAATCTTTGAAGTGTACTAAAATGTTATTGGCACACTTGCTAGCTCTCCTACAGGAAGAAAATAATCTTGCAATACATTCATTATTATGTAAAACACAATATCCGAATTTTGAGTTGTTTCAAAGCCTCAACTCAATTCAGGCTTGTTTTTGAGTGTAATCAGACCTTCTAAGTCGTGAAATTTCTATTGCGTAATCTTTGACGTCACTGTTATGTAATAATATGAAGTTAAATTAACCAATAAGATACATAGCGAACAAACAGAAAAAAAAATAGATGTAAACTCATTACATGGTTAGACTGGTTTACCCTCACCATCAAATAATTGATTCTCCTGCTAGGTTATGTCTTTAAACGCCCCAGGTGCTATGATAGCATATACACACATGTAATTACAATAGGTGTAGAAACTAAACAAGCTGCCGTAGGATCAAACTACCTTGCTTCATTAAAATCTAAAAAGCAAACAAAACCGGATTCATTTCGCCATATAATATCATTCCACAACTACATCTCGCATTTCAACCACTCCATTCATTATTCCTGTAAGTGGGATTTGCAAACGTCAGCGGGATAAGTCAACCTGAGTTGAGTTTCAGAAGTGGGAGTGAATTTACCATCAGTTTTTGCGTACGTCACAGCTTTTCTCTTCTAGTCATTATCTTCCATCATCGTCATGTACTAAACAAAGTTGAAACTGAATAGTGGGAGTTTGACAAAAGAAAGAAAAAGCTTACTTAGCCAAATGGTCAATCCAGCACTAGCATGGAAAGAAAGAAAGGAAAGTCCAACTCAACGTAATGGTTAATCCGAGACAAAGTGATCGTTTCAAATAATTATCTATTTCTCTTGGGTTATATTGAGTATATTCATTTCAAAACTTCATAGGACAGAGCAGTTTATATATATATATATATATATATATATATATATATATATATATATATATATATATATATATATATGTCTATGTCTGTGTCTGTGTCTGTGTCCGTGTGTCTAACCGGTGTATTGGCAAGGATTATTTTTTATCCGATGAAATAGCATTATTGAAAAGCAGTCCACAAATTATTTCTTTTAATTCATTTCGGTGTTGCCCCTAAATGGCTTATTCGGAAATTCGGACAAAACCTCAAATAATAACATATTAACTTATTTTCATATTGGCTTTTTGATACTGTCATTACACTTCGATATTGAGTTCTCTGATAGGTGGGAAATTATGTGCGAAAATCATATCTCTTAATTCGTTCCTACTGACCGTCCGGTTCTGCATCACTATCTCATTATTCATTATATATATATATATATATATATATATATATATATATATATATATATATATATATATATATATATATATATATATATATGTTGATTGAGTGATTGATTGATTGATTGGGGGTTTCATTTTGCAATGCGATAAACATCACTTACGTGAGCTGATTGCTTCAATATATTGATTCCTGTAATACGTATCTCAGTAAATAAAGTTCCAATGTCCAGGCCATAATCTAGATAATGACATATTCAAATTGAATCTTATAAACCTCCAGTGAACAGTGTCAGAAACGAGTTATTCTTCCATGCATCTCAATGCAATACCGTTTAATGTCCTTATATTTAGTTTCTTTGTTGCTTTTTGGTTCATCGTTTATTTCATGTCAGTTTGACGTCACAATAATGTATGTGCACTTTTATTTTCTGACCGTAATCTGATAAAGTCATTTCCTAGAAAAGACTCACCTGCTCTTTTAGTAAGCCTTTACATTCGTTATCAATAATATCAAACACCAAAAATGTATATATATATATATATATATATATATATATATATATATATATATATATATGTATATAAACATTCATATATATATATATGTACTCATGTATGCATGTACATATGTATATATATATATATATACATATATGTATATATATATATATATATATATATATACATATATTTGTATATATAAACAGATGTATATATATATATATATACTTATATATATATATATACCTATATATATATATATATATATATATATATATATATATATATATATATATATAAATATATATACATCTGTTTATATATACTAATATATACACACAATGATTAAAGAGTATAGCAGCCTGTTCACTACATATACACACAGACATTTGCGTGTCCGTTTTTGTGTGCGTATGTTTGTGTGTATGTCTACTGAACAGGCTGCTATACTGGATAGCAGACTATGCAATACACGTGCACATATTCACACACACACACACGCACACGTATATATATATATATATATATATATATATATATATATATATATATATATATATATATATATATATATATATATGTGTGTGTGTGTGTGTGTGTGTGTATGTGTGTGTGTGTGAGTGTAATGCACAGGCTGTTATACTGTGGAGTTATTTTTTTGAAGGTGATGGTGTACAGACCTCTTGAGCCAACTTGCTCATCTATTCCATGAAGTGTCTGCGTCGTGTATTCCGGCTCTCCATGTCAGCCACACTGCCTGGAATAGGGGACGATTGTTTTCTTGCTCCTCTCCCTACCACTGCAGTTGAGCATAGGATGCTAACCTCTTCTTTCATGATGGTCCAGAGCACGTTGAATTTCACTTTTAATTTTCATATAGGAATATCGTACAGGAGGAATTTTCTGTCTTGGAAGGTCCAATTCTCACAGAAAACCCTCTAAAAATCAGCAAGCCAAGTCACACACGCATACACACATACACACACATGCACACACACAGATATATATATATATATATATATATATATATACATACATATATATATATATATATATATGTATATATATACATATATATATATATATATATATATATATATATATATATACATATATATATATATATATATATATATATATATATATATATATATTATGCAATTGAGTCAAATTGCAATACATAGGCAATTCAACATTAGACTTAATAACTACAGGCACAGAATTAAATCACCCTATCATCCAAACTAAAACTACATATTACATCCCCAGTCATGATTTGGGTTCAAATACAAGATTCATAATCATTCAAAGAGTAGAGAAAAAAATACACCACCAGACATGACAAAAAGATTCTGAAACGACAAGAGGATATTTGGATTAACAAATTTAAAACCCTCTTTCTGAACAGACTTGAAAATAAACATGTCAAGATCAACCATATCGATCAAAAATCATCTCACTCATAACAACCCCACTTCCAAACCCTACCTGCTTCTTGTATATCAAATATTGGAAAATCACACTGTCAAACAGCCCCCTATCTATACAAACCTTTATATGATATTTCATTTGTACAACTCAAAGCTATCAGACTTTTCAGAACATCAACAATGACCATAAAGAATACAAAACACACAATTGAAGATATCCGATTATACACAAGGACCCCCTTATTCTACCATTTGGCCCCATCTCTAACTTACCAGGTACCAAAACAGTTTGATAATTAACTAATATCCTACTCCCCAGTATCCATGACACCCAAAGCTCCCTCTGAGTAGCATAATGAATAAAACATACATAATCGCTGCTACTACTTCCAACAGGATATCCGAGGATATCAACACGGATTTCAACGCTAATTAAATACAGTCTTGACCCAACATTCTGACTCAAAAGGAATTCTGTCTTGATTTCCATTTTTGCCTCCAAAGCAAAAGATCTTGTGCTGAATTTTCTTTCTACGGAAACTTCAAAACCATGAGAAAGTACACACATGATACTGAAAATTGGGAATCCTCCCGAAACATGAATCACATATTAAACAATTAATAAATCAATTAATGAATAAAGTCTCCGTAAACGTTTCCTTCAAAGTCTGTTCCATCCCCTATTGTTCATACAAACATGTAGCGAGATATAGATTGAGAGGGAACAAGAAATACAAGGGCATATATCCGATGAACGTTGATCTTTCGTGCCTCTTGCGATCATCAGCGACTGGTCGTTTATTGTTCTCAGTGGATCACGAAGATAAACAACCCATTTACATTTGAATAACGTATTCTACAATTATCCAATCAGATTCAAATCAATGATACATCCAGTAGAAAGTTGCTCCGGGGAATATTCAGTTTATTCTGTCTCAACGTATACAGCATCAAGAAAGCTATAGAGATTAGTATGATCTAATTTGGTTTGATTGTAAATAACGATAAAAGTTATGCACATTTTCAAAGTTTTGAATAATATTTAACGGACAAGGATACAATAATTCATCAATAAACTTATGTATACTTTCTTGTTTTGTTTATTTATTGAATAATGTTAATTGTTAATGAATACCATACGAAAGTTTCAAGAATACGAAGTAATCATACGGTACATAAACACATACGAGTGCAGGGTACCTGTTGCAGGGATACTGAGTCTGAAATATACCCTCCCAAGCCTTGAGTTTTATCAATCAGGTATCATTTTACATGGTGTTGATTTTGTGATATAGACAGACAGTGTGCCATTGGAATTATTTTTTGTATAATAAATGCTCTGTTTACTATGTTGAGAATTGAGTGCTGTGATGAAACATTCACAACAGATGAAACCCTTTTATCGTGCGTTTCCTTTATTATATATATATATATATATATATATATATATATATATATATATATATATATATATATATATATATATATATATATATAATAAGGATTAATAAACCTTACCACCAAACACTTCACTCCCGAGTCCGTCTCACTCTCTAAAGTACACATTATATATATATATATATATATGTGTGGGTGGGTACATGCTTGGTAATTCGTAAGGATAAAATCACTAAACAAGACTAAGTATTGTTTTGAGTTCATCCTAATTGAGTATACATTTTTAGTTTCAGATCGTTTTTCTTAGATAAACCTGGAAAAACGGTATCATCATTCCATATACATCGTCTAGAATAATAGATGGAATTAACAATGAATGTTTGTTACCGAAATATATAAATAAGGGCAACTGTTCTTCAGAAATTGTACTTCCTTAAAATAACGATCCGTGAATAATTCTCAATCAGTGACTATCTTCCAATATCTATTTCGATAACTTATGTAAAGCAGAGAATCTCTGAGTCGTTGAATTTTTGTTAATACTATCAACGGAAATAGAGATAAGGTCAAAGTTCAACCACTGGAGTGCTAAGATCTCACATAACTCGATTCGAATTCTTGTTAAGGTGACGAGCAATAAATATATGTTATACTGCAAATATAGATCAATATCATCCTTGAACCGGAATAGATGAGTCAATTGATTGATAGATAAGTAAGGTTAAATAGTCTGGTCTTGTACGACACCAGGGTTAATAGTGTTATCTGCCTGGAAAGATCTAGGAAGTCAAACATTGACTCATATATTTCGGATCATCTATAATTTTGACTCAAAAGGATTGGTCGGGATTTCTGTAATGAAGGTCACGAAACCAATAAACTTACAAAGGAATCAGTTTTATAAGTGATATTTTTGACACCAGGTTAATATTGGATGCGGGTCAAAAACTCAGAGCTAAAGCTTGTACAATATTACACCTCCCTGGGACAATGAATATACTTGAAATCGTAGATAAAAGAAGAAATCAGAGACAGGATCGATCTCGGTTAGCAAGCTCAGCATTCGAAAACAATAAAATCACATGAGTGAGTCCTCAAGATAGTCACTTATAGAGCTGAAGAACAAAATCTTACCAAAAGGTTGTCCCTCAAACTGAGAGCAATACGGATCACGCTGAACATCAACTGGGGAGATCACTAGACAACACAGTATACTAAACATAAACAAAAGTCAGGAATATCATAAAATCAATTTTGAATATTCAATGGGTTGGCTATGTTGCAGGAATGTCAGGGGGTCGCTGGACATCATGATTCACAACGATTCTAATATATCCTATGCAAAACTGTGGCCAGCGAAATATGAGATGGCGTGGCGAGTTAGATGAATTTGGATAGTACTGACTCTGCGACTCCCATGATTGAGAGACCTTGGCGAAGGTCCTTGTACATCAATTGACGCTAAAAGACTGATGTTGATGCTAGTGTAGCTAATGATGATGATGTAAATGTTATACAGTTATAATAGGTCGTATCAAAATTATTTTGTCTTACAAAGTTTCATTCCGAGGCTTATTTCAAATTTGCGTTTTAAACTGTCTATAACTTCTAATTATCAATGATATTATTATAAATATATCATATCATTATAATTACTTATCAGCTGTACATTTTTTTCTCTTACAAATATTATTATAGTAGATATAAATATTGAGATTGACAATTTGAATACAGCATTTCAAACTAAGTCTCAAAGCAGCTGAAATTTCTAAAAAAATTCGTGAAGTGGAAGGGAGTGAAATATGATCATAGTGTTGGAAAATGATTCCAGCTTGGTTGTTCGCCCTTTCAAGTGCATCCCAGAAATAGGAAGCAATGAGGTGTTGATTGCAATGGTTCAACAGGCATTGTGGAGGAGAACTTGTCAAACAGTGCTTCAGGAACTTACATTCACAATCCCGCAAGTCAGACAATTGAGGGGCTTGTTTTATGTTTTCCCCTCCGTAAAGATCTAGCGAAGGCAAGTTTGGCAACTTTATTTTAGTTCACTTCTAAATTTCAAACAAAAACGTCTTCAAACTGAACTGTAAATACACTAGATATTAAAAGAGAATATACTCGATATTTGCTTCAGTTTTTGGGGGTTTTTTTTCAATACAAAGTCAGGATTGTGAGGCAACAACTGACTTTTACCATAACTACACTCATTGTGAAATTAGGAATTCCCTGAAATTACTGTCATGTCCTTGATTTTTTTCAAAGTCGGAATGCATATCGTCAAATCATTAGTTTCAAAATCTGACGGTAAGATAGACACCTGGCCACAGAAGCAGAATTACGGAAAATCCTGACAATAATGACCTTTGAGATGTTGAGCATCGTTCGGCTCTCCTGAAACAGGTCTGGTTGCTCACTCAATAGAAGTTCTCATGTAAGCGACGTCTATTAGCAGCATTTGGGGGGGATCAACTAGAAGAAATAAACGAAAAAAGGATGATCAATGAATATTTCTTTCTCTTGTGGGATAAGTTTAGCATTAACGTCCATTGTAAATTGAACCAGAAAAAACACAAAAATATTAAAGTAGTTTAAATTTCCAACTCTCAAACACTATTGGCGTGCCCTGTACGTGTGATACGTACATACATACATATTAAGCCAGCCTGACCAACTTGAAAACGGTAAAAATCCACTCGGCAATTTTGGTTGGTGGCGTCTCATATGTTCCAATTTTTTCCATTCATTTCACATTCCAACGATAGATTTGCAACGGTCTAAAGCCTTGTTTACGCTACAAAAAGGAACATAGGTTCGCCCAAGGTGAAAACTAACCAAGGTTATTTTTTTGTTGTTTGACAGTGAAGTAACTTACGTTTGCCTAAGGTTTAGACAACCTCCCTCCAGATACAGGTTGACTCAACATAAGGCGAACATAAGTTATTTCGTTTTTACACTGAAAAAAAAAACCTGGGTTATTTTTAACCTGGTGCACAAATTGTTTGTTTTTTTCATAGAGTTGATAGGGCTTAAGTTGAACACCAACTTATTCGTACAATGCCTTGATATAAACTGATTCAGGGCTGTAAGTCTTGGAAACATGAAGTTCTATCAATTTTGATACGACCATTGGATCTGTGTTATATCGCTGATAGGAATACCAGTGGATTATCAGATTAAGCTGTCGAAATCAGGTAATTGGTTCATGAATAAGCAAATTTCATGATGATAAAGTAGGATAAATGATGCTGAGTAGGCAAACTTGTCTTGGGGATTATCGAAAGCTAGAAATATATATCATGTCAGAAGACAAAGCTAATTTACTATTTGCTATGATCCATGAAGTCTCAATCAAACATGTAGATGCTTCAAATTGCATTTCATTTTGATGGGATTACAAATTTGGCTTTACATCTATCTATCTATCTATCTATTTATCTCCCCATGTATTTACCTATATATATGTGTGTATATGAGAGATAGAGGGAGCTAGAGAGAGAGGGGGAAAAGAGTCAGAGAGATGAGCTGATATCACCATGATATCAGATGCATTAAAAGAAATACAAAACATGATGATAGATCTAAAGGGAGAAAGTAAGATGTAAAAAGTTTGATTAAAGGTAAACAACAATAAAAACCCTGAAAAGATGATAAAAACAGACGGTGAGAAAATAAAGGCAGTAAACGAATATGTGCAACGCCCATGATAGGGAATTGTGTCAGGCTCTAAGGAAAGTCTGTGCCCAACGACGGACGACAAAGATTGAGGATGATTATTTACAAGGGTCATATGATAAAGCTTGATCGAGCCCACAAAATGAAACAACGCTTACCGATCGGTCGGAAAGCATTTGGTATGAAGACAAATATCAAAAAGCACGTTTCTCATGTCCTTAGATAGTCCAGTCTACAAAGAGTGAATAATGTCTGAGAGAAATAATGAAACATTGAAATTAACAATAGGAACTGAGAACCAATGTACAACTGCACGGAGAGCCAGGGGGGGGTAATGCAAGACAAAAGAAAACATCATCATAGATGAAGTGGAAAAGAAAAGAGTGGATGATATCATACAAATAATGAACAAACGCAAATAGTGAGGGACTGGACTCTCAACATGGAAATATTACAACGGATGAAGCAAAAAGACTGACTGGTTTCCATCAGACATCAGACGCGGTAGGAAAAGACCAGACACATGATAGAAGGATGATATAGAAAAGGTTTGCTTATAAGACATGGCAGAAGTTAGAGGTTTGTCTAGCATTTGACTTGAGTGGCTGTGCTTATATATATATATATATATATATATATATATATATATATATATATATATATATATATATATATTAGGAAATGGATATATAATCCAACAGAATATATACGCTGTATAGTGATGAACCGTGTAACGACAGGAAGTAATTTCAGGAGTTACGAATAATATATCGAATTCGGAAACATTTTCTCGGTTTAAATTACCATCTTGGATATAAATGTCGAATCGAACAGTGTAGACGTGGACAGTAAGGGAACCGAATATGAACGGTGAGTCAAAAGAGGTTATGAGGACATTGGCCATTCGTACGGACGTTTATTTATGTTATGAGCAACGCTATCTAATCGGTTGCAGGTTCGATTCTTGCAGCAGTCCCATTTTTCCTTGTATTCCTTTTCATTCCCTCTATATCTAATGAGCGATTCATCTACGGTGTAACTCTGGAAGGTTATTTTGAATGGGGCTTCAAATCATAGTTGACAGGCTAATCATTTAAAGCAATTATCTTCTAGAAAAGATCTTTACAGAAAATAACCAATTTCTTCCTAAATGCACAAATACGGAATATACATAGATAAAAAAATGTACATCAAATATTATACAACTAAGATATCCGATCAAAATTCAGTTCTTAACTCCATAACTGCTTACCATCCTATCTGTCCCCTTTATATACATATATATTTATGTTTACGTGCGTGTGTGCGTGGGTGCATGTTATATATGCGTGCTCGATATGTATATATATATATATATATATATATATATGTATATATGTATATATATATATATATATATGTGTGTGTGTGTGTGTCAGTCTGTCTGTCTGTCTGTGTGAGACTTGTGGACATTCAGTTTAAGTTCTTACAGAGAATAAAAAGTATGAACTTGATAGTAAAGTTCTTCTGACATCAGTATACATAACACACGGCAATGGCAAGCTAATTTGAGGATAGTTCGTGTCTGACCCACTGTATCTCAACTATCATATCGACTTTGTGTCACAATGCCGTTCAATTAGCAATAAATATTCATCGGGTTTTCGTTAGCGTTATCATGAGTAATCAGTTTTCAACAAACACTTTCCCACCTCCTTGTACAAAAAAAACAATTGTGGTGGAAATTTCTGCTCTAGACACACCGACTCTTTATTTTGCCAAGAGCAGTTTCTAAGTTCTCAATGCTGCCAGAATCCTTTTATTGCATGGACACAATGAGATGCTACCCAGGAAATTCAGGTTCTTACGGGTACCAGAATTCAATTTGCGAAAATGAAAATAGTTTATATCATTAAAAACCTGACATAGCCAGCCTTCTCTAAACCCATGTTAGAAACTCTCAAACAAAACTTCCTGTATAGATTTATACCGTTTGCAACAGGTATGGATGGTTTGGGTTTATATCTATGTATTTCACCCACAACGTCTACGAATGACGTTAAATTTCAACACTCACTTCATATTATACGATGAAATCTCTTTTCAAATCTTTTCCCCGAATATTTTATTATTAAGGGGTTTCAATTGGCAATGTTGGCTCAACTGGCCCCTTTGTCTGTGGCATGCAGCATTGACACTTGCTGTTTTGAAAATTTAGACGTTTCGATGACTACTTCTGAAGAAAATGTACGGGGAATAACTGATCATCCCCAACACAGCACCATGCTAAAGACGTTGCTCATTTTACGGTTTCTATTGAGTGATTATCCTGACATATTTGTATTCCTGTTCAAATCAGTTCTTGATTCTTTATTCAATCTACGGTCCATGAATCAGGGTTTGCAATACGGCCCTCGGGACAAGGTAAGTACATGATTTGGCCGTAAGGCCTCAACCATTGTCAGGACAGTCCTGCCTGCAGCAAGAATTGGAATTGCTTTATATACTTTGACTTTATTTGAGTCAGCTTGAATATTTGCATATGGAATAGATTCAACCTGTATGTTCTCACTAAAAACAATTTCGTTGATTTGATCTCGTTGTAGGAGACGACTTTGAATCTTCAAATTTACATTTAAACTCGGCACCAAAGTCAATAATTGAACCAACGTAACGTCAGAATTCGAAGACATGTAAAAAGAAATTCCGTCAAAGAATTACTATGCTATGTGTATATTCGTTTCATGACATCATTGGAGTTTTCCAATGGGAAAATTCTGGAATGGACTTTTGAAAGACACGTACAAGCATCAACATCCGGGGGCGGGGAATAGATGGTATTGTGGAAAAACGTTCAAGAAAGGCCTCAAAAAAGTAAAAACAGCTTCTATTTGTCAAGAATTCCAAAATATATAATCTGAAAGGTTCTAGGGGAAATATTGATGCCAAACTTCAAGTCAATTAGACAAAATTGTATGGCCAGGAGCACTAAAATACACAAACACATGCCTATATAAAAACCGGTAGAATTCTTTACCACAAATTCTCGTATGTTTTTTCGGGCGATTATCACTGAAATAGACTGATTCTTCTCTAAAAAGCATGAATACAATTGATGACAATCTATGCACATATCCGAAATAAACTTACATCGTATGATGTGCATCCAGGTTTTAAAAAAACACATTTGGGGAGGAATCTTGAACAAAAACTTCTTGACATAAGGAGTAAATGATTGAATATTCAACCTTTTACTTCATTGATGTGGACTGTACGTGTGCTGCAGACATCACCAGCCTCTCAAGTGGACTAGGCTGAAAGTGAAGAAACATATTTTGACATATATGGGGATAATTTTAGAGCTGGGCTCCTAACTGATATAATTTTTCAATCAAAAAGGAATTCCAATTTAGTAAACCAGGAACAACAATAATGTCATGTTACGCGTCGCTTAGATTCAAGATTTTTAACTGCAACAATGGGTGATTTACTTTTAGGTATGTTGTATGTCAATAACACTTAGAACAGGAAAAATTATATAGTACGACCAATTATCAAAGCGGTTAACAGCGTGTGTGTGGAAATAGGTTACCCAATGTGAGTGGTTGCAAACACATAGACAATGCTCCATACATAATCAGTTTAAAGTGTTGATGAGGATTAAAATATACAATGTAGAGAATGACAAGAGAGGGGAAAGATTATTTTTGTCTTTTTTTTTTTTGGCATTACACTACGTCAAATTAATAGTTTTTCTTCTATTCTCAAGAATTACACGAAAGAGAAAAAGAAAAGAGCATATATATATATATATATATATATATATATATATATATATATATATATATATGTACGAATATATATTTATATATATATATATAAATATATATATATATATATTTATATATACATATATAGAGAGTGAGAGAGAGAGAAAAGAGAGAAAGGGTGGAGAGTGAGAAAGACAAAGTAAGAGAGACACACAGAGAGGAAAAAACACAATAACTGATGTATACACCCAAATGCATACATATAATGTTTCCATTACCGAAAGAATTATATTGCATTCCTCACACTATCCTTCATTTTCCTTCTTTTTTTTTTATTTGATAATCAATTTTGTTTTGTAAGTTTAACGGTTTTGAGCTTGAAAACTTAATCGGGAGATTTTAAATATTCATTCAACGTTGCAGTTTTTCAACTAAGTCCGTCTTGTTTTGTTTTGTTCACAGCTATTTTGGGGAATATTTTCATAGTATAAAACATGACAACCTCGTTCATTTATTCAGATGATTGAAACAATGAATAAATGTTGAACTTTGTCTTTCATTAACTATTCTTTAATGAAGATTACACGAATTCGTTTTCAAGTTGGCATCACTATGACCGTTAAAAAAAAATTGTGCAACAAACTATGAGCGTGTGTATTATTTGATAAATTTTGAGGGTTTATCTTAATATCGTTATACAGCTTTGGAATTCTAGACTAAGAAAAATAATTATGATAGTAATAAATGTTGTTCAAGAAAGATTGAATGTATGAACGTATCTTAAAATTGATATTTGACAATATTTTGTACTCAAAGTAACCAATGTATATATATTCATAGATTCAAATGTCTCTTCAACAAAGAGATGCATAAAAAAAAAGTTTTGAAACGTTTCTTCGAATCTTTTTTTCATTAAAAATTTCACAATATATATATATATATATATATATATATATATATATATATGAGTGTGTGTGTGTGTGTGTGTGTGCATGTGCATATGTATATATATATATATGTATATACATATATATATATATATATATATATATATATATATATATATATATATATGTATATATATATATATATATATATATATATATGTATGTTTGTATGTATGTATGTATGTATATATATACATTTTTGGAGGATTGTACTCACTGGAATGTGAAATTCTGAGTCAGCACAAAGCACTGAATCTTCTATGAACCTTTATATATATATATATATATATATATATATATATATATATATATATATATATATATATATATATATATATATATATATACATATATATATATATATATATATATATATATATATATATAGTGGAAACGTTTTTTTGGGATGAAAGTAAAAGGGAATAATTCGAAATTTTGTGTTCACGTAGTTTACTGAAGAGACAGGAATGAATTTTTAACATGGGTACGAGTTCATTACTACACTATATCTACACGTCACTTCCTTCATTTATTCGATGCAGATGGGTGTCTCTAGATAAGATGACACCCAAATACAAATAAAGAAAATCACTGCCTTTATCAACGGAAACTGTCTCTGAAGGTAGGTACACGACTCTACTGGATTTGTGGAGAAAATAGAGATATATGTACGTGGTTGTATATGCGTGAATATCAGATGAGCATATACGAGTTTACATGGATTTTTTATGCATATTATGTACTAGTATATCCGTATAAATTGTATTATATGTAAAGATATATGTATTGTGTGTGTGCGTAAACATGCACTCGTTTCATATCCTTGTGCGTTTCAGTATATTTGTGAACGTGAGTGTTTACCTGAATTATTCATGTATTAACTTGTCTTTATACAAGCAAGTATTTCAGGGTATATATGTATGAATATATCTTTATATATGTGCGGGTGTGTATGTGTGTGTGTGTGTGTGTGTGTGTGTGTGTGCGTTTGTTTCTCTTTGTGCATTGCCGACATACGCCTCCTCGCTTGTTTAGCTTATTTCGTAAGTGGAACAAAGTTTCCTGAGGCGATAGGTTTTACCAGAAACAAGTTGAAAGAAGAATTTCACCAAGAATTTTGTTTTTGAGAGAAGGAATTCGCAGAAGAAAAAAAAAAGAAAAACTTCATCGCTTGGAGCTGGCTTGTCATTCCCGATAAAAGAAGAAAAGAACATCAAAAAAATACTTCAGAGAACAACAACAACATTAACAAAAACATCAGAAAAAAAATAAGAAAATGATGTATAGACAAGCGGCAATAAAATCTCCCGAAGTTTTTTTCAACAACCTTTTTTCTTATATCATAGGTAATTATTCTAATTACATCTCACTACAACCCATAGGCATCAAGCGTACACGTGCACACACATGCACACGCACACCATCGCATATATATATATATATATATATATATACATATATATGCAAACATTTTAATATATGTATGTATGTACGTATATGAAATCCATATATATATATATATATATATATATATATATATATATATATATATAAATATCATACATATATATATAAATTTCATATATATATATATATATATATATATATATATATATATATATATATATAAGTACACATACGCAATTACATATATATACAAATCGAAGTGCAGATCAGTAATTCAATATCTGCTGTGTGCTAGGTTTGATTACGAAGTGTTCGATACATTCCATATAAAGCTAATTTGAATTAGAGCACTCTGGTGAAATAATGGATTTGCTACACAAACATGTTCCTGTTTCTGCCCTTTTTAGGCTTTTCCCGAGATAAGTTCGGTTTATTTGTGTGAACATATTTTCTAGATGGAGAGCTGTCGTCCTAATCTCTTCATGTCTCATTTCTTTCTTTGGTTAATCACTGTTTGTTTTTATCTTCCACGGGTCGTTTTAAATTACCGGGGATGTTGACCAATGTGTTGTTAATTCATTAGAAATCAAGTATGAAAACATAAGTTAATAGTTCAATATATTTCCTATCAAGCTATCGCAAAAGAGCAACGGACTATCAACCATATTCAATATATGAAGCCAGTTTTCCTGATTAAAACCAGTCGATCCAAAACATTTAAACTGATCACTAAAAGCAGCAATATATATATATATATATATATATATATATATATATATATATATATATATATATAATGATTGCAGAGAATGTAATCTTCGTTAACACCTCGTAAACGCCAGAAAAAGATGAACAACACGACTTAATTCATTTATGCTGCTATGTAGATTATGAATCAATGAAGACATATAAACAAGGGAAGAATTTAAGCCGATAATATGGAAATAACTCACGCTTAGATCATTCCACTTCGTGACTAATTATTGGAATGAAATAGATATACCTTATCAGTTCAGTTTGATAAGTCAAGGCATGTTTAATTTTATATTGTACTCGGGAGTGTCAACCCAAACTCTCACCAAAAATGTCATCATTGGTTTCTTCAGTTTTCAAGTTGATCTGGTGAGTACTGGTTGCATCAATAGAGTTAGAAGATTATAAATTTGAACATTCACTCCTTTTTTTTTACAATAACTGCCCCCCATATATGTTTTTAGCAGGAGCTCAATGTAGAATAGATGTTTATGCGAAATTGATCATTTTTTTGCCTGGTAGTACTCTTTTCTTTTTTTTTTTTCTTTTTTTAGATTTCAGACTTTTCGGTGATCACAGCCCAACAAAGGGTGAGAGGAGTAATTTCTATATTTAATACCTCCTTTTTCAATTTTTTTTTAATTGATTACCTTTAGCACGACATGCAGCCAAAAGGTACTGGTCAGGTTTCGATTGAGTGACTAAGCAGACCTGTTTGATAATTTTTCATATTGTCTTGCTTAAATAGGAGCAGGTAAAATTCTGTTCTTGGAGAATAAATTGGTCAGGAATCGTGAAAAGATGGGACAGGATGATAAGAACCATTGACACCGTTCGTTCAACTGATGACTAAGTGTGATCGCAAGAGCCAGTTAAACTTAGATAACAGGACTCACACTTCGAATGATTAGACGGTAATGAGATCATGACTATCAGTGTCTTCCCAATGTGACTGGAAATGAACAATCGCCCTTTTCCTGCTTCGTTTGCATCGTTCGTGCTGATAATTGTCTGAAAATGATCCCTTTGCACTTCAATGTCTTCTGAATGAGTTAATTGGTCTGACGTCATAAATATCGTCGAATGCAACTCTACATTTCTGACCACTTCACGTCAGTATATATAAATTTCGGCGGAAAAGCCGCCAACTCATTCTTAAGTCTAATGATTTTCCCTTCCATCTGGTAGTAAATTATTGCTATGTTAAATCTTTCATAAAAAGAAATCTCGTAGAGTGAAAATGCAATTACCAATAACTTGGATTGTAAAATTTTTTAGCCCTCTTCCACCTGTTAATGATGAATATCGTTGAGCTGATTCGATGGTAGTGGGAAATGCAGTAAACTCGGGTATAGGACTTGCCCTTCTCCAAAAAAAAAATGGCGAAAAGTGGAAGTTCGAAAAGTAGTGTATGGCTGAATTTCAATTTTTCTGAACAGACTTCATTTATCTCTTCTGTTCTTTACTTATCATCTCACCATCCATTCATACTAAGTTGAAAATAACTTGTTCAAATTAATGAAATAATTTACTCGCGTTAAAAAAAAACCTGAATCCTATCACTGATATCACAGAGACTCTCAATATAGTTTATTTGCCATTCCTGTTGAGCAAAGTTCCATAAAATATGTTGTTTTTAGTTTGTTTTGTTTTTTTGGCATTAATATAGATCAAGTAGAAGGAATGCAACAGAACAATTTAATCCCAAGCCAATAGAAGGAGCCCATAACTCTCCATTATGTAAGAAATCTTAGCACCATCGAGCAGAGTAATTGTTTTTAATCCACTTACCATGTCATGCTTTTTAGTCATATGATAAATGGTATTATGATAATGATATTATGATAATATCACTATAAATGATATCATGTCAAATGATATTATTTTAAATGATGTTATTTAGAATGATATTACGATCAATGATATTATGATGAATGATTTTATGCTGTAAACTGATAATATGTTAAATGATATTATGATGAGTGATATTTGATCAGTGATATTTTATCAAATGATATGTCAAATGATATTACTATGACAAATGATATGATAAATGATATTGTGATCGGTGATATTATGGTAAATAATTTTAGGATGATTGGTATTATGATCGATGATATTATGTCAAATGATGTTACATTAAATGACATCATTGTCGATGTTATGATAAGAAAATAAAATAACATTAATGATACTATGATAAATGATACCAAGTTAAATGATATCATTTGAATGATATTATGTTAAATGATGTTACGTTAAATCATTTTACGTCAAATCATATTATGACAAATATTATGATGGAATAAATAAAAAGTGATTTGTTCGGTGATATTATGATAAATGATACTAGTATCTGTAAAGTATTTTGTTTATTCAGGAGAAAAGATTCAAAAACTTCCTAATACTTTTTTGGCTCGTTCAATGCTCAGCTAATACTAGTAAATATCCAAACTTATTTCCCCTTAAAGACTTTTATTTTGAATGACGAAAAAAATATTTGGTGAGAAGTAATCCTCACTTGAGTCACTCTTGCATCAGCAAAATGTTACCTAAATCAGTTAAAGCCATCTCTCCTCTCCATATATTTTGATTATGCCTGTCCAAACCTGAGAAAAATTCGTTCAAAAATAGATCAACCAACTTTCTTTAAGTCAAGACAAAATGGATCAAGTGAGAATCTGCTAGAAATTAGTAGGTGTGACCAATAAATCAAACATGGCAGCGAATTCTATTATTGAATAAATCAAAATATGACATTAGGTACTATTTTTGAACCAATGAAACCAAAAGAAAAATATTTCAACGAAGAAATCGGTTTAGCAGGCGTGACTAATCAATCAATCATAATATGACAGGGACTTCCATTTTTGAACCAATGAAATCAAGAAGAAAGAGTTTAAACACAAGCAACATTTTTAGACACAAGAATGTAAATAAAGAATACTGTTTTAACCAATTAAGATTCAGTAAATCCTTCTCTTCATGCCATTCGCGTTCAACATAAGGGCACCGAAATCCCGGCTTTTCGGTTAGTCATGCTATTGTCAAAATAAAAAGTATTTTACCAAGTGTTGTCCACTTGTTTTCCACAGGAGGATATTTTTGAATCTTCTGCGTAGAAGGTAACTACCTCTACAGCTACTCCACGGAAATATGATCATATTTTGTTTAAAACAGTCTACCTCTATATCGCATTGAAAATTCCCTTCCAGGAGGAATTCAGAGTGTATGTTTTGAGAAGTTACTTTTAAGAATTTTCCACATTTTTTCAAAAAAGAATTTCGTTTTAAATTGTTTTTGTATCTTTAAAATTCGATCAAGAATAATTTTAAGTGAAAGTACTCACTTTGCACATTGATGAACAATGACGCATAAAGTCTTATTTCCTGTGAGGAGTTGCTACAAAATCAGGGCTTACTCCTAAATTTACACCTATCGGTACTGCAACAAAGTCTCACGAATTCAGACGTTACCACACCTCTTCAATCTTTTGATTGACTCCCTTTTGGCAAGAGAGATTCAGCCTGATTTACCTGTTTCTTTGATGTTACTACGTGTATGTGTGAGAACCCAAGGTTTTAAACATCTGGATATTTGTGTCCAAGTGTAGTTGCATACACATTTGCTTTCATAGATACAGGATCCAATGAACGGTCAGTTACATTAATTTATGTGAAACTGTACCATATTGATACACCAATACGCTTCTTTTTCCGTCCTTTTTTTGGAGCCAAGCGTTAATATTGGATGACTTCAGCATGTTTATGTATGTTTAGACGATACAGAATCTATAAGTGCTTTCCTTTTTTGTTTGACGAAGATTTCATCATTTGATATCAGCTTTATGAGAAGAGATTCAGTCACAATGTTAAAACGAAAAAAGCCCTAAAACGGTAACCAGGAAATTACATTGTATCAGCCATGCAAAATCAGTGATTAAAATTCTGTTTGATCCATAGAAAATGTCCGTAAAATAGGGGATAACTCTGGTAGGCTTTCATAATCAAGCAAGGATTATCACCTTTAAAAAAAAAAAAACAACGCACAAAAATTAATGTACGACTTAATCTACCCGGGGAACTTCTAACAATTAACACACTCTCTCACTCGATGTTAAACAAAAAAAGCTTACTTCGAAGAAATATCCAACGTTCAACCCATATATCGACTCAATATTAGGAATGGAGAACGAAAAGAAAATTTTTAAGAAGAACTTTATTTCCATACAAACCGTTTGACGTTTCACACACCAATCGATGTTGTAAACGGCACTGAAGTAAAAACAAGGTAACCATTAGTAGGAAACTCATTGAAGCAGTGATTTTCAACCTTTTTCATCTCACGGCACAGTGAGCCAGATAACTAGATAGTCGAGGTGCACCATCAGTATTCAGGAATAGCTGGATGATTATTGTGTTCAAGATTTGAAAAACAACAAAGTTATGAACTATAGGCCTAAACAATATCGTTGATTGTGGTTTTCAAAAGAATATTGGACGTTTCATATATATATTTCGTATAAGTAAACTTTGAATGCCATTGAAAAGATGGCTTTCATTGAAAGATATATTGGATCATCAGTTCGACACCACATAATTAAGAGAATAAGTAAAAACTCCTATTTGGGCCTATGATGATCAACACATTTATTTATTGTATCATTGAAAAAATAGGTTTGTGCTCCATGGAAGTACCAGTAATGCTGGAACATATTTAAATGATATTGTTTCCAATGACCCTGCCCTACAACCCTTGCCCGGGGGGGGGGTCGACTCTCCTCAAAACTTCCGCTATACACGTATACATGATTCGCGGTGCATTGGACAAAAATATGTCTGCTAATGTATAGGTATAATGGAGGATAATGGTGTTCTTTGTATGTTTGTACACTGCAGTTGCAGTATTGGAAGGAATAAACGACGCAAGACTCCAGTGGGGATCCAGAGTAAAACATTTTTTCTTCAATCGACCGGAAATACTCCAATAGTCTTTAAGATTAAACAAAATGAACGAAATCCCCACTCACACAGGCGGAGAGAAGACAGAGAGAGAGAGAGAGAGAGATTGTGAGCTTATCGAGAGAGGAAGAGGGAGAGTCCAATGTCTTTCTACTGCCAGCGGCCAGTTGTCTATCTATTCTACTTCATCTCAACCTACCCACTCAGCCTCTAATACTCTTTCTGGCATCCGATCTCCGGTCTCGTTTCTAAAGGCAAGGGTGTCTTTTATTGCAATATCACTTTTACTAAATTAACTCACCCTTTTGTTTTACCTGATACCGATACCAAACGATCATTTACCCTTTTCTCTTCTATTTTCCCCCTACTTTCTTTCGTTTTTTCACGCAGATAAACTTACAGTCTGTCCTTTTAAATTCAGCCCTTTCAATCCTTATACAACGGTCCTCTTTTATCAACCCCTCGTCAGTTTCTTCCTCTTAATGACTTTATAATTAATTGGTTGTGCCTGGCCATTTATTTTGGGGGGATTCAAACCAACCACGCTGTATCTTGTCAATAAATCGTCCATCGCCTTTTTAGCGTCCGAAAAGAGTTTCTCTGTAATATCTTATTTTTAACCAAAAATGCTGTTTCAGATTAGATATGTGGGAAGGAAACTCAAGTATTCAATTAAAGAGTCCCCTCAGCCCTTATATTGTAACACCAAAATATAAGCTTACTTAGGATCAGTCCTTGATAAGTGAAATATAATGAAGATATTGTCAGGACTTTCAGCGAAGACTCAAAAAACCTCTATGATACTTTCTTGTCGTTCTTCAAAATTCTCAGTCCGGTTGTATTCCCTCAAAAATAAACTCAGGACAATGCTGGAGAGAATGTTTTTCAATATGCGATAATTTTCACAACACATGACAATAGCTTCATATTCTTTCATGTATAAGCTTTTGAAAGACTTCATACATACTCATACACGCAAGCATGTATTCACACACACTGGACGTGTTCATGTGAAATTCCATTTCAAATTTGCGAAGATTGTTCTTTTATTATATAAAGTCTATGGATGAGGACTTCCAGTGTCATACACGATGCCAAGAGTGGTACCAGTGTTACAAATTAGGGTGAACATCAACCAAAGATGATGCCAAATCTAGACGTCATTTTTCATTGACAGAGAAATATCACATTGAAACGGTGCGTGATGTGATACCTGAAAATCGTTGTTTAACTTTCTGGGGGGTTTCCAAAGAGAGATTATTTGATAAAAGTCCATGCAACAAGATATCAGAAGAGAGACTGACAATTGACTGTGTTGCCTCAAAATCTGCTTACAATTTAAGCAATGCAGCAGTATACATCATCGGTCTTTCATTGAAAATCCTATTCCACGATATTTTACAGACTCCTTCCTCTTCAGAAACTCCATGGACCATTGAGCAAAGATTTTCACAAATCACAGTATCCTTGCTAAGCTTTGAGAGAAAAAAAAACTAGTGCACTAGACACACGTTCTCTCGTGCACGTGTAGTTCAACAAGTGACAAACGTTAATTGATGAGGTTTATACACAAAAAATCCAGATCACACCAACAGAACATATCACTCAGAGCATGCTAAAACGTCTCACTGGCGCCCTGTTAAAAAAATTGTTACTTTATGGACATACCTTGTATGTATAACGCTGATTCTACCATTCTTTCAAAGAAACAAAATAAGAATTTGTATTTCTTAAGTCTTATCTTAATCTATCCTATATCGAGTTAGAAATATTTAATTTTCCGTTTATTTGCGTAGATATCGCTTCTATCATTCTCCAAATGTTTCATTATTTCAGTATTTTTTCAGGAACCCTTGAAACTTATAACACCTTTTGTTGCACAACTGTGCGTCGTAAATGAACTCTTATTAACGAATATTTCTATCAGTGCTATGTCGAGCGTTTCTTTCATTTCGTGTGAGAAAATATAGACATAAATATTAATCGTCTTGCAACAGAATTATCAATTTCTAGTTCATCATTCGTCTTATTGATACTTTTAATGTCTATGGAAACGTAAGTGATGACGTCAGATAATTTTTTCCAAAGCTCGTCTCCATGTTTCCGTCGTATAAAAGAAATGAACTCTTCTCATCAAAATTATGGGTGGAAGTCAATATGTAAAATACAGTGATTTGAATTCATAACTTACGAATTGCCAAGAGGATATTATATTGAGTGCGCTAGATTGGAAAGTGTTTGGTATTGATGAATATTTATCACATAAATACGCAAGGGCTTTTTTGATGTTAATGAATAAATACATTTATACAAAAAAAATAATCATTTTTTCATTCAATACGCATATGCAATACAAAAGTTGAAGCGATCATTTTCAAGTAAGAGAGGGGCTTAACTCAGCAACAGGGTTTATTTTTTCTTTATTTTGGTTAGAAATAGTTGCTGACAACCTAAGATTACCTTACCCGACATCTTTTACTTCTAAGAGAAGATTCAGTTAAAATTAGATAGACATTCATTTTACTATCTGATATATCAACATTATGGTCATTGGCATTTTCTGATGACATTCAGAATTTTTGTTAGATAGTAATTCTTATAAGCTTGAACTGAGGGGGCATTTTGACGGAAACTATCATCGGATACTGAACCCTAATCTAAAACCTTTCTGGAGGCGAATTCTAAAAAAAAAGACGTGATGAGTGCCTGATCGACAACCATGGAAAATGTCATACTCTTAGTTGGCAACAGATGGACGGACAGACAGACAGACATTTACGAAATTAAAGTATAATGAACACCGATAAAAAACGTAGAATATGATATTTTTCTCGGAGCCAATTGGTGGCAAAGTCCATGCTGCAGACAGTAATGAGCAAATGTCAACCATAACATTTAATGCATTGGTCAGTTCTGGTCCAAGTCGCAGGCTTCTGGTCACTGTATTTCCTCATCAAAAAAGATTATATGAATTAGTTTGAAATTAGGATACCTATTTCAAAATGATGTTTTCGGCAAAAAGTGAGCTTTGAATATTTTCATAATGCAATCTCACTTTATATATATATATATATATATATATATATATATATATATATATATATATATATATATAACTATGTAATCCACAGACAGCAGTTTCGATGTATTACATCTCTTCAGTGTGGCTATAGACTTTCCATTATTCCTTCCGGTACTGGGAGGTAGGATCGAAACTTTCGCTTCAGATCCGGAAATCGATATCCTACCTCTGAGCTACAGTACTGGACAGTCAGTAGCTCAGTAGGCAGACACACACATCTCTCTCTCTCTCTTTCTCTCTCTCTCTCTCTCTCTCTATCTATCTATATATATATATATATATATATATATATATATATATATATATATACATGTGTGTGTGTGTGTGTGTTTATGATGTTATTGAAGCCAACAGGCAAACTTCGTCGTTTTAACTATTCCATCAATTTTATTTTCTCTGTGAGTGAACCGTCCAATGGAAACTCCAAGTCCCGAAAATTCATCTGCAAACAAGAATAAATGACAAAAAGTTGAATAAACAAACCGTCTGTTCTTTTGGATAACATGATTTTGAATGTAAAATTTTGCCTTGAAATACTCTTGATATATATATATATATATGTATATATATATATATATATATATATATGTATATATATATGTGTGTGTGCGTGTGTGTGTATGTGTGTGTGTGTGTGTGTGTGTATGTGTGTGTGTAAAAAGTACATTAAAAGGACATTCAGAAGACAACCAGTCAAGGAAAAGGCGCTTTGAAGTATTTTCGGCAGCTCCTGCAGCCAAGCGATGCCAGACATGCTACTCTCTGTTTCCCTTTTGACTGAATCCTCAAAGCCAAATGCTGGAATTCATTCAAAAACATAAACAAATATAATTGTTCAGGATGCCAGGCCTGTATATTCATACGAACCAATGTTTCAAGATGATGCATCAATGTAGGCTTCACGTATGCGAATTCGGTCGCAGAGTCTGAGAATTCATTGACAAAATTGGAACTCATTGATTTTCCCCAACAGGAGAAGCAGACTGAGTTTTTGCTTGATAAACACACAGCAAATAATTTTGACATTGATTTTTTCTCTTTGCAATAAACCAATAACTTCGATAGAATCGTTTCAACGTTCATGATGCTAACTAAAATGTCGTCTTTTTTTCTTATCTCTTTCCTCCCACTTTTCCTTTCTCTCTCTGTTCGTTTCCCTTCATATATATATATATATATATATATATATATATATATATATATACATATATATATATATATGATTTGGAATAATCATATTTCGGCATCAGAAAGACGGAAAATACAAGGAGAGGAAAATGTATTGCTCATTATGTATACATGTACATAAATGCATACTTACACACACACACACTCACACACACGCACACACACACATATATGTATTGAAAGATAGACAGACTGACAGCAAACAATCAGAGACCGAAAGAAAGTGAGCATTATATTTATATATACATATATATATATATATATTATATATATATATATATATTATATATTATATATATATATCTATATATATATATATATATATATATATATTTATATACATATATATTTACATATATATATATATATATATAATCACATACACAAACGTAAATATATATGCGTGTGTGTGAATGTGTGTTCTTTTTACAGTTAGTTCAGCTAATTAATAGGCAATGCCTATAAAAGATGGAAGTTCTTTTTCAGGAAGTATTGCAGTCAAAAGAAGAAATTCTTCAAAGATTTAGTCTAATAGGCAAAAACATCAAAGAAAGTCGCCATTTCTTTTCGCCAAATCTTGTATAAACGCCATTTATGGCGGGATTAATAGTGACGTCAAAAAGACTGCAACCTTATTTTTGGAGATGCGTCAATTAAATGCAAATATACAAAATCTTATTCCCCCTTGGCTGACGTCTACTTCATTTTTTTTCAACAATATTTTCTTTCATTTGACGATGAACCACAAAAAAGAGTTTATTCATTGATTTATGATACTTGTGTGGAACTACCTCACATCCCCGTCTCAAATCGCTATTCAGTGGAAATGATTTCCTTCCCCGTGCGTTGTAGCCCAAAAGATTGCACAAAAAATACTCGCGCTTCTTTTCAGTTATTAGGCTGGGATGAAATTGTCGTTGAAGATTTTTTTCTCTTGATTTGACTTTGTTTTCGACTGTAATAAAACAATATAAGTAACAAGATCAATGCTTACCGAATGTATCTATTCCTACAGTATTTTGCTATCACGACTAACCGATTGGTAGTTGTGTTTTTTTTTTATCGAATGGGCTGAATTAACAAGTCTCAGATACCTGTCAAGCATTTAGAAAATTACCATTTTGCTAGACTGATTTGAAATACTGACCAAGTGAGTGGTAACCAGCTCGTTGACCAGCTGAGCCATATATATCCTGCAGATATTCCGATTAATGAATGTATCTATATCGAAAAAAAATTTTTTTTCCTATCCATTATATATACATATATATATATATATATATATATATATATATATATATATATATATATATATATATATATATATATATATATCACAAGAGTTGCTGCATTCACCTTGATTAGGACAGAAATTGTAATGGTGTATTACCCCGCAAAAGCCTTGTTTTTTAGCATAATCAACGTTTGATTTGAAACAAACCTTTTTTTTTTTTTTTGGAAACAAATAAAATATATTTTACTTTTTTGTTGAATACGGGTTCCTCCTTTATCTGAAATGCAAGTATCCCCAAAGAAACCCTTGGTTAACCGAAATAGCGTAAACCAAATAAGTAATTATGATTAAAATATATTGAGAGCAATTCTTTTTCGCTTTTCCAAGGCAAAAAATGGCTATGGATCATTGATAGCGGGAGAAGCAAATGACTGGGGTCCAGGGACTGAAAAAAGGGGTTCTGTGCAGCCTCTATTATGGTTATCTGGAAAACTAATGTAAAACGTAGTTTTTGTAAAAAACTTGCGAATAAATATAGGTTTTTACTTTTTTACGGCCACTTTCATCGTTAAGGACGTAAAATGAAAGTAAAAAAGTGGATACATGCGTTTTTATGCGCTTTTCATTCGTGTCAATTTTGTTTTCATCGACGATTGAAAAGATTTGAAAATCTTGTTTAAGAGTCAGTACAAAAACATTACTTGACATTCTGTCAATACACCCCCAAACACAAGCACACATACACACATACACACATGCACACACACACACATATACATATTTAGATTTTTTTTAGCTATATCATGTTGAATTGATATGAAGACATCTGAGAGTACCGTACCAACTTTCTTTTTCATCTCTCTGTCTACTCTTGCAAAAAATGCCACAACTAATAATGTTGAATGTCTATTTTTTAAAGCCGTTTAAAGTTGGATTGGAATGAAACTCTGCACAGACTTCTCCGTGAATTATTTTCATCTTCTTCTTCCTCCTCCTACTACAACAACTATTACTACCGCAAACGGTGGATGCATTGTAGAACTCATGGTTCTTGTTTTTACTTCATTTCAGCTCAATCAATTTGCATTTCTTTGTTCGGTTCCACATTCCACGGATCTGTTTCTAAAGGCACGAATACGAGATTTAGAAAGATTAACAAGACAGATAATCTCGTTTTCGTTGACAATTTGTTTGTTTGTTTTTTTTATTTGATACATTTTTTTTGTTTGGTGAAATCTCCTTTTAATTTTCTCGCCGAATATCCTGAGTTCAAAGTGAAATTTTCATCCATGAATTTATTTACATAATGAGCTGGATGTATTCTTTCCGTTCGCCTCTTTTTTCCCGTCGTAACTCCCTCTAAAGCACACAGATAAAGCATTTTAATCCCAGGTAAAAGCCGACGAGCAACAATTTTATCTCAGATAGAGCACACAAATAAGGTTATTGAAGACAAAAGTTCCGGTCAACACTTGAGATTCACCTTGAATAGTACGTCAATTTGTCTAAACTATTGCCATAATGTTCAAAACTGCATTATCTAACGTCTAATAATTCAATGTTTTTTTTACAGCTTATATTCAGTTGCATTAATTTGTACCTTACGTGTAAAACATCAGAATTCGCACGAATCAAATCCCACTAGTCAAAGTTGTACAGTAATATCAACTGCTGTTGGATGCATATAAGGGATTCTGATATATAGCTCTTGCAGACAGCGATAAATTGCTGGCCTGAACTCCTTTCTATTGGAAATTAAATCAATATTCCTCAGCCTCTTTCCAAAGGATAATCTCCCTAAAGCATATGATGCTCTCAGAAATATCAGTTATCCATAAGTTTTCCCCCTTGCAGCACAATATCCTGGCAAACATCGACCAAACGTCCACTGCTGGAACTGTCATTAACATCCTCATCATCAACAACAAAAACAACAGGAATTCAATCTCATGGGATAATACTCAGAAAATGTTTTCTAAGTTCATGAACCACTTGTGAACTGCTTCTTATCATTGATGATACGACGTGATAAGTGTTATTCTCTGTTTGACAATGTCTAAAAGGCATAGAAAATCTCAACTATTCCCTCCATACTCTACTTATACGACCAAAACATTCGCTATTTGAATTCCACTTATTAGCAATCGTACAACATGCAAATCTGTGCATCTTCAACCAGATAAAGACGAAAAATTGCAGGTTAATAACATTGACCTGGTCATAAAAAGCAAAGTTTGAACGGTAAAATAATTATTTTAATACTTTTTACACGTAGGCAATTAGAAATCTGCGTACACTAACCAGGAAGAAAAATTGCTGTATAATCCTTGTGATATATTTAGAGACACTTTGGTATTTATATGTAATATTACCAGATATGAAATATTAGTTGATACCTGTGAAAGAATTGTGATTTTATTTTCTTTCAGGGGGAGAGTTCATTGTTTCAAATGGTTGGTAGGAGATATTGTTGCATCAGAATTATCACATTCTTGTGCATTGTAACTGACAAAAACAAATAATAAAAGCGACGTTATTAATTTTAAAGACCGATAATAACTCTGTAAGAAATAAGATTAATTTTCGATAAGATTCAATAAAAATGGAAATATCTGCTATACTTCAATATCCGAAAATATTTCGATATATTCCACCTTCTTACCCATCGGTATATCCAAATTTTAAATTAGCGCGGACAGAAGACTCTTGGTAACGTCACGCAACAATAGCAAGGTTTCTATGACAACAGGGAATATAATCCAATTAAAAATCAGCATATTCCGGTTTGGAAAAGATGGAAAACATCGAAACACGTCCCAGAAATAATGAATAAAAGAAAGTATAATTTTTCAATATCGTTGTTTAATACTAGAGATAATTGTATCTATATTTGAAAATTATATATTCGGGGTCTGCTCTCAGAGAGATATGAGCTGATTTCAATACCTTCTCCATCATATCATGACGGATCGACCAATTTTTGATTTTGGATAAAGCAAAGCTTAAATTGGAGCAACGTTCTTGGAGTTGTAAACAATGAATGAGGCAATTGCTTTCGAGATGAACTTGCTGAAAAGGGTTTTACATCAAGTCATAGGGATGAGATGTCTTTTCGATGGATTTTAGTTCATTTGTTCAGGCTGAAAATTTACTATTTGACTAATTCAATACCAGGGATTATTTTGAAAAAGAAATCTGATTCAAAGAGTAAATTCGTGCAATTAATACTGTCTTTTAGTTATTTTTTTTTAAATTGTACGTGATAAAATACTTCTGACGCGTACGGTTTACGCAGCTTCTTTCACTAAGATGTTTTTAAAATGATAATAGTTTGTTTGTTTTTCTAGATATAGAGTGTTTCTTCTTATTTTGTTTTAACTCACATAGAAGTTGATTTTTTTTTCTAATTTGCCAATGAGTCATTGTTCTATTTACACAAGTAAACTCAACTTTTCTCTGGTCTCCATTGGAGTGAAAACCTCCAATCTTTTAGATTTAGACATTCGAATACTTTGCATGCAGAACGAGTAAAATAAAAGAAATGAAAAGAGGGAGAGAGTGGGGTTGATGAAGAAGGGGGATTTTTTTTTTTTTTTGACATATTATTTTCTTTCAACAAAAAAAAATGACTCAAAAAGTTACAAAGAAAATATCTGAGGGCCGAAACACATCCTGACAAGTTCAATACACTGAGCACAACACGTTCGTCAATTGTATTCAGTGAAAATCAAGTCTTTTCTTTTCATTTGTCTAAAAACATCTCCCAGGTTTCGGAAGTGAACAAGCTTAAAAAAACGCACAAAAAAGTACGTTACAGAACTCGTTTGACGTAAGTAAACTGTTTTTTATGTTAAAAAATCCTTTAAAAAATCTGAATGTATAGATTAGGCAAGAAATCTTATAACCTTGTAAATCGATAGAGCTTTCTCAACAACATTGTCACACACCAGAAACACTCTTCTTCCTGTACGTCCAACAGCAATTTGGGAAAATATTTTAGAAAAAAAAGTGATAGAATTTTATTGAATTTTCTTTTTTACAATATTCTTTACGGGAAGAGTTTGTCGCTCTTTTATTTTGATGTTTGTTGTAGTTGTTTTTTTTTCCTGTTTGTTTTTCGCTTTGCTTTGTTTCTCTTTCAGAAAGTCCTCGTGATTTTAGTTTAGAACGCCCGCTTGTATTACATAATAACATTTATGTAAAACACTGACAAATATCGACAGCCAATACAATTCTACGGTGCCAAAGCACACACAAACACATACACAGATATACACATGCACACTCATATGTATGTTTATGTGTGTGTGTGTGTGTGTGTGTGTGCATTTGTGTTAGTATGTAAGTATTTCTGTGTATACATATATATATGATGTATGTCACAGATTTTTTTTTTCAAATTGTTGGGCAATTATTGTTTTGTTCTCCATTTTCCAACCTTTTTTTGATATTCTTCTTTCAAAGTATTCACCGACATAATTTGTGATTTTTATTCAAAATGCCCGTTTGCATTACATTTTCTGTACGACACTGAAAAACTTGACGAGAAAAAAAATGGTTACCAGCACGATCTGAAGTTGCTCAAATAAATGTATTATATACATATATATATATATATATATATATATATATGTGTGTGTGTGTGTGTGTGTGTGTGTGTGTGAGAGAGAGAGAAAGTGAGTGAGTGTGTGTGTATGTATATGCGTGCATTGTCTTGTGTGTATACATATAAATTCATGCATATATATATATGTATATATATATATGTGTGTGTGTGTGTGTGTGTGTGTGTGTGTGTGTGTGTGTGTGTATGTCGATGTTTCATATATATATATGTATGTGTATGTGTATGTGTATGTTATTTATTTACTCTCCCACCAGAGCAAAATGTGATACAAAGTCGGGACTTTACGTGGGGAAAATAAAAGTCACCCTGGAAAAATAGCTTCAGCCGACGTGGGTATGGTTTACTAAGCAACCGAAGCCACTGCCGCCACAAAAGTGTCAGGAGTAGCCTGACCTGTTCTATTAAGTGCAATGGAAAAGTGCTGCCCCGGGGCGCCGTATCCCCAACAGCTGGGCTGAGTAATAGAAAGGAAACCTGCACGTGTTTGAGTGTGTGCGTTTGTGTGATTTGTGTGATGAAGGTACTTTGAGAGTCTTCAACCGTGACAAGTAGATCAAACCTCCCTGTAATAACAATTTGAAGAAAAACTTCCAATTTTTTCGGTTATCGAAAGGTTTGATAATATGTATGTTCTTTCTTTGTCTAAAATAATTTTTCTCGTGACATCTAAACATCTATGTTTAAAATTAATTGATTGCCTAGAATATTTGCCCAGACAATCTGTTGATGAAAAAGCAAAAGTCATGTGTTGAATGTATTTGGTCCTGATGGGTTTACAATGATAAAAGTTCATGAATATGAGAAAACATTAAAAAATTTTTTAAACAATCAACATTATCTTTTTTCATTTAGCGTATTATTTCCCAAATATCAGGTCGTCCTATTTCGTGGCTTTCATCAGACGTTTGTCTTAACCCCAAAATTGTAAAAATGATGCTTTAGACCGTATTTACTCCTCCATCGATGTTGAGTTGTGTCTTTCATTAGATAAACTTGAAAACAGAAGGAAACTGATGGTTCTTGTCATATATATATATATATATATATATATATATATATATATATATATATATATATATATATATAATATTTAATATATATTCAATTCTTATAGAATGATAATGACCTGTTTACCGTATCAAGGAGATAATATTCATAGTCATTTAAGAATTGAAGATTAAGAAATATGGGTAAACTTCTTTTTCATAACTATTGAATATTTCTTCAATAGTTTTTCAATAGCGATGTCTCTCATGAAAAATAGGTTATTTTCTCACGTGTGAATACACACTTATATGTGTGCATAGGGGTGCTTGTATGTGTGTACGCGTGTATTCTTATACGCTTTTTTTTTTTACAAAGTACAACACATAATGTTCTCCGTTTTACTCGAATGTTGATTTCAATTTACTCATATAGAAAGTCCTTTTATGGGTATATGTTCGTACTTGCCTTGTTCCAGACAATTATATGGATATGTTATCCGCTCGCGTGGGGTTATGTCACAGTATATGATTGTTGTATTGAGCTTGCACGTGCAAATATGTGTATGAGTGTATACGGATGAGGGTTGGGACGTGCCTTCATGTATGCAAACCAGCTCTATATTAATACACATGTCTGTTTTTTTTTTCTTCATTGCAGCTGAACATTATCATTGGATTTCCCTGGAAAAAAAAATATATATATATATATATATATATATATATATATATGAATGTATATTTAGACGTTGCGGAATTCGCGTGCTTTTTTCCTAATTATCTCCAGACAAAGATTCCATCATTCGATATCAGCTTTATGAGAAAAGATTCGGTCAGATTGTTAAAAAGAACAAAGTCCTAAATCGGCAAACAGGAAATTACATGAAATCAACGAAGCCAAAATCAGGACACAGTTATTAGAATTTCCTTGACAGATCAAAAGACGAAGAGACTCCGTGAACGTCTAGTTATGCATAAGAGACAGGAGAATCAAATCAAAGAATCTGCGCGTTTTGTAGTTATCAGGAACGTTTTATATACTTCACGTACAGGACTGAGAGTGAGAGTAAAGGTGCAAGTGGGTGCAGACAATGGAATCGGGGAGCTGAGTTCAATTTCTGAATGGGTTAATTTGAGTTCCATCATCTGCAGTAATCTTTCACCGTCCGTTGTTAGACAAGGGACATTACCAAGATTCGCAAAGCCGCTTCGCGATAGGAGTTGTTGAGCCAATCTTTTCTGAACTTGTCTCGTTCGTCATGCGGGTCACATTTTTTAATATGATTTCTGGTGAGTCGTAGTGTCCTGCAGTTGTCTGATATCATCATATCAGGGCCAGCCCATTGTCATTTAAAACGTATTTACAATGGATTCTCTGACTCTAACTTATTTTATAGTGTGTGATTTTGTGACCTCCTCATGTAGTTAAGTATGATTTTCTGAAGAGGACATGGTATGGTTCCTAGTTTAAGAGTTGATATTTTAGTTGGATTCCTTGCTTCAGCTCCTCAGGTGACTATCAAAAGAATGGTGGTAGACCCTTCATCTTAAAGCTAATGAGCTTTTCATGTTCTCGAGGGCTGAGCCTGCTTCACGCTGCACTAATAACTCCAGGATTATTCTACATATTCCCCTGCTACGACTGATAGGTTGGCGCCCTTTTGCTCTAAAAGGCAGTACATCTTGTTAGGCCAGCAACAAGTAAGATCCTTGGAAAAACATGAATCCATCTGTTGAGTGAAATAGCAGCACATCCTTGGGAGAGGCCCAGTTGGGGAAAACCCTTGATTCTGAACTAAAAGCTAGACTTCGTAAGCTACTATAACGTTGTTTGTCCTGGCAGCTCCTCCGACAAGACGGATGATAAGCTGCACCCGCCTTTTCTTAACCCTTGGGCCACATCAGAGCGTGGGAAGGGGGGGGGGGGCTAATGCATTTGAAACTGCCTTTTATCATACATAATTTTGCCTTAGCCTGCACCCTTGCAACATAGTTTTGCTAATCTGAAATGTCAGCACAAGACTTTTGATTTAGTTCCAATGTGAGTTTGTTCTTCACTGAAGATTTTAATCATGAATTACAAACAGTCAACGTAGGTTTCTTCATTTTTCAAGTCAGTTTGGTTGGCTGTCTGGTTTGCTTGCTATTTATGTATCTCTCTTACAGATCGCATCAATGAAGCTAAACGGCTGAGATTTTCAACAATTATTCCCTAGTATGTCTCTGAAAACGTTCTTTTTTTTATTGATTTTAAGGGAATTAGTTTACAGTGGAGGAATATGCTACATTGATCCCATAGCTTGTATTCGGTAGAATTCACATTTATTTTTCAGATTTCTTAGCGTTCAATATCAAATATAAGTCGAGAAAAGGTACTTATTGATCGATATTCCCCTGTTTTCCTCACTTTTTAATTGATCAGCCAAAACAGGGTATGCTGCTCCAGACATTGGTCACATGACTGTTTCTATTGTGTGACTCATCATATTTTTGGTAACATGAAAATGCCATTAGTTCTCTAGAGTAGGTCCATTCTGTTGAAATGCAAAGAAGGTGTTTCATTTCGTTTTCGTATTTTGTTGAGAAAATTATGGACTTGAGAATTACATTAGCGAGTATTAAATGGAGAGAGATGTTTCCATTCATCTGGCTTCAATACGGAAATTACGAATTATTTTCTTTGCTTCGATATCTCAAATGTCCTTCACCGGGAAAAGAATGATAACTAGAGCCATCCGTCAGCTACCATAAATGGGATATTTGCATACGATATACATCTGATAATATGAAGGCGACGAATGTTTGCTCTAATGTGTTATAGACTCTTCTGGACAGTTACTTCCCACAGGCTGGAAATTAGTGTACAAAGGTAACATGACTCCAAATGAATATGAGAAATATGACTATGACCTCACGTGACATCTAAAGATCATTTAGCATCAGGTTAATTTTGAATTATAAGGGAGACAGCTGCCCCCTACGGTCATCGAATTTGTGTACAATGACAAGCTGGACCAGAGATAGACATAACTGTTTTTTTTCTCCTGATATGTTTCTTTTCTTTTCTATGACGGATAGAATACCGTATTCAGAAGAAATTTATTGTAAAAGACATGGGGACACATAATAAGGAAGAATCAGTAAGATTTTCAAATTGGATATCGTTTCAAAGGCATGAGACTTCAAGATACTCGATAAAAAAAAACAAGATGCTGGTTTATAAAAAATATGAATGTAGAATCTCATTTGATAGAGTTGTGGCGTCTACGAAATGAGGGTAGTGCCAGAACGACGGGTGGGCACACGGGAGCCGTCTCAGTGTCTCATGATCTGCTATCACCAGGAATCTGGTCTGCCTAAGACGACAAACATCACTTTCTTAGAGGGGTTCTGTACCTGCACGCCTTGCAGATCCACCCACACTTCTTGGTGTCTCCCCTTCTACCTCTGTTGATTGCTGTATCTTCCCATTCAGATGTGGGTCCTCCCGTTAAAAAACATCTGTTGTTTTTCTGGCTTTCTATTCAGGAAAACGGAAGTAGCAAGTCTTTTTGTCAATACACTCATCAAAATGTTTTTTCGTGAACACCCATCATTGAGTCGTTCCAATGATAACTTTTGCATTTGCACATATTCATCGTTATCAGTGGGCACCGTAAACTCCAAAATCAGAAGTTTTCTTAAATCCAGAAATGTTTAAAAGCCAATAAGAGGTGGATTTTGATCGAAACATGAGAAAAGAGGCTGATTTCAATGGCATTTAACTCATTGAATTATTGACTACAGTAACTGCTTGATTATTCTTGTAAAGCTCTTTAGAGATCGTATAAGACCAAACAAGATCCAATCAGAACAAATTCCAACGTCATTGCAAGAACTGCATTATCTAACAACTGTAATATTGCTCGATGTCTCATCTGAACGAAGATAATATCGAAAATACTGAAAGATTGCGGATTGCGGATACTTCTATAATCGATAGTGGTAAGAAAAAATGTTCCCAAATCCCCCCAAAACTCTGAAATCTGAAACACTTTTCACCCAAGGCATTGCAATTAGGAGTACTCAACCTGTGCCATGACCAGATCTATAGTGATATTGATCAATTTTATGACTGGCCAAATTCATCATGGACAGAATATTCATTGGGACAGGTCAACTAAATACGACTCGAGAAAAGGCTGGCTGACTGGTGGAAGAGGTAACAACAAACATATTTTAGTTTTGGGGGGATTGACTATTCGTAACTGCAACAATTGATTGAATATTACTGACTAATTAATCTAATTTTTTCATATGATATAATATATATATATATATATATATATATATATATATATATATATATATATATATATATATATATATATATATAGAAGGGTGGATTTATTCATTAGCCAAACAGTCATGTTCTCAGAGTTCAGATGGTAAAAGCAGCTTGTTTTTAACGAGTCTCTATTGGCCAAGGGACAAAAATTTGAATTTCAATGAAAACTTTTTTTTTTCAGTACTGTTTACCGTCTTCCTGAAAGTCTCAATCTTCCCCCAGAATGTGTCATGAGAAAGAACGAAAATTTGGTTCGTATATTGATGACCGAGAGCAATATACTGGTGAAATGTAATTCCTAGTAGGTCCATCCAAGAGAGACAGGTCAGAAGAAAAAGATTCGACCAAGGAAAGAAAACTGTATTTCCAATTTCAATTTTTGAAAAATTTATTTCTTTATTTCTTCATTTTTTTTTTATTAGGAAAGAAAATGTTTAGAAAAAAAACGAACGCAGGAACTCCTTGTTTCCCAACTTATTTCGACATGAAATAAAGCGTCAACCAATGACCAATCAATCAACCAAACACTATGATTTACGAAATGAATACAGAATTCTTGATTTTCTGTTGCTAGAAACAAATATCCAATCGTCTTGCAAAAATTCAAAAGTCTGAAAAGTCTTATACGAATGTAGAAACAGGTTATTTACAGTTCATTTTAAAATACTTGAGTGTGCCCTCCCTACTGCAGAGCCCAAAACATTTCTATTTCACCAATCAGCTTAACTTTGCATTAGGCTTATCTGTTTTCCTGTCTGTAACGAAAAGAAGAACAAGAACCTTTTTTTCTAAAAGAAGTTTTTTCAACTAAAACGTGTTCAGTCGCCCCTCCTTAAAAAAAGGGAGAAAAATTCCAGAAAGGCCCAATTATGCCACAGAATATTTTCGGGGAATTCAACCAGTATTGAACAGAATGATCAACTAAATTCTCAACAAACATTGTATGATTTACATCTGCACGAATTGACGAAATACTTTGATTTACGGAGTATATACTTTGTAATCGTCCAACACTCCCTTCCATTTTTTGGCACCTAAAAGTGCCCGCCACCTCTATCAGCCTTTAACTGTCCACTCGGATTACTGACTAATCTGCTTCCCTGTCAGTCTTGGCCGATGCTTCGCTTTTAAAACTGCCAAAATACGTTGATATTGATTTCACCTCAGACACCAATTATTCAAAAAGAAATCGTCTCTGCGGAAACATTTTCAAACTAATTCTACAAGTCTACCAATTCTAACGTGAAATCTTCAAAATCCGCTTTAGACTAGCGTGTTTACGACTGGCTTCCACTGATTCTTCGCTTCTTCAACATTGGAAGTCTTGTTAACGTTATATTCATTCGGATTGCGTCATCCTTTGGAGTTCTTTGTAGCCGTTCCATAAGAGTTTTGACTACAATCTATAAGATCTGGTTCTGCCGATGTTAGAATTTCTGCATAAATGGTTTCTGACGGTTGTTCACGAATCTTTCAATAAAGCTAATGGACATTAATTGGGTTTGTTTGCAAACGTCCGTCAACCAGCAGTAACAACTGGAAATTACCGAGAGAGCTCATACCACTGCCAATGACATTGTAACTAAAGTCTGATTGAACCGGTTCACAAATAGTTTCGATGCTGAAAAATGACTGTAGAACAATATACAAGTGATTCTTTATCAACCCATGAGATGCACTTCAACAAAATGCCAAATTTAATCAATCCCCCCCTCAAACCGGGACTGACCTTTGTTGAGATGTTGCATCATTTTTCCACCATCGTTACAATAACAGCTGAGTGATTTGCAGTTCAGAATTTCCATCAAAAATATCTATTTTTACATATCAGTCTAAAGGAGTTTTCCGGTTCTCATTGTAATGTATCTCCTAGAAACGATTATAGTTTCGTATTCTTTTTACGCTCAGCTCTCAGTGAGTTTGACTTAACATGGCACAAGATATGGTGGTCAAGAGATTCAAAATCTTGTGGTGCCATTATTCTGACTAATGATATTTCATCTAACTAGGGGATCTATACTTTGAACCCTGGCTTTTACGTTGATTCCAGCATTGACGATAACACTGACAAGAAATGTGTGAAATTGTCAAACAATGTAGTTTCATTGTATTTATATATGAATCAGCGTTGATTAAGAATACCACTTAACAGATCTGTTCTTAATACAGTATGTCCCCTTAGGTCTTGAGAGACGATTGATAGACAATGGAAAAACCTTGAACAAATGTTTACAAAAAACTGAATTGACCAAGAATATAATTCCCATTGGTAAACATTAAATCATTTTGAAAAGGTATCAAGAATTGATTGGCTGACATGTGAAAGAAACAATAGCAAAGAGAGAAGAAAAAACTGAAAAAAACAAGTCTAGATGCTGCAGGGTCAAACACCGTGTCAATTTCTATTCAAACTCCATCGCTGTTACTTTTGTGTTGTAAATATAATGAATTTAAAAAAATATGAAGATACATTTTTTATCAAAATGTATATATTTTCTAAATGGAATGAGCCCATATGTATATATGTGGATGAATGATCGTTAATATATAAGATTTGTTAATTTTATTCTCTCAGGGACTCGCTTTTGGCATTGGGTTGGTTGTGAGTTTAAATTTCGGTAGATGGGAATTTTACTCATCAGTTTATACCCTTAATTTTGGCGAAGATTGTTCTCCTTCTCTTTTTTTCTTTTTTATTGTTACAATAGGAATAAAACGTTAACTCCAGTTTATGAGCTTGGCAATATTGAACCTCAATATCAAGTAAAATCTCAGACAAATATTGTATGAATTAAAGTCGTGCATACAGGCTAAGCATGTGGATTTACTAGATAAATACTTCCGAATTGTCCACTAGAGCCTCCTTTTCCTTCTTTTACACCCCAAACCATTTTCGTTCGGCCATCAGCCATTAACTGTCCAGTCGGATTACTACCAAATGCTTTCCTGTCAGTCTTGGCCGACGGTTCGCTTTTAAAACTGCCAAAATACGTCGCTATTGATTTCACCCCAGACACCGATTATACGTAGAATCCGTACAATTACAACTGCAGTTCCTGCCACTCTGTCATGTTCTATTAAAGATAGAAGTCATATTGCATATCAGTCTGCAACTCCCGGAAATAATTATAATTCAACCGATCATATCCTTCTCGAGTAATTTTAGTTTACAACCACTCAGCTTATCTCAGAATGGCACGAGTCATAAGGGATAAATCGGAAAATAAAGATCTTATTGTGATGATATTTAAACTAAAAGTGAATTACCTGGGGGACCAATATTCGAAACCCTGGTGTTTACGTTGATTCGTTCGCCGATCGCTAATGCCAACAAAAAATATGGCGATGCTTCACTAGTAACACTGTCAACATATTTTGGTATTGATTTCACCCGAGACCCCATTTACTTGAGAGAAAAAACGAACAATTATAATTGCAGTTCATGCAATTCTGATGTTTTAAATAGTTACAGTATCGAATATCATTGTACAAGAATGTAATGCGATTTCTGAAAGCTATCATTATTAAACCTGCTGTAATTTCCTAACGTAATCTAAGTTCACATTTAGAAAGCATCAACTAGAAAAGGTACAAACTGTAAAATGGGAAATGAGGGAACTAAGATTCATTTTTGTCAACATTTCAACTAAAGAAGGTTTACCGACAAAGGAAAATCAGTTTTTGAAACTACAGCTTTCACTTTGATTCGTTTACCGATCGGTAAAGCCGACAATGTTGAACACTACCTGTTAAATGTTATGTAGAGTTTATGTATTAATCAAGTGGTAATTTAGGAAAGGACTCATTATGTCTGTTTTTTTCATTATCTAGGCTAAAATCTATCTCAATAGACGACGGAAGAACACTGAGATGAACTTTAGCGGAAATCATATCTACAACGGATTTCCTACTGGAAAACAGTTCACTTGAAGAACCTCCATGAAATGGACGACATACACGTAAAAAAAACTATCAAGGATACTTTGGGACTTTTTTTAAATTATGATCAACACAAATCTCAGATAACAACCGTGTTATTTCAATTTATGTACCCTGCCCAAACAACTGAATGTATGAAATAAATATTTCAGATTTGTCCATTCAACTATTCTCCCTTCGTTTGTACCGAAAAATGTTTTCATCACCCATCAACATTTAACTGTCCAGTCGGATTACTGACTAATCTGTTTGCTAGGCAGAATTTGCCGTCGGTTCACTTTCAAAACTGCCAGAATACGTTGCAATCGATCTCACCTCGGACCCCAATTATTTGTGGACTTCGTACAATTACAATCGCTGTTCCTGCAATCCTGACCTTCTCTATTAAACATAGTAACCATATTGCATATCGGTCTGCAACTCCCAGAAACCATTATAATTCGATCTATTGTATCCATTTTACGTATTTTCAGCTTACATTTACAAAGCTTAGCTTGGCATAGTAGGAAGCAAACGGTTGTAAATGAAAGAATTGATATTCTATTCTGCAAACATTTCCCCAGAGTGAGTTGAACTACCTGTAAGACTATTATTCCAAAACCTGGCCTTTACCTTGATTTGTTCATCGATTGTTAACACGGATGGAAAATACACAAAAATGTCTTCATGCAGACCAATCATCTCAAAGTATTAATCTAGTGTTGGATAATAAAGCAATTAATATTTCAGTTTTTATTATGTAAGTCCTCGATAGACAATCGTACTACGTAAAAATGTGCTTTTTTCAAAAGATGTAGAAAAATGAAGCGACAGAGAAGGGAATTCCTCTTTGAAAACATAAAATGACCAGGAAGAATCAGTAAAATACTGCCGGCATGCGAAAGAGACAAAACAGAGTGGGAGATCTATCACGAAATTTTGAACTTCATGATCGCTTAACATCTCAGAAAACAATGGAATAAATTAAGTTTGTGATTTCTGGTGAAACATTCAGATTATGAGGAAAATACTGTAGATTCGTCCATTCAACTACTTTCTCCCTTCTCCTCCACCCATGACTGTTTCCAGCACCTATTGGCCCTCAACTGACCGGTCAGATGATTACTTGATTTGTGTCCCTGTCAGTCTTGACCCAAGCTCTGCTCTCAAAATTGCCAAAATACATTCTTATTGATTTCACCTCAGACACTAACTAATCAAAAAGAAAACGTCTCCTGTGGAAAGGATCTTCGGTTGGAATTGGTAAACTGATGAAATTCATGTTGAACCATTTTACCAATTCTGACTGAAAATCCCCAAGATACCCGTGGAATGGTCGTTTCTTTTTTCCAGCGGCTTCCATTCGTTATTGGCTTTCCAACTTCGATAATTCTATAAACGTTGTATTCATTTGGAAAGAGTTTTTCTCTTGGCAATAAATGTATGACAGGGATCACAAGCATGACATTGGCTGTGATTTCTGAAAGGTTATACTGATACTTAAATTTCAGAATAAATTGTTTCAAGGGGATTTTGCACGGCGAATTCAACAAAGCTAAAGGATTCTAACTGGCTTTCTTCACACACATTCGATAACAACTTATCTAAGTGAAAACCACTGAAATAGCACAAACCTCTTTGCGTTATCTTAAAATTGAATGAGAATCAACTCATACATAGCTATTATGTCGGGGTATGACTACACACATTTTGATCCTAAAATTTCAGATTATTTTATATACGTCCTCCAACTTGGTAAGCAAAATTGTGAATTTGCTTGAGGTGTACGCGTAATTGTCTTTCCAATTGACCGATTGATAAATACTAAGAGGTAAACTCCTAAAAGAGACTTTTTCAACCATTCATGTTAATCCTCATCACGCTCATTATCCTGAACCAGATATGAAAGTAAAAAAACACTCGTTTTCGTCACAATTTATGCACTACTTACAATTACAACTGAAATTCAGACATCTTTTATCAGAGATAAAAACCATACTACGTATAGAGTAAGTAAAGAATTAAGTCTCTTTACTCTTGTAGAAACCATATTCTTAAAAAATGTATCGCTGTTGCTTATTCCAGCTTACGTTTACTAAACAACAACAGACTCAAATCTAAAAAAAAACATAATTTAAATTCTACTGCGTGTTAACAAAACGCTAGAGTTTACTAAATAAATATTTCGGAATTGTCAATTCAATATTCCTCCTCCCTTGATTTAGACCCCAAACCATCTTGACCAACTATTGGCCTGTATCAGTCCAGTCGGATTAGTACGTAATCTTCTTTACAGTCAGTCTCGGCCGATAATTCGATTTAAAAACTGCCAAAAGACGTTACTATTGATTTCACCTCAGACACCAATTATTCAAAAAGAAATCATCTCTGCAGAAACATTTTGAAAGTAATTCAACCAGTCTACCGATTCCGGGCCAAAATCCCCGAAAGCCGCAAGAGACAAATGTGTTTTCTAGAAGCTTCCAATCATTCCTTGCTTGTTCGACCTCGACAATTCTGTTAACTTTATATTTATTTCGGATTGTCTTTCACTGAACTTTGAAATAACTGTGTCATGGGGATCTTCGACTAGACTTCCACTATAATACACAAAAATTCCTTCCTGGTAATGTTAACACGACTTTATAAATGGTTTCTCAGTTCCTACGCGAGAAATCAAATGAACTGATGGATTATTGTTCATATATACAAAATGTCTCGGAAAATAAATTCTGATCTGCTCTCAAATTAAAACTAATTTCCACTAAATATCGAAATTCGTCAAGAAATTTTAAAGTTATTAGATGGAAAAGATACCCGAGTTTCATTCATATATCTGCTCTTGCTTTGTTGGCAGAGGTAAAATATGTTTAATGTATAAACTGGATTGTCTCTCTAAAGGACTTAATGGTGAATGTTTGGGACTAGATTCCCATGCATTCTTTTTCAACCCGTACGTAGATTTTCCCGTAATACTCAATATAATTTATACGATACATCATCATCAGTCTTTTAACGTCCATCTTCGGACATAGACCTTCCCTTGGATACTCACCATTTCTCTATCATGGGCGTTGCAGTTCAAGTATCATCTGATTTTGTCGGTCCCAGTTTCGTATATGATCTCCGGGGATCCATCCTATGAGTTGTAACGTCCATCAGTTGTCTTTCATTCCCGTAACATGACCGGCTCATTTCTATTTGGATTTTCTTTTAGATTCTATGATGTCTCTGACCCCCGTTTTCTTCCTGATTTATTGCGCTGTCTTGTGATCTCTCCATGTGAGGTTAAGCAAGATTCTCTCATGCACACGCCACACACTCCTCAGTTTGCCAGTCTGTCTCTTGGCTGAGTTCAATGTTTCAGCTCCATTAGTGACTACCGGAAGGATACATTGGTTGTATACTCTTCTTTTTAGGATCATTGTTTCGTTTTTGAAGGTTAAGCTTGCTCTGCCAAAAGAAAAACAGTAACAGATAATTTTGTTACAATTGGTGCAACCATACAATTGGAAAACTGCAGTTCTTGCAATTCAGACATTTTTTTATGCAATGAAACAATCGGAAATAATGATTAATCCAAATCTTTCATCGTATTCTACGTATCCTAGATTGCATTTATGAAACTCAATTTCATATGTCGTGATGATAGATAAGAGAATCAATATTCTATGATGCCAATATTTCAACGGATTTACCAACATTATCTCATGCAGGAATTGTTCTTATAAAGGTGTACATGGTGAGGAAATTATGGAAAGTTATATATCATATGAAAGGTTATAAGGTATGGGTTTCATTCATAGATTTATAGAAAAATTATGCTACTGATCGTATGGACTCATTATGTGCTAAAAAAAACTCTGTCCGTGTGTGTGTGTGTGTGTGTGAAAGTGAGTGTGATTACTTGAAGTGTACCAACACATGGTTCTGGCCCAAGTGAGTTAAAAACCAATTCTTGCTAACAAACGACGATAGAAAATATGCAGGCATGAGACATACGAAGCAGATACAGTCTTACCATGGATAGAACCGATAGAGTCGATTCAGAAAAAGACCAAATCATTTATCATAGAAAGGCCCTTTCCATCTCAATAGGAAATAGGCAGAAACGTTCCCTCTCAAGGATGCAGGCCTTAGCGAACCGTCTGGGGTGTCTAGTCGACAGAATACGCCTCCCAGCTTTGGTGAGGTAGCCAAAATGAAAACAGAGCAATACATAGCATACGCCCAGCTGCGGGAGCTGCCGAGGAAAAGTCAGTAGTAATCAAGTCACCTGCATGGGGCAACAGTCCTTTGATTTGAACATGGACGGATGGTTGGACTATCTGTTTCCTACACTGGTTGCCAACCATGATTAGAAAAAAAAAACAGTTTACAATGCAATTTTCCAATGTCTGAACACAAACAGTTTGAATGTCTTGAGTTCGATCCTCTATGTACTCAACTCAAAATGGCTGCTTGATTTGGCGTTGTGGTTATTTATTTCGTCTTGAATCCTGGGAACTACTCTAACGTTTTTCTATCCTGAATGGTACTGCTACTTCTGTGATCCGGTGCTGGGTGAAATTGAACCGCATAAATATTTGTTTGGTTACAGATCCGATATTCAAATACAACTGAATATCAATAAAACAGCGAACAATATTCCATCCGTTTATACCATCGAGGGCGCCTTAAGGTTATGCAACATGAGCTTTTATTATAATCCATTCCCCTCTTGTTTTGCCTGGCGAGGTTTCACAAGAGCCCCGTTAACGAGAACTGGTTTCCTACTAATTCTGTTTCCAGTCTGTTTTTAGTCTGTTACCGCATTGGACGACGGGTTGGACCTCCCCTGGTTGGGTATTTTATCCAAGACTTAAAATGGGGTAAAGAAGGATGGATTCTAAGGGTATCACTCAAACGAACCATGCAAAATTCATAAAAAAGAATCATGGTTGACATCACAGAGAGAATCACAAGACAGCACAGCTTTTAGCAGAGAAAAAATAGTTCGTGATATCAGAGAATCCATACCTCGAATGGCAATGGGCTTGTCACTTTGACGATGATGATAATGATGAATGCAGATTTTCTTGGTCGGAGTCATTCATCCCATTTTCTATGTTGATAATCACCTGGTCACCAGCTAAGTGAGGTTGTTACGTTTTTTGGATAAGCCACATATTCCTATAGGCCTCTATATAATTTACCCCTGAACATTGCTGTCGAAGATATTCTGATGAAAGGCAGTAGATCAAATTACATATTACTCTGAAGATATTAAGAAACATGTTTTTGCTTCTTTTTACTAATAAATGTGCTTTCCAATGCTCATATACTTTCATCCACCCCATTTTTCTAATTATACAAAAATTGAGTGGAAAACCTGACTTCAGGCATGAATGGGTTAATAGGGTCTCGCATCAACCTCTCCTTTGCTTGTATACATTCGGTTTCTTTGACTAATTCAAAGAATTCTTGGTATTTCACTCCATTATTACATTCCGTGCAAAGAAAATAACCCAAGCGTGATTTTACTTACTAATTATTAACAGTTCGGTTTCTTCTCAGATCTCTTGAACTAGTTGCTTTCAAACCTCATACATATGTTTGTTAAAGAATCTCGGTACAAATCATAGATGTAGTATATTACATTTTTATAATTACCAAATCTTTCATAAGTCTACTTTGATCAACGGACTATTTGCATGCAAAAATCTCTCGTATCAACGTTTCCAAAATTATATTATGGCTTCAGGCATATATGTTTTTGAAGTCTTCTAGAAAGTGTCAAACATAATTAAATTTCTCCATAAAAGAAAAATATGTTATTGAAAAGAGAAAATACCAACAGACCAAGTCAGTCTCCTATTATATTTTCATTATAATGTTGACTGCAACTCTTCTTAACGGCATATTGGTATGAGGTGTATAAAGTGGTGTTACAAACATAAGGCTAAAAAGAGCAAGCTGGTTGCTGCAGGGTCAAACTTCATTCCTTATTCCATCCCGACTTGGCAATTTGGGTCTCGTATTTGTAATGAATAAATTCGTAGATATGATGACATGTCTGGTTGGCTCAGTTGATAAGCCACCAGCTTACCAATCACTTAATCATGATAAGATCTTATATGTCAATTTCGTATAACGTGATGGGATACACAACCAAAGGAGTGATTATGACCTGAAATTTGGAAGGGGGGTTATTTTTTATATGGTCGTTGCCGGAAGGAAAGTCAACTTGGTTTTGAATTACGTTTATATGGAATGTATCTATTGGGACAGGGGACCCTTCCTATAATGATGGAGCTCGTCCGAAAGACCGTCGTCTGTACAGGAATATGAAATACCATTGCTGCCATGAATTGAGCAAAACATAGCTTAGTATACACCAAATTGTAAAATTGAAAAGAAATTGGATGTTTTCATTTAGATTAGTGTCTCTTCACAAACGTTGATAAGCAAGAAAATCTTTTTTCTCCAAAGTAATGAGTTCCCAAATAGCACCTTGATTCTCGTAGCTGTTCCCTAGACTAAACTAAGCGTAGTAAATATCTATATTGGGGCTTTGGGGCTGTCTTATAGCGATGGTATGCAAGTTAATGTTTTGGATGATCCATTAGAGTCAGAGCAAATAAAAAATCAAAAAAAGTCTCGGGAAAAATTCTCGAGTTCAGAATAGCATTAAAATCGATTCTAATGGCAATTCGTACAACAACTGCAAAACACGGCTAAAATCAATTCCTTATGAATAAAAACTGCTTTCCAATCAACCCTAACCGAGCGAATGCAACTCCCTTCTCCAGATAAGATGCTGTAGGCATTGAAATACTGCATGGAGAGTCATTTTATTGTTTGTTTTCTTTTTTCATTATATATATATATATATATATATATATATATATATATATATATATATATATGCATTTGTGTATAGGTATCTCTCATTGGCGTCATGTGACATACCATTCCCTGATTTGAAATTTAAAATTCATCAATTTTACTATATTATTGGTTGTTTCATGAGTAAAATTCCGTTTTGCAATGCTTGAAGTGATTATATACAACGTTTATACAACCAAGAGTAAAATGTATTCACAGTATTTCTAATGAATAATTATTATATATATATACATATATATATATATATATATATATATATATATATATATATATAAATATATATATATATATATTTGTGTGTGAGTACATAGAAGAGAGAGAGAGAGGTATTACAGGTCAAAAGGAAACCTCTGAATGTTTCTAAGACGTATGAGTTGTTTTGACTCTAGAAGGTCAAACTCTAACATTTTGTCTATTTTTGATCGGACGAAGACCTACGTGTTCCTTAGTCTGTAATTCAGAAAGAACCGTTTCAGCGTTGTATTGGAAAGAACAAATCACGAAACTTGTGAACATATGACCTACCTACACAACCTATCTAAGTACCTATCTATCCACTTACCTGTGTTACTGCTTATAAGTATTTGGACCGAAGATACATTTTCTTTGTATGGCTTGGTTTTGAGAGTTAAAAATAGGAACTTTAGACCCACATTTTATTGCAATCTACACAAAGAGAGATGTATTTGATTTCGTTGGTGATTTTGAATGCTAAATTTCTTGAACGCTTCTTTTATCAGAATTATACAAAGTTTTTTTTTTGGTATCCAGCTAAATTTCAGTTCAGAATTGGCCAATGAGATTGAAATGGCTGGCAGCTATTTTGAAAAGGACTTCAAGCTAATTGTTTCAATAGCCTTCTAATGCACGGATACACACTTTTGGAAATTGCAATCAGATGCAAGAAACAAAACATTTAAATATCTTGACTTTAAAGTAAGAAAGTCCATCGAAAGGATATATTCATCCTGCTCAGCAATTTGCTTTTAATGCTTACACAACTTTGTCCTGGTGAAGAGCTTTCATACTCTATGCTTATTCCGAGAATTGAACTTAATCAGATGGATACCATGACCACCCAAACTACAGAAGTTGTTCAAATAAAGGAGTGCACATTTGACAAAAGATAAAAGCATGAATCCAACCCTCCCTATAAGCCATTGCAAAGATCATTACCTGATGACAGTACCATGTCGCACGTCACATGAACAGGAAACAGGCACCGCCAACTACCCTGATCATCCGTAGTACCCAGCATCTTACTCCGATATTTAGAATATTGTGTTTAAATTTGATTTCTTATCGATTCATTCATGTATTTTATATTGATTTCTTGATCACCAATTTATTTAACTCTACGGGGATGTAATTTTTAGATGGATCAATTAATGGACACTGTCTTAAGTATGTTCATGGTAGCAAGATATACAAGATACTGTCCCATTATGTGGATGGGCCCTGCTTGCAAATAAGCGTTTAGGGATTTTTCACACATTGCATAATTCCAATGACATGGCGCAAGCAGAACTTAATAAAATAAACACGCAAAGCTTTGTCAACAAATTTTGATGTTTACTAAATTTAGATTAGCTCAGCACAAGATTAACAGATGCATCATAGGAAGATATTCATGTTAAATCATTTCCAAGTATACATACGTCTTTGCCTTCCTTAAAAATCAGCATTGGGAATCCTGGTTCAACGAATGATTAAACACCGGATAGAGGCATCAGTATGAAGTTTATAACTCTTTCAACCACGAACCAGGCTAGTATACTAAACATAAGGGCACATAATTAGCTTTTATTGGAAACAATGCTGAACTAAAGTCTGTAATATATTTTCCATATGCAATGCACAGCTCAAAGTGGAAGATTGGAGGAGTTGGTCGCCAAACAAATCACAGCATTGAAAATAGAATCGTTGAACTGAGTTCAAACATCAAATTGGGCAGTTACTGTCCATTCTCAGGAAGGCTCAAAACTACGTCTCCCTGATGTATGGGTGAATAACAGAGCTGTTTGATATGCCTAGTTGTGTGTGAAAATAACATCTTGGGGCTTGCCTCAACATCCAGACAACTTTCCCCTTTATCTAAAAATAAAACATTACGTCAATGAAATTTTAAAAAATAAGCTAGTGCCTTCACGCTGGCTGTGACGTCAGCCGTCCCTACGTACATTTCTTGAATCACAATTTTCTCTATTCCACTAGACGTCGATGTACTTCAGGTTTTGTGATATTTGAACTTAAATATGAGCTTGCATGCACCCCAAGTGGTTCCACTCACTTCACCCTCTATTCATCTGTTCTATTAAAAAAAGTAACGGTTTTGCAGCTTCCGACAGGGTATTTGTGCGTAGTAAACGCATATCTCAGTCAGGGTTTGATCTTGCCGATTCCATTTCTCTTTCCTCTAAAAACTTGGCAACCGGCACCTCCTGTTTGTGCGATATATACTGGCAATAGTAATGGAGAAGTGGTCTTGGAATTCTATGGAAGCCTGTACAAAGAAATAAATAACCTACTAATGACAATGTTGTACGGGGATTTAGAAAAAATTGAATTCCTCCAGCGTTCCTCACCGTTTCTCTTCGATCCCTTCGATTTGTATCTATGATTCTATCTGGAGTTTCCAATCATGTGCATCGAATTTTCATGTTACTCACAGAATAGACACTGTCAAGTAATCAATGTCTTTTGGCTGCATACTGTGTTGAGTATGATCAATTGAAGAATTGAGGAAAAAAAGGGTTTGAAGAATTCACTTCTCTCATCTTTTGTTGGATCACTGAAAAGTCTGAATTGAAATGAAACGCAGCCAGGTAAAAATTGAAATCAATTTAGTATACACGTATTTTGCAAAGAGCCCAATCCTCTGAAAAAAACTATTTTTGAGGGGAATTTTAATAAAAAAAACTAATACATTTTTTGTTGGCATGATGATTCGTGAATGTTCGAATTTTCAACCCTCTAGTTTCATTGGTGACTCCTGTTCGCGTTACACATAGACACATGATCCTTTCCACTTGATCATACGGGTGTGGTGGTTCCTAGGGGACCACATTGTCATATGTCCCGTAAAAGGGACTGGGCACACAGTTTGGTCTTAACTTGGCACATGCTCCGTTGATTAGCTACAGATCATAAGCAAAGACGGTCGTAGAAAATACTGTTTCTACGTACGGCATCTTTTACTCACAGACAGTCATCTTTCTGAATAATGACCGGGCTTAGCATTGCTTAACTGCGTTGATCACACGAGAACTGGTGTAACCGGATCAATTTGGCCGTATGCGTGAATACGTACATCCAGCCAGCAGGAATAACTTGAGAACTGAAGAGATCCATGGTGACTGTTTTGTCGACAGTTTTGGTTGACAGTTTCCATTTCTTGAAATTGGAGATTGTTGATTACATCGATGATTCGGTTTCGTACAAGTGAAAACATTCGTGGATAACCAAAGCTTCTCATTTTTTTGTAAGTTCTTCTTTACATAATGTTTTTTTTTTCTCTTTTTTGCATTTTTATCCAGAACATGCAAAGCGATGCATCTTCGAAAATCGATCACTTAATGGAATTATACTTCATCTGCTTCAAAAGAAACGATCGTTTTTGTCTTTTCCTTCTTGGGGAGGATCGATAAATAATATTTAGGATGTGCCGGTGAATAAGTGTTCAGCACTGTCGAAAAAATGAGATCGGTGAGCCGGGTTCAAACTCTGACTGTGGCAATCTGCGTCCTCTACGAAGAACCCTAAATGTAATCAGTTATCTATCATTTACCCCACCTTCCAGCTATGAGTTAAAGAGCAAAACCAGGAACGCCAGATATTTTAGGAATCGTCAATGTGCTCGGGTGGAATAATCCCCTGAAACCTGTAGATGGTAAAATAAAAATGATGAATGACTGGTATTTGTTTGGAATTGGATAGATCTAAAAATTATAGATATTTGGAAAGGTTGGTAATCGACATAGAAGTCATACATGACTAGCTGCTGCGGCTGCTGCTGATGATGATGATGATGATGATGATGATGCTTCCGCTGCTGATGCTGATGCTGATGATGCTGCTGCTGATGCTGATGCTGCTGCTGATGATGATGATGCTTCCACTGCTGATGATGATGCTGCTGCTGCTGATGATGATGATGATGATGATGATGATGATGATGATGATGATGATGATGATGCTGGAATATAACGAGAAAAAATTTGGTTGTATTGAATGGCTAAATATGGCAAGATATTTACCATTGATCAAATAACGTTATTTTCGATCAGAAATCACCGTTTACTTTAGAGCCGGAACGGAATGTAGTTAAGGTTAGTGAGTAAGTGAATTTGGACCTTAGGGTTAATGATAGTATGTGGGTTAAGAATTATGGTTAATAGGCCGATTTCGGATTAGGGTCAAAAGGTAGATTTACGATTAAGATTAGTAAGTACTTTCAGGGTAAGGTTTTATTGATATCTTTGGAGTAAGGTCAAGTAGACAGTTTAGGGTAAGGGTCAGTAAGTGAGTTTATGGTAAGGATTAATTGGTAGGTCCAGGGTTAAAGGTCAGTAGGAAAGATTGGGGTTAGTGTTGCTAACTTCAAAATTATTATTATCAATGTCATTTCATTACCAGGAAATCAAATTTAATCTACACTTATTTTTTGTTTTGTTTTTTAATCTGGCAACTTCAAGCCAGTCGATGATGGTTGAATTCAAATTAACAACATCCGATAAGTTATCTTATTTGTGAGATATTGACGAGGACCATTCATGAATATATATATATATATATATATATATATATATATATATATATATATATATATATATATATATATATATATATATGTATATATATATATATATAATACATTTTCAGTGAAGTGTTATACCTAATACTTTGAGATAACCTATCGAATTTCACCTACGTAGACTACACATATGTAGAAAAAAAAATATATATATATATATTGTTCCAAATGAATTCCTTCTGATCACCACATGATACTAAACATATGTTTATAACGTTGTGATAAGTAATATATAACTGGATGAATACAAATTCAGGATTTGGAGCAGTATAAATGAATATGAATATAAGACGAATATGATATAAGATGAATGTAAATAATATTTGGATATAAATATATGACGAATAAGAGTATAGGATGAATATAAATATAAGAGGACATAAATATAAGTTGATATAAATATAAGATAATGTACATATAAAATGAATATGAATAGAAGATGAATATGATACAATATGAATATAAAATAAATATAAACGTAAGATGAATATGAATATAAAATGATATAAATATAAGATGATATAGATATAAAATGAATATTAATATAAGATGAATATTAATATAAGATGATATAAATATAAGATGATATAGATATGAAATGAATATTAATATAATATGAATATTAATATAAGATGAATATAAATATAAGATGATATAAATATAAGATGATATAGATATGAAATGAATATTAATATAATATGAATATTAATATAAGATGAATATAAATATAAGATGATATAAATATAAGATGATATAGATATGAAATGAATATTAATATAATATGAATATTAATATAAGATGAATATAAATATAAGATGATATAAATATAAGATGATATAGATATGAAATGAATATGAATATAAGATGAATATTAATATAAGATGAATATAGATATAAAGCGAATATAAGAGGATATGAATGCAAGATGAATATAAATATAAGATGATATGAATATCCATCTAGATGCATTTTGGGGGTCAGAGTATTCAATTCCCTTAGATAATTGCTGGTAAGTCTCCTTCTCCTGTGTGTAAAATAGCGTATACACCGAAAAAAATGTTACGTAGACGGAATTTATTAATTTATCTCAAAGTAAATGTATCATGTTTAATCAGAAAATTACAAAACCAGTAAATCTTGGTTAACATTTCCTTTTCAAAATAATACTTTCTCCAATTGGTCCCAAAAATGCTTTTTCCTGTGTATTTTGCCAGATCTTTCATACTCAGTAAAAGTTTTTTTTTCCCTTTAAATGATAAAGAAATAAATATTTAGCTTTCCAGATAGAAACATGTTGTCTTTTTTTAGCTACGTTTGCAATCATAATGTTTCCAAAAATAAAACTAAAAGAATGAGACTTCCAATGATGGTGAAACGTTTCTCATGGTCTGCTACCAGGATAGAAACTACATCACTGACAAGGGAGTGTTTTTCATATAAGTGATAAACCTTGAATGATTGTAATCAAAATTCTTCTGTGACGTAGTGTAAGAAAAAAAATTACGTTTTCTTTTCAATTCAAAGTAAATGAAATGTTTGATGAACAGTTTATGCTAAATACATATTATCATCAGTGTAGATTGAAGATTGATGGACATTGCAAAGACCTTCGAGTTAATATCTTAGAATGGTTGGAGTACATGGAAAGGAAAATGTTCTAACTCTGATTGCGCCAAGTTAAGAATACTTTCAAATTGCCTGAAAGACAAAAGACTCATAAAGGCACGAATGTCTTTACAAACGCAAAATTCTTCGTTGTATTTGCATCTCAGGGTCTCTGAACTGGTAGGATGCAGTAGAGTTATTTATCCCTACTATCCACTCACACTCACAGACACATAAACACACGCATTTATATATATATATATATATATATATATATATATACACACACACACAAACACATTGTGTGTGTGCATGCGTGCCTGCATGCGTGTGTGTGTGTGTGTGTCACGCTGAATTGGTAAAAATGCCTAGTTGTTGAAATTTTGACTTCAAAGATGGTAAATGAATATGGAGTTTTACATCTGATCAATTTTTTTTTTAATCCAATGGAGATACAAAACAAACATTTTGTCACGATCAAAAATTGATGTAATACATGTAAAATCATCAGTTTTGCAAATTATGCGTAAGACTTTTTGCGATTTGGCGTAAGACTCACTCATACACACATATATGTGTACATACGTACATATAATATGAACTGTAAAGAGTGAGACAGAGTCAAGAGTAAAATGTTTTGACGTAAGGTTTATTTATCAGTAGATGTTCATGGTCAAGACATGTTTCAGGATGTATTCCCATCTTCAGCTGTGTGAGTGAGTGACTTTAGGGGGTTGAAGTATTTATGCAGAACCTGAGTCCACTATCAGGAGCTTTGCCTTGTGGGTCAAAAAATGTTATAAAGGCTACTGGAGGCATCCTGCTGTGTGAGAGAAAGTCCGGCCAGTGATGACGTATATATATATATATATATATATATATATATATATATATATATATATATATATATATATGCGCGTGTGTGTGTTCTTTTTATTTTCTGTCCCACCACAGCAAAATATGACACAAGGTCGAGCTCCTCTAAGCGCAATGGAGCAGTGCTGCCCTGGGGCAACGTATCCCTGCAGCTGAGCTCATTCAGCAGGCAAGTGTCAGTATCAACTCCTCGGTATCTGCCGTGGAACAGATACTACACTTTGATCTTGTCAAAAAGGTCAGAAACAAAGAGAAGAGCGTTCTATTCATTTCAAAACTTTGAGTTGTAAACACTATAAAAAGCCTCTCCCACCTGTCACTAATTTTCAAATACCTGTTAATGAAAAATTATACAATTTTCTCCAATTTTTTTCTTTTCATGTTTTACGCACCATTCATATTGTGGTATTATGTGTACGTTTCCTCTTGCTGGGATTATCAGTCGTTTACCATTTGTCAGTTCAAGGTATTTTCACAAAAAAGGCAGTTATATTAAAATGGTACTCCAGTAGTGTGAACACACAGTTACTCCCTTTCAGTCATGAATCATTACATAACTCCGATCATACATATAGTTGGTAAGTTTATATAGATTATTATCATATTGTATCGAATATGGATGTTATTTTAACCTATATCATCCGATTTTTTCAATCAAAGGTTTATCCACGTAGATTACTCCAAAAACGTATATAACCGAGAGAAATAGGTAAGTATAACAATAGACTTGGATCGTTGTTCGCGTTACTTCTATTGAGTGTTTCCCCATGTGGAAATTAAATCTGTTGTGTTGGTTTCAATCTCAGACTTCATGCACAACAACTTACGATATTATATTTGATACGGATTACAGAGAAATATTGCTTCCATTTACTGGACTACCAATATATTCGACCGAGGAATTCGACAATTTTTTCATCAAACTTGAAGTTAATCTTTCTACATCTCTCTATCTTGTTTCCATCGGTCTATTTTTCCTTTGAGTTATCTAATAGATTATCCTTATATACATGGTTGAAACAAAACAGAACCACTTTCTAGACGGTAGTAACACCTCCATGGGTTATTACTAGGCGATGTTCGATCCCCAAGCCAAACGAACTACTATGCAGTCAGACGAATGGACAAGAACCAAATAATTCCCCTTCCTCTGGTTTTAGCTAACGTAAATCGAATATACAATTGAAGAAAATTTGACTGCAGCTGGAATCGAACCTCCAACCGATATGGTAGCTGTTTCAACGTAGCGTTGCTTCAATACCTGAGTTGTTTCATTGACCGTGTAATAACGGGGGATCAGATCAAATTGAGTTCCGAAATAATAAAACGCCATTTGTAATCATTCTTTTGGATCGTGTATACATTTCCAAAACACACACACACACACATTTATTTATATATATATATATATATATATATATATATATATATATATATATATATATATATATATATATATATATATATATAAAGTTCAATACAAGCTGTATTTGCATGCATATGTATAAAAGATAAAAATCATCATTAGTACGAAGTGACATAAACCATTGGGATTCACCTCTGAAAATCGGAAGTTTGAACAGAATTTTATCACAAAATGCATGATACTGTTTCCCTAAACCGTAAAATATATTCAACAATTAGAAAAATATGCTTGTTATTCGTTGAAACGTATTATCTTCTACCTGGACTCCTAGTCTGATCTTTAGTAGGATCCATTCTACCCTTCCCACCTTGCTCAACTCATCGTTGAATTGATAAAAATTTCGTCACGTCTCGTAAAATAAAGTACATTGTTGTACTACCTAGTAGTGACTACAACTAGTTGGGCACAGGGACAGGTTCGATCATTTGCTTTGAATATGGTTCCCGCTGTTTGATGGCAAATCTGTTAGCTTCATAATGAACAGAAATATTTCGTAATTTGGGCCACATAGAGTATGAAGGTTCATACTTGAGTGAAAAGTTCATATCTGGGTGGGAAAGCAGCTTCGGTTAACCCTCTTTGCGATAGAATGAAAAGAAAGTCATTGTTTTGGCCTAGTTGGCATATTCTAAAGGGATTTTTGGTGTTGGTAATTCTATGCTTTCGGAGCAGGGGGAAAACAAAAAGCCAGAAGACTGCAAAATAACAAAACAAACTTCAAACAGATTATTGACATATTTTTTTTCTCATTGTCCTTTTCCATCTCCCACTTCATAGTAATGCGTCTTTGTGATCCACTGTCCGATGATTCCACTCTTCGGACACAGTAGACATTATATTCCTAAAATCTTACGGTTTACTCAAATAGATTCTTGTTTAGTAAGGAATTTCAGTTTTTCTGCGTTATAATACAATATTAATTCCACCAATACCTATTAGCAAGAGAATCTATTTACCTTAGCAGATTGAACCGACTACCACCGTCTGTGGGATAGGTTGGCGCACTTTTTCTGAATTTATTTTTCTCTTACTTGAAAATGTTTCAGATTTGAACGACCCATCCAAATGAGGCCAAAGTTCCATAGACCTATGTGGTCGTATTAGCATTTTAGTGAATCGATTTTTCAGGGAGTTACAATCATCTAATTGGGAAAATATACCAACTACCCCTCTCTTTTTCCTATAATGTATTATATGTATACATATACAATGCAAAAATACTTGAATATAATCTAAAAATACTCAATCAAATTCGTTTCATACGTGCCTCCTCCGTTTCAGGTTACTAAGCAAATGCTGACTCAGCCTAATGGTTATTTAGTCATTGCTCATCCGACATAAATAAAACTTCTACTTTAAATAAGAAGTATAAGAATGTCACTTTAATACCTTCATTCTAGAATGTCTTGGAATATTAGATTATAAGAAAATGTGCGAGGATAAAGAAAATAGCGCACAATTCTAAAATTAATTTTGGCAGACATTAGTCTCAAAAATGTGTGAAAATTTAGAAAAGAAGAAATAGGAATTCGACAGAAAAATGAGTTAATGTTTCGAAACTGCTTCTGCGAGCAGTAAAAACTTTGTTTCCATCTGTTGTAGGAAATGACTGTAAAATCAATACGAAAATAAAAAGGTTAGAACACGTCTCGTTAATCCATCAATAGAGACCGTCACATGAGCAACGTCTATTGGCAGCATGCAGTTGGGGTTGATCAATTTAAAAACATGTAAAAATGAGGTGGAAAGTGGAAAAATTATCTTTTGTTGGGTAAGGAACCCTAAGAAAAGGCTGAATACCCCCACCCCCCAATAAAAACAATCGTGAACAAAACTGGACACAAAGAGGGATCAGTTCGTCAGAAGATTGTATTGTAAATTGAACAGCCATTTAATACCTATTCAGAAGGCTTTCAGGAAAACGCGTGATACATAGCCAGCTGACGAGATCAGCTACAACATTTAAGGAACATATTTTGATTGTTCCGTTGGCAGTTATGGTTGACAGCTTCCAATAAAAGGTTAAACTAAAAATGTGTGATTTCCCGGAAATAGATTTACCATTAGAAATTGAAAATATGAAACGTCGGGAAAAAAAGAAGTAGACTTCCAATTGGAGAACATGAATATCTGAGTTCAGAAATTGAAATATGTGGAACCTATAATATAAGTAAAATTCCTACCAAATTTAAGCTTAAAACTGATTCACAAAATAATCAATAGATACGCATACTTTCGAGAGAGTCTGATTTAGTTTTCATCATTTTTTTCTGAACATACTTGTGCAAATGTCTTCACTCAGGTTTTTTCTTGTGTTTTTTTTTTCTTCATTTTCAAATCTGCGTTGGTTGTCTGGCATAGGGATTACCCACACACTCACGAACACACGCACGAACTCACGTGCGCACACACATACACATACACACATATACAGACACTCACACACACATATACAGACACATACATGTACAGACTCAAACATACACGTACAAGCAGACACATGTTGATGCAGGTTTACCGGCTATTTGAGAGAAAAGTTGAGAGAAAAAATGGAATCTGTATGTCTAAATCGCATAAACCGAACGAACGATTACATTTAACATATGAAAAAATATGAATCGAACCAGACCCATAAAATAGCTATAATACTGCATTAGACTGGGTCGACGGAGGTTAGGCTGCCTTGAGAACACCCCCGACAAATATATCTATATTCATATATATATATATATATATATATATATATATATATATATATATATATATATATATATATATATATATAAGGAAATAAATACATAATCCAATAGAAATAATCATAAAAGCGTATAATACTTTTGAACCTTTTTTAAAATGATATCTTGTTTTTACACGTTGAATGTATCATTCAGCCCTAACAGCATAGATAGAATTACCAACCCTTGAGCTGAACAGCAGCCTGTAATGCAAACGCCAAATTCATTCTTTTATTTAAAAGAAAAGAAAATTGAAATGTAGGAAGCTTGGATGCTGCATCATGTCAGCTTCAAAAGGACGGATGAAGTACGTTGATCTTCACTTGTGACAACTTACCTACGCAAACTCATCTAAATATTCCGTTTTCACCCCATAAGTAGATGCTGTAGAAGGGGAATAATGAGCAATCATTTACAAAACATTTTATTTAAATCTCTTTGATTCATTTTAAATATCTGAGTGTCAACAGTGTCCATTGAGTTGTCATTGCATCTCTCAACTTGCATATCATTTCAGATTATCAATCAAACTATATCTGAAACCCTTTTTGCTATATGCAATTAATAATGAAATTCGCCAAAAAGTGAGTACAACAATATAACTCTAAAGGTTGAAGTTGTATGTGAGTAAATTTCATTAAATGAAAGTCTTGTTAGTTTGGCTCAGCCGGTGAAAGATTTGACTATCAATCACTCAGTTGAGATTGCGAAGTTATCAGAATGTTAATTTTATACGTATGCTTATTTACTAGAATGGAATCAGTGCATGGATATTTCTAACGTAAATTTTGTAGATAATAAAGTCTTGTCAACTTATTTCAGACAATAAGACGCACGGCTATTAATCAGTTGGTCCCGATTTGTAATCAGTAAGAAACACGTGTACTAATCAATTAGTACTTATCGATAGTCAGCAAGAGACACAATGACTATTCAGTTGGTCTTGAATTCAACCTGAGTTAGGAAATGTTATTTTTTACTCACCTTAGTTTTCTGTTTTTGTTTCCTTTTGTGTTGTTGTTGTTGTTGTTATTGTTCTTGTTACAGTTTTCTACTCTCCTGAACAGTTTTCTACTCTCCTAACCAGTTTTCTACTCTCTTAAACAGTTTTTACTCCTCTAAACAGTTTTCTACTCTCCTAAATTCTTCTTTGTCTTGTTAAACCCCAAAGTTGACTTCGTTTTTGTACAGTAACAGTATTATTTCATCAAATCCGATGATTCATTCACACAATCAAGGTACACAAAAACTGATGACGAGTCGAACATCAACAAAAATGGTAGTGCCAGATTTCTCCGATACGATGAATAGAATAAGATATAATATATATATTCTATTCCACCAAACGGACAATAACGTTAATTTTCGTAGATCCATCCCTAAGTGAGAAAACTGACGAATTCAAGAAGATGATTGATTTCAAAACAGTCTCCTTTGAAGTATTATGTTTGTTTCAATGCCGAAAGGCGTTTCATTTTGTTGTAAACATTGAATTTGTAAATCACAAAGGATATCAAGTGTGATACGTAGAATTGGAATGATATTGTATGGATAATCTTTGTTTGTTTACCTTTTAGAATTTGATGTAAGGATGTTTCACTTTAGCCCAGCCAAACAAGTTCTTGTTGTTCCTGCTACGCTAAAAGAAGAAATTCGGACTAAAGACTGACTTGAGTCCAAGCAAACTAACAATCCTCACTAACATGGTAGTTGCATAAAAGCAAAAATGGTCTTTAAAACTTTCCATTTCAACTTTTTATACACAGAATAGTTATCGACCTATCCACACTAAGTATTTTCAGATTTGCAATGAATATTGAATTCATTAAAAAATTACAAGCAGATAGATTTGTAGCCATGTGTTTTTGTTATTAACTTCCAGTTATTCAGACGAAAAATAGATTCATGTTCGAGGAAACTATCCAATTAGGAGATTTATTTCCCAAAAGATTTCTTTTCAACTGAGTTTTATATTTATTTCATTTTACTTTCATTCTTATTTTTATCTTATCTTTTGATTTTTTTCCAAACGAGAACCGTCTCCATATCTGTCAATATATGTTTATTCAATTTTTTTCAAGTTGGTCCAGCTGGCTGTGTATGTATGTTTGTAAGTATGTATGATTATAAATTGCGTTATATAGTATCGTATATATGTATGTATGTATGTATTTATGTATGCATGTATCTATGTATATGTGTATGTATTCCACGCAAAGGACTGTGTCAATGCAGCCAATGGGCTGAAAATTGAAATATCTACTCCTGATTATGTTTAGTGAAAGCTCTTTCTTAGATATTCCTCCCAAAAATAGTTAGTTTTTTTTTTTAAAATGGGATTCGATTAGCAACGTAACTGCACGCTGGAACTATCATTTTGTTTGGGTCTGCTATCTTTTCTTTCATTCAGACGTCGGGAGAAATAACATTCATTGATCACTCTTTTCCCAATGTTTTATTTGATCACCCTCAACACAGCATGCTGCAAAAAGACATCAGCTGCACGTCGGTTTCTATTGGAAGATTAGTTTTAATTTTTTGACTTTTATATCCATTTATTTTTGCGATTTCGGATTAATTTCCTTTCTGGTCTTTTGAATACAGTGGAAGTTCTTCCTATTAGAAAAAAAAGTTCACTTTGCAAATCTCATTGGAACTATTCCAGTAATTATGTCCGGTTTATTCTCCAACGCTTTGAATCATTTTCCAATCTGCTCCAATCTGCGCTCTGCCATTTCCATGGATGTTTTATTCGACCGGGACTGACGGGAGAGAAGAGAATAGAAGAATGCTTTCTTTTCGTAGGATTGCACTTGCGTTGTTCTCTAATTACGTTCATTTAAGTCTGCATGAATCCAAGTCGAGTGTCTTTTATCAAAAGGCGATATGAACTCATTCTCCGGGGTTACAGACATGTGGACAACCAATTAAAGAGACACGAAAACAATGTATGAATAGTCATAGAAAACCTACTGAATATACAGAGACTTTATGATTTCTCAAAGTCTTTTGTATGCAAAGAAATAGTAAGTAAGGTTATTTATTATAAGTTTAGTTTTGTACAATGTCAGATTAGTAGGGCATATTCTGAAGATGCAGTTCACTATCAAACATGCCCATGGTCGGGGCTCCTTAAACATCGGACAACGATGGTCATCTAACTATAAGATGCATACTCGCTAATCTGCACACACACACACACATACACACACATATTTATATATATATATATATATATATATATATATATATATATATATATATATATATATATATATAGCATATGTAAATGCAGGAGTTGAAGACTACTAGAAACGAAGATTTAACAAAAGGACGTACGCAAGGAAAGATTGTTTAACATTCAACCGTGAGATCAGATTACAGCACAGTATAGAGAAACATTTTTCAATGAAAAATATAATAAATTTGCGCGACGATTTGAACAAGTTCAGGGAATAAACGCTGCAACGTTCACGATCCAGAGGTCTGGTAGATCTTGAAGAAGTACATTAGAATGCTACTGTTGCTGCTACAGCTACTGTTGATGATGATGATGATAGTAAATATCAATGATATATATCGACCATTATATTCTTAGAGTCAACTACATATCAAGCTACGGATTTGATGTTCAATCGTAGTATAAGAACTGGCCTATGCAACTATCTATTCATTTATACTTAGATGGAATAATTATTCATCGATGACACATGATGTGGGATAATCAATTTGGTGGTTAGTGGGAAAATCTGTCAAATTTTTTGTTGATTTTGTTGGCTGACAATGAAGTCGATGAATTTTTTCTTCGTGATAAGTATTCCAAGATATGATTTTACAAGTTAGTTTGCATGCAATCTGAGATTAAGACAGATGCAATGGATCAAATATTCTTATCGTTATACTTCCTGATCAATCATTGTTAAATACGTTTTTATTGTAATAAGCCCTGTTCGAAAAGAATTATTTGTTGTATAAGATAATATCTATTTACAATACGAGTAACACTGTACATAAAATTACTAACTCCCTGTATGACAAGAGTTATATAGTAAGAAAAGGATGTAAGGTTTGATCAGCACTGCTAAGGTGTTGTGTGAATATATTTGTTTTATTTTTTAAATCCCGTAAACTGTTACATTGTAAACAACTGATGATTCAAACAGGAGAAAATATATGAATTGTAACATAAAGAAAAATATAAATGCGAAAAAAAAAAGAGAAACACTGAAGGAAAACGCATTGACAGATATTGGTGGGGGGATAGGCAATGGAAATGACAAAAGAAAAGATTCCTTAATATTGTTTTTGATGTTTAGTGTTTAATGGTGTGAACAATCCTAAAATATACATACATACATAAATACATACATATACATATGTATATGTATACACACACATATATATACTCACACACACACACACACATATATATATATATATGTATATATATATATATATATACATATATATATGTATATATATATGCATAAATATTTATATATATATATAAATATATATATAGAGAGAGAGAGAGAGAAAGAGAGAGATTTTAAATCCCTCATTGACTGATTACCCCTATACGAACGATCTGCACTTAGCCCCATATCATTATATTTCGTGTAAAGCATGAAATATTTGGAAAAGCTTACATCAATTGCTTTACCAAATATTTGGAAATAATCGACTTGAATGGCATAAATTTTGAAAAAAAAATTATATATACATATTTGGAGTTTAAAGATGTACGTATCTCTCGACTATATACATATGAATTGCATTATAATATATGAAAACTCCTATTCGAAATGATCTCTGGTCAATGTATCACTCGGGCTAGACAACGTTTCTAGAACCAACAGTTGAATGAATCCGACCCAACTCGTTTATTTTTGGTCATTTCGTCTCTATCACCGTGACAGAAATGGATACATATGATCCGATAGAATGATTGTAAATTGTGTGGTAGCAACCACATTTTCTCTAAATGTTTAATCCATTTACGTTTTGTAGGCATGGTAAAACTTTGACCATGTACAACAGGGAATTATTTCGAATGTAGTTTCTATCTAATACAAAGCAATATTATAATGATTTTGTAATAGAAAAAATTCTTCTAACTGACTCAATCCATTCTTTTTATACAGGCATCCCCAAACCCCCTCTTCTTCTTTCTCCTCTGTACTCCCCTTTCATTCATTATATAAACCATAATCAATTCCATACACTTCATTCAAAATTTTATTCAACACATTGAACACCGAACAATAGATTCAAAGGCGTTTTGTTTTCGTTCAATTTCCCTCCATCCCTTTCCACAGCCATAGCCCTATCTTATTTTCATCATCATCATCATCATCATCATCATCATCATCATCATCATCATCATCATCATCATCGCTTCAAAAGTCTTCACTGGACAGGCATTTCAAAGATTCAGCTGATCTTTTTTATTGCAGACATCTTAGTTCCAGTATCTTCCGAACTTATCTGGATCGTCATGTTATTTTCTGCTGCTCAAAATCCCGCATATGATCTGCAAAAAAATCATGTTTCATGTCGTGATGTCCAGTGATTGTCTCTCAACTTGAGCTTTCTGGTGAATTCCATGATATTCAGTGTTTCGGTTTGAAGATCAATAGCCTGGTTTCCATCGGTGATCATCAGATAGACCTTTCCTCTAAAAAGTAATGGAATGTTTTGCCTTTGGATACTGGGTTTGCTCTACTGAAAGCCTGTTGATCTAGGATTATTCTCTGGTACGTTGGATGTATCACTGCTAGCGATAGATAATCAAATTATGTACCTATGCTGGGTATGACAATGCTATCCCTGGTATGGCTACAAATATCACCAATTTTTCATTACAAAATCTTTTTTCCTGTGCTTTGCTTTGCAAGAAGGGCGATAAGTACCTAGGGAAGGGAATCAATTGATACACACCTCCACCAATAGCATAAATTTGACGTGGATGCAGGTTGTCTCAATTGGGGTATGAACCCTGCTTTCCAATTCCACGCGCCGCAAATCGACGCATCTACACCACAAGCGTAGAACCTCTAAATATGTCACAGTTCCTCTAAACATCAGTGAAAATGGCGGTTAGCTTTGGTGTTAGCTCCGGCGTTATGTGTATTAATTTCATCTTTGTTCATCTATAACTCCACCGGATATGCAGTCTGTTTCCGGAGTCAACACATCCTTCCGGTTTCCGAAGAGGAGATGCCTTCTCCGTCCAATCCGATAGTGTCCCACATTGTTAGACATCGTGAAAAGATATTGATTCTAAGCGAAGCCCTAAGCGTAACTTCAGTAAAAGTAATGAAATTATTCACTATTCAATTCTTGACACGTCTTCATCGTATGACAGCGGTTGACAGAAAACAATGCCAGTGTTTGAAAATTGAAAGACTAGGAGTGGATATTAGCCTAATGATATGGAAAGATGCAACCTTCATGGCTGGGTGGACACATTTTAAAAACACCGCCCCTGGGCTCCAATGGGTTGAGGGCGAAAGCCAAAAAGAATATCGTTCATTTATCCTGTAACATCAGTAGAATTGCATTGAGGCCCCCTTAGGCGTCAAGCCCCTAGGGCTCAAAATATGGATCTATGCCACTGTTTATGGATTTTGTTATCCAAGTCATCACTTTATGCAAAAGTCTTCAAGATCGATTATTATTTTACCAAAGGAGCAATATCCTTTTTTTCTATACTCGACTCCTTAAATTAAAAACGGCGGAACCAATAAAGCTTCCAGCTACTGAAACATCCCCTTTATTACAGGGTATAGTGAGTAGTGGTGTATGGGTCACCAGCACAGGAAACAGAATTGTCTAGTTCCAGTTCAAATTTCTTACTTTCTTCTCATCTTGTACTTATGCCCTTGGTTAAGGTATGGATTGGTCGAGCAACTCCATCCCATAATACCAGCTTTCAAATGAAATCATAGTAGCCTTATTCCCTACACAGAGTCTGATAGGAAGAAAATCAAACGACTGCTTGTGTTCATATTTCTTTCATTTTATCCATATTGATACAATCATAATTGTAACTACAACGGAAGTCGGCAGTTCTTGAAACGGGGAAGATCGTTAAACCCAATTTCAAAGCGTTTTTTTTTTTATCAATTCATAGCGTTGGTAGAAATAGGAAGATATTATATAGTGAGTGGACAAAGAGAAGAGATTGAGTTTGTTTTTCCTTCTTTACCTCCTAGTAGATTATATAATTTCTTTCTTTGATCAATTTTCGAGATAAAAAAGGAGAAAGACAGTGAAACAAGAGGAAAGATAGAAAGAATGCAGATTATGTAGTGTTTATAACTCATGTATCTACCTAGGACAACAAATCTCCATGAGACCCTCAAAAGAAGATGAAATCAAGCGAAGAATCTCATAGGTTGGCAAGCCTTCGACAGAGCTAGCTCAACTTCCAAAAATAAGAAGATCCCATTAATCCTAAAGAGAAGGGTGTATAACCAATGCATCATCCCAATAGTAACTTATGGAGCTGAAACATGGAAGCTAACCAAGAGACAGACCAGTAAATTGAGAACCATGCAACGTGCACATGAGAGAATAATGCTGGGCCTCACATGGAGAGACCACAAGACAGCACAGTACGTCCAAGAAAAAACAAGAGTCGGGGACATCATAGAATCCATTAAAAATCTCAAATGGTGCTGGGCTGGCCATGTTACAAGAATGGCAGACAACCGATGGACATTGTGACTTGTAACATGGATCCCCTGAGATCACATTTGCAACTGAGGCCGGCAGAATATTAGATGAAAAGACGAGCTAGACAAGTTCAGGAAGCACTGGGTCCACGACGCCCATGATAGAGAAGTGTGGCAAATCCTGGGGAAGGTCTATGTCCAACGATGGACGTTAGAAGAATGATGATGATGATGATGATGATGATGATGATGATGATGATGATGATGATGATGATGATGATGATGATGATGGTACACTCAGCATACATATCTATAACTTTTAAACGATATTGCTTTCTGGAGATTTTTTTTCTTTTGATGATCTGATGCAATCAGTAGTTTTGTGCGAGACATTTTAGGGGAATCAACTAGAAAACTCAATATGAAACAAATCGTTTTATCGTGTACACAAACATGCACAGATGCTGTCAGAAATTGTGCATACAAGAAGCAGTTTTTTCACAGAATTTAACAAATCAACATAGAAGATAGTTGTCTAAAATTCAGATCGTCAAACCATAGTATTTCAAGGTTTTACAAGAAAATAAATGCAATCATTGCGAGAGTAATACGAAGGTCAAGTAACACATTCTCTATTTGGAGTACCTTCAATAAATTTCAGTATCTTGTTTCTAATTATTAGAAAATCTTGACCACCAACAATTCTTGACGGGGATAAACACTGCAATCATCAAGTAATTCCATATGAATGAATGAGCGTTCATAATTGCAATGAATAGGAATAGCTTTGTACAGCACAAAGCCATAAGCCTGAAGCATAAAGCTAGGACTATGTTTACTTTTAAGTTTTCTGAAATTAACCTTTTCCGATGGTCCTTTCTATCCTGTAGGGATATCAACCAAAAAAAGAGTTAAAATTACAATAAGTCAGCCCAACTTTTCTGCCAGAATCTCTGGCCCTAAATAATTGACTTATGCACAGGTATGTTTTTTTTTTAAGAATATTTAGAATGTGTTGTCTAAGGTTTTCGCTTGTTAAAAGCAATTAAAGTGTCATCTATTTACCTCTAGCTGTGTGTGAAACTTGAAAAGTATTGATAAATATTGTTGTTGATAACTTTGAGGAGATTCATCACCATTCTAATATTTTTACGGGAAAAATCCAATCTCTTTTTCCCATCTTAGTGATTTACACAACATTTTGGCTGGCTCATTCCACAGTGTATTTCTTCAAGTGTATTTTATATAGTTTTGCACTTCCAGAGAAAGAGACCGACAAAAGTGACACTTACAGAAATTGAATATTGCACCTGAAGACGGCCTTAGAATTGGTCGGCCGGAATGTTGTGTTGACATTGAAGATGAGGAGGAGGGATTCAATAGTCAGAACAATAGTTTGTCTATATTTGCAAAGATGCATCATGTAAGTATTTTGATTGGGGCAATTTTTTATTCTAGCAATTTTGACTGTCTTGAAGTGGCTAAATTTTCACCGTGGCTCCAATTAAGTGAGTTGAAAAGAAAAAACACAAATGTATATTATAGATGCAACCGTCATATAATTCATGTTCCAAGTTTTAAGATTCAAAAATAACGTTATTACATGTGAAATGGCAATTATGCAGTCTCCTGTCGAATTGATCAACCAAATAGTCACTTTTTTGATCTAGCAACTTTCAGTAACAGGATTCATCTCGGTAAAAATAGCCCAAAAGTTTGTATGAAGTTAAATATTTCTTGGTTTACAGTTCGATTTCAATAAAACAAAACGTTTATTTTTAACATCTTGTTTACTTTCGATTTTAGCTTTATGCCTTCAACAATCACAACCAAGACGAAGATGAAAAGCCAGACATCAAGATCAGGCATAGTAAAAAGCAAGATATTATTCTCTCGAGTATTTCTAAAGACTTAGAAGTTTCAAAAAGATATGTTTCGAAAATCAATTGAATAGAGTATAACAGTTATAAGCAATTTTACATAATAAAAGTGAGAACTTTCAGTAATAGAACAAACTTTAATCTGCTTTAATTTAGCGGTGTGAACCTAATAATCTCATTAGAAAAATTTTTTTGGGCCTTTACCTTGTTAATAGAGAGGAAAGCCTTCTTACTGTCTGCTCTGGTTGATTAATTAAAGTAGTGATCAGCTCGCACACAAACACAAACAGTCCACTTTCAAAGCCCTGAGCCAGTTGTCAATGGTTTGGTGGGTCCGAACGGTCAAAGCAACTGCCAAGCTGGAGGTTTCATGTCACAGTTGTGTTTTCTTAGATGAATTACATTACAAAGCTGAACGGTTCAATCCATGTTCTAATTTGATCTTGTGATTAGTAAATTCATCATCATCATCAGTCTCTTAATGTCAGTTATTGGACAAAGACTTTCCCCAGGATTCGTCACATTTCTCTATAGTTAGCGTCGCTTTCTGTCTATGTCTCGCTCATCTCTCCATCTAATACTCTGCCGGCCTCGGTTGTGCATGTTATTCCAGGAGATCCATGTTACGAGTTATAATGGCCATTAGTTGTCTGCCATTCTTGCAACATAGCCAGCCCATAGATCGTGTGAAAAGATTGGAAAATCAAATATTCACATC
>OY735218.1:54268397-54525897 GCA_963457665.1 Thysanoteuthis rhombus | reverse complement strand
ATGCTCTCCGGGTGCTTCATAGTTTGTTCTTGGGTTTAGAACAGTCACTGTCCCTATGGAATCGTATATATTTCATCTCAAAACCTTCCCATGAATCCAGTGAGTATGCATGGCTAATCTGGCCGGGTCATTCATACTTTTAGCATTGTATAGAAATAAACTGGTATTGGATCATTATTTTCGGGGTGAATGTAAATGAAAATGCCACACCTTTTTTTTTAATCCCACAGAAAGGGGGGACAATATGTGAACTGTGCAGACGTAAGTTCATCCAACAAGTTCACCTTTCAAAAAAAGAACATTCCATTAGTCCTAAAAGAAAGGATATACAACCAGTGTATCATCCCGATAGCCACCTATGGAACTGAAACATGGAACGTAAAAAAAAGATTTCCCCCTCAAATGTGTGAATAAAATTCATACCAAGCATCGTAAGGAGAGTTCACAAGTCATGATAAAGACATTAAAAACTTAAATGGCAATGGGCTGGCCATGTTGCACAGAGGAAAATCATGTTGAATATCACATGAAGGGATCAAAAAACAACGAAGGATATCAGATAAAAGAACAGAAATCAGAGATATCACTGAATCGATCTAAAAAAAATTGCAGTGGGCTGGTCATATTGAAAGAATGTCGGAAAACTGAAGACATCAAAGATTTCAATGTATTTCTCAGAAGACAGGTTAAAATATAGATGTGATTACGAAGTAGACAAATTCAAAAAGTGTGTTAAAGAGAGTTCTGGGGAATCTTATGGGATGTCTATGTTGTAAAACAAAAGCTAAAAAGATGATGATGATGATGATGCCAATGATGATGATGCTACACACTGAGATTAAAAAACCCTGTCTAACAAAATTCAGATAAGAATTACAAAAACATTGGTTTATCTAGATACTGTACGGATCAACTAAGTAGACATTTAAGTTGAAATGACATCTCGAATCATCCATGAAGAATAAAGTATCTGATGCAAGAAAAATGAATACACTGTACCGACAATCTAAAACTATGGGAGCCCATAATGCAAGTGATTACTAAAAACTTAGCTATGAATGTTTTCTACTACGGGTAGAGCTTGGTGCGGGGTTAATATAAAATTGTTGATACTCATTATCGATAATGATACTCAATGGGTAAGACGAAAAGATTTTTTGTCCAGCAAATTAGAAGGAATATTGGTGACTATCAAATAATTTGCATCTGAAATATAAGTATATCAATAGCATTAGTACTTTTGTCGTCAAAAAATTAATTGTTAAACTATCAGATCAAAAAAGTGATTGTAGTTTTTCATTTTTTAAAAAACAACAATAGTAGTTCAAATACACACACACACACACACACACATATATATATATATATATATATATATATATATATATATATATATATATCATCCTGTCATCCAAAGACAGCTAATTTGTTATTTTGTTATATTACAACTCTTCAGTGTGGCTATAGACTATCCATTATCCCATCCAGTACCATGAAGCAGGATTGAAATCTTCGCATCAGACCCGAAGGCCGGTATCGTACTGGTCAGTAAGGCTGAATTTAAGTGATATATTCATCTAACTTATATTCCCCATCCACCAGAACGGTCTATTCCTACGGAAGAGAATATATATATATATATATATATATATATATATATATATATATATAAAGACAGAGAGTCCGCTCTGTATCCTTGGAAAATTTCGGACTTGGATAAAAAATCACTTGAACTCATATATCACGCATATTTTCTCGTCATATTAAGACGTGAAAAATTATTCCTTGCCGGGAAGCTTTGTTATTGAAAGTGGTTAGATTGCCTATTCTCTGGGAACTCTCAACAGTCTTCACTTCTTCAGAAGTGACCTCGATGGACTTTCTAGGTTTTACCAAATCAAATGGAGGATTTGGTTTGTAAAGCATAATTCACACGCATAAAGTACGACGATCACATTTTACACACATTTATGCTTTTGAAAAGTAGATGTTTATTTTATTTGAACACGAATGAAGCGGCCCTCATCCAGTTGATGTACTAACTTGTGAGGTTTCTGCATAAGATAAAACAGAGTCTTAATCCTAAAAAAAGAGAACCCTGACATAAAGAAGCACATACACGTGCATTTGCTTGGGTGGGGCATTTTACCTCCCTGATTCAGGCCTTCCCACCTGGGTTGAGGGAGATTGAGAGTTAGAACTAAGTCAGTAGCGGATTAGTAGACTGCACAGTTATTTAATGTAGCCCAAACCTAATTTACCTATAAAAAAGATTTTCTTTGGCTCGTAATACATGATGACATGAGTCGTATTTGTTGATTTGCATTGTTGGTATTGATATATCAGGAAGTGATTAATTCAGTGATAAATTACTTTCCTGGCAGAAAAACATTGGACGAATCGGTGACACGATTAGAATAATAGACGTGACACTAGCCTTAGGGTTCTTTGATTTACAAATCAACGATCACTCATGACCTTCAGCAAGTATTTAATCTACTTATTGATACCTAAAAATAGGTAAAGAAAAAGCCGTATACATATGTAAGTACTTGAACACGCACACATGCATTGAAAGGTGCATACATACACACATGTATCAACATATATATCAATTCATTAGTGGTTGTACTATACAAACATGTATAAATGACACGAAAATATCTACTTGTAAATATAGTTACATGTTATATACAGTTATATTTTATAAAAGAAGGACTGCGTGGTAATAATAATCGAAAGATGTATGGAAGGGACAATTTATTTATTTTTAATAAAGCCAGGTGCCCTCTGTGTTTTGTTATAATGACTTCAGAATGAATAAGAATTGATAGGTAAGAGTGATGGGGAAGGGTTCTACATTTGGTAATCGAAAGCTTATCCAAATGAATCATCGTAGCCATGAAATGTGGCAAGGACCCCATTATTTGTTATAAATAGGCGTGTGCTTGCAAGTTCATTTTTGCATCTTCAAGCATTTTATCTACAGATTTGAAAATTGCCATCACTACTCCACTAAACTCTTTCTAAATATATTCCTTTTTGATACTTCCTTGACCTTTAAAAATATTTGTTTTGACGTGTTTATAAATAACATCTGTATTCTCCAGAATATAGGTTTTTTATCACTCACTCGTCAGATATTGTCCAGTGAAAAATGCCCGTGTTCTCTCAAATAGAATTTATTCCGATCTTATTTATTTTTCAATAGACTTTTTACATGGTTTCAAATTCTGACGCTAAGGTTCTTATGTTATTGACTGTGATGGCGATTTATTTAGTGTGAAAACATCAGATTCTCAAAAACATAATACCTAGCATGCAGTGCATGAATTATCTGGAATATTGTGAAGTATTAATGATTTTAAATCAAAGCAGGTTGGTGGAGTCAGTAAATAGAAACTGTTATCTGATCAACATATTTTGGCAGCCTGCTGTGTTAGGGATGATCATCTAAAAATTGGAAAAGTGGGCGATCAATGAATGAGTTGATTCTATCGCCATTCGTTGCCTCTCAGAAAGGACTGTAGATAGCCAGACATATTTTCTATTGTATTACGAAATATATTTGTAATACAGCTTCACTTGGAACCGTTCAAATATAGAACTCTTTCTTTTTTCACCTCTGCAAACGAAGTTGAACAGACATATGTATTGCCAACCAATGACATCTTTTGAAGGGTAAGCATCGGGCTGAGAGAAAATTAGTTGAACTTTGAGGTAGATTGAATGTTATTCTTTTGATTAAAACATATATTATCTGTTGATTGACATATCTATCTATTTGTTCATCTCTATCAGCATTCTATTCCAAAGAGCTCTCATTGAAATAAAATGCAATTTAATAGAAGGATGGGTCCTGGGCTAGGGAAAAGTGATTGAATTTTGGAGCATATTTTCTTGACAAATATTTCTTTGATTATTCTTGGTTAAAAGTGAACAGCATATGAAGCGTTTAATTCACGGGAGGTAACTCTATATTTTCCCCATATTACAAGAGCTATACCATCATCTCGGTTTTTAATATTTATTTCTGTTCAGTTCTTAGTTAGTCTTCAGCATTAGCAGAGACCTGCTCTCTCACTCTCTCTCTCTCTCTCTCTGGGTGCTTCTTAGTCTCTTGAATGCTTTCGACTTAGTTGAGTCTTCTTTTCAGAAACAGTATTATTACTTTTGTTATCGATTTTCTCTCTTGACAAAATTAAAAAGTTCTCACTTGACACATTGTCTGAGTTTTATGCAATAGATGTCACCGCGTCGAACTTATCTGCTTCACTGCAAGGCAAAAGGCGATTACATCTATTCGTATCTATTTCACAAGTTTCTCACTTAAGATCTACACACCTTTACTTGCTTGTACTATTTTGTTGAAAGTCGTCCTGACTTTACGTAAATCATATAATATAATTTACATTCGTAACATATAAAATGTAATATAATTTACATTTGTAAAATATTCATGTACTCGGTTATAACCAAGAAATTGAGATTCAAAATCTAATTTTTAATAAATCAAATTAATTATTTATGAGGCTGGAATGTTTGGTGTTTGAATTTGAGAGACTTCTAACGAGAATGGAAGCGGGAGTTTCTGACAAACGCCAGAACAAGGAAAAAAAACAAGATCAATCCTCGCCAAAAGTTCGGGTGTAAATTGATGTTGAAGATTCGCATTCACCCTGCACTGATCTGAAGTCAAGGCTAACTGAAAGGAAGGTGTCTTATTGACTGAGCTAAATTGCCATGTTTTGAATAATAACGTTGATTTACCCTACAGCAAACAACTTGATGTAGCTGACATTTGGAAGCTGCATATACAAGAAGATAAATGCTGAAATATTCCACCCAAATGTTGTTCTGAAAACAAAATTGATGACGATTTCCGTCCGAGAAATCGATTGAGTGAATTTCGATATGTCGAAAAAACAAACCATTTTTATTGATAGGAATTTTTGTAACGAAGCTGAGGTAAGGATTGAACCAACGTTTTCTTTTTCTATCCATTCATTTTTTGTAACAGGGAATATGTTCGAGCACACTCATTGCTGTTACCATCTGAGTCACGAGGAGCTGACAGTTTAGCAGAAATTGAATGTAAACCTCAAACCATTGTTTGACGGCTTCAGCCATGAAAAAAAAGCAGATGAATAATTAAGAGGTGGGAAAACTTCCGTAAAAATGTTTATAATATCAAATCATAATACTACATCCATTCCAACTGAAGATTGCTATTGCAATTTGTATATTATTTTAAAATGATAAAAATGGGTATTTAAAAGTTGAAAGTTTAGCTTTGTCATTAGGGTGGTCGCCTACAGATTATTTAAAACCACGTGAAAAATTTTATTTTCAAAACTGTTCAAAGTGACGTTAAATGGTGGACAGTATATGTTTAAGATTGTTCTTATTAGGATGGAAACAAAGTCAAATCAAATTTTTGGTTGAATTCAATAAATTATTTAGAGGTTTGTTGCTGAGGTTCTACCGAATCCTGTTAACTGTCCAGTTGACGTTCTACTATTCGAGTATCCACTGTTTGAAGTTTTGGGAACAGAACTATGTTGTTATTTACACCTAAAATAGCCGACGCATCTGCTGTCATGTACAACGAATATGATTGAGACAGAGACACAAAAATCGAAATCAGAGATGCCAAGCTGGAGAAAGTAGAATACTATACAACGAATCTCCATGAGACTCGCAAAAAAAGGAATCAAACAAATAATCACACTTGACCAATAAACTCTCGACAAGGCAAGCTTAATTTTAGGGAAAGAAATAAGAAAATAATGTCAGTGATGAAGAAAGAGTCTATAACCAATACATCATACCGATAGTCACACATTGAGCTGGAACATTTAGCCTAATCAAAAGACTGATCCTTGAACTGAGAACCATACAACGTCCACATTACAGAATCATGCTGAACATAACATGGAGAAATCACAAGACAGCACAGTGTATGAAAAAACCAGGAATATATAAAATTTTTAAGAAAATCTAAATGGCAATGGGCCGATCATGTTTATAGAATGTAAGACAACTGCTGTACATCAGTAATCTGGATCACTAGAAAAACCCCATGTGGAATTGGATCCGACAAAATATTAAATGGCGTGAAGATCTAGACTCATACAGAGAGTACAGGCTCCGTGACGTGCATGATATACATGCGTGGCAAATCTTGGGGAATGTCTAAAAGCATGATGCTTATGATGAAGATCAGTCCAAGCCAGGGTGGAGCTTTAATCTGCTGTACCATTGTTTGCATCGTCATCAACATTTGACTTTTCAGCGTCAGTTATTGAACATAAACCTTTCACAGGATTCGCAAGACTTTTCTATCATGGGCGTCTCAGAGACAATACTTTCTGAACTTCCTTTTTTTTTTTTTTGCTTGGCATCTTGAATTTTGCCGGTCACAGTTTCGCATATCGGTTGTCTGACATCCTTGTAATACGCCCGGTTCGTTGCAATTTGAATTTTTTCTTATAGATTCTATGATATCCTAGATCCCTATTCTTTCTCTGATATAATTGGGGGTGTTTTTTTTTTTCAATATTTCTATATCTTGTTGTTGCATTTTCGTCGGTTTGGAGGTTAATCCTTAGGTTATGTTCAATATTACAGCTCCATATGTGGCTATCGGGAATATGCATTCGTTAGAAACCCTTCTTTTTAAGACTAATAAGATTTCTTTATTCTTGCTTTGCTGAACGTCTGTCATCTGAGAGCGATTACTCATTTGACGCTTGTTCAACACAGACGATTGTCATGAGACGTCGTCCTCTTGTATCTTCAATTTAAATCATTGGAATGAAATTTCTGTCGACTCCGTCCTCTCTCAAGAGCATTGGATAGAGTTTTAAAAAAACAGCAAAGATCAAATGTGTGATTATAAAATCCAAACAATTCTTCGTTGATTTTTGCAATCGCTGTATTAATGAATTCAAAAAAATTACAAAAGTATTTTTTAGTATTAATGCATTTATTCATTAGAATGGAAAAATCATTTGCGTATCGGTCAAATAAATCAATTAGATGTGTTATACTTGTACATTCTGACCAATCGGTAAGTGATCTGGCTATCAATCACTTGGTCTTGATTTCAAAGCAGGGTGGGGAAATGGTAATTTTGACCCTCAAAAGTGAGTCTTGTTTTTATTGTTCTTGTGATGACCAAAAGGCAACAAAGGTTTTGACAGGTATTTGATAACAATGACTCATTTCAAATTTACAGAATGTAAGATTTTTTAGGCTCTAACTTTCTTGTCAGTACTGTTGAATACGATGTCTAAACGTTCCACTTTTCTTTTCAGAGAGCAATCATTTGGAGATCATCAATGTTTTTCTCATTCGAGAAATGTTTGCATTAATTATTAAAATATGTTCAAGAGATAAGCAAAAAACGATTATATTATTGCATGGAAGGCGCAGGATCTCACACTTCTACGCTTATTGTCTGTAAACATTTCTGACGAGTGTCAAAGATGCCAACATCTGATTTTCCGGAAAGTTGTCTCTTTAATGCAATTATTCTCAGATATTCTAACCTGAATTTACCAGCGTGAACGAGATGAACTGAATGAAAAAAGAAAAAATTAATCTTCACATGAATTCAGTAAAACTGAAGACATGTGCATCAAACATTGAGAGCGATCTTCATGAAAAATCAAAGGTGGTTGGAATCAAGCAAAGAATCACCCTAGAATGGCATCTTTTGGTAAAGCATGTTCAACCTACGAGAACAACAAGTCCTATTAATCCTTTAAAAAGGGTCTACTTCCGATGCAAATTCCCGATAGTCACCGATAGAGTTGAAACATGCAATGTAACCAGAAGATTGGCTCTCAAACTAAAATTCACTGAAGAGAATCATGCTCAGCATCACATGGGGAGACAGCGCGGTATAAAAGAAAACAAAAAGGGTCAGAAATATCATACTAAACATAAAAAAACTCTAATTGCATCTGGTTAGTCATGTTGCAATAATGTTAGACTATGGCTAGGGGATACAATTCACAATTCGGATTTCAAAAGATCATATGCGAAATTGTGGCGGGCAAAAAAAAGATGAGATGACCAAGTAGATAAGTTCACGAAGTACTAGCTCCTCGATGCCGAACGAATGTCCAACGATCGCCATTAAAAGGCCGATGATGATAGCGAATGTTGATGGTGATTCAGTGAGTGCAAAATAAGTGTTTGACATGATTCAAGAAGTCCATTTTGATATCCTTATACTGCTTTGAAATAGACCAAATTTGAACAGAGAATTCTAATTTTTATACAAATCTCCATTCAATACAACTTTTGATTTTTGTGTTTCCTAATGTTTGGTCCAAATTCTATCAATTTCGATGATACAAGGATATACTATCTGCACTCAGTCTACGTATTTTCATATGTTTGTTGGTCCACACGATATCAAATGTCATGAAAAAGAATTTCGGTGGAATTTCATAGAAAAAAAGGGAAATTGACAAAAGGAGATTTGATCGAATTCGGGGACTGATCCATGGATTTTTAGTTTGATTGAGAAATATTTTATATACAGGGGATTTCGTTCATAGAAACGCATTGAAACCAACAGTAACCCGTTTACACGATCAATCCAACATTGTATATACAAGACATACACTATGTCTAAAGTTCAAATGTGACAACTGACACAAAAACATAACATTTTCTTTTAATTTCCTATTTAATTTGAGTCACAAGCTAAAAGTATTTAGAAGATTTTTTTTCTCCCAAGAAGAGAAAAGTTTTTGTGATTCTCTCAGACTTTATTTCAAAAATGCTAATTCGGTAACAATGCTACTTGCACCAGGTAAAAGGCTCAATAGTCATAATTAATAGAACAAATTAGCTATAATTATAAATGTCCTTATTTGTCTTTACAAATCTGGTCGTATTGTGCGGCTGGTCCGAATAACTGTTGGTCCTTTTGAGTGGAATCCCCTATATTCATCCATTCGTTTATGTCTTCACTCAGGTTTGTCCACACAGTATCTCAAAAAGATTGGAATGAATCACAATAATGATTTCCAGAATGGTTGGCCATTGGTTGAGAAAGATTAGATGAAATACTGTGACATATTCAGAATTGGTTCTTGACTGAAAAATATTTTTCATTAAACCAGAAGTAGATAGTAGTTTCAAACATGGAAGATTGTAACAAATTAACCTCTCGTCCGTCAGAGCTATATAAAAAAAGATTTCAATGCAGCTTTTATTAGTCATTCTATGGTATTGGTGTGAAAAGATGTGTTTGGATATGTGAATACAATTGAGTTGTGAAAACACGAAGGCATGATCAGTGAAAGAAACGAAGGAGGATATGGAAGAACTAACGTGGTAGAGAAAACCAAAATGACGCTTTTAGATAAGTGGTATCACCCCTTGAGTTGGCAGCATTTTGGAAGTTTAGCAGGGTGGGTCCTAAGAGGAGGAAGTATCCCGTCCTAGTGGGAGGAAAAGACATTTTGTCAATCTTCAACCTTCTAATCTTGCAACTATTTGTGCACCTCTGTCGGACAAATAGATCTCTCTCTCTCTCTCTGTCTCTGTCTCCCTCTTCCTCTCTCTCTCTCTCTCTCTGTCTCCCTCTTCCTCTCTCTCTCTCTGTTTCCCTCTTCCTCTCTCTCTCTCTGTTTCCCTCTTCCTCTCTCTCTCTTTCTCTCTCCTTCGATCTATCAATATATCATATGATCAACACAATAAGACAGATTCTAGTAAAATTATATGGACTTGAAAAAAAACGACTTTGTTACTTGAACATCCATGTTCATGTTATCTGTTACCTGAGAACACTCACCAGGGCGTTATGCAATATTGGGAGTGATATGAGCTCTCTGAATAATTTTTAGTTTTATTTTGTAAAGTTCCTGGTGTTTAAAAAGCGCTATCTAAGCAATTGTATCAAATATCAAACTGTGAACATTTCAAGTTTATTTCTAAGGCAAATCGATTCAGGTATGTTTAATTCAGATAATATTTGGATTGATTTTGTGATTTAGTCAGGAATGAAATATTCATTTCCAACAAAAATGATATTAAGTCAACTTACTTCAGGAATGCTTTTTACTTTAGTATCATTTTAGACGAATTAACATTTTCGCAACCACTTATCGCTGTCTTCCGATAAAAATTACAAAATGCATGAATACATATCGTGTATGATATGATAATTCACCACTCGTGTATTTTGTTTTTATTGATTGCAAAACCACAGCCTCAAAATGCTGCATAAAATTTCCATGTACTTAAAACAGCTTGAATGTGAAATCATGGACGTGTCTTGAAATTGTTGGACGTATCTCACGAACAACAACAGTTATGACCAATAGTTCACAACAACTTTCTACCATATATTATTCATATTCCGAAAATCATCATCATCATCATCATCATGAGCCTTTTTCTCTTACGTCCATCTTAACATATTCCATATCTTATCGGTAAACCATTGTACTGTTATGTCAGATCTTCTTCTACTGCGTTTGCTATTTCTTGGAGACCGGTCTCCTGTCTGTTTGAATACCTGGCACCTTTTCTCTTTGCAATGTGCTCAGCACTTCTCTATTTTCGTTGTTCAATTACTTCGTTGATATTTTTTTTTTACTCTGGTCTGATATTGGATCCATGTTGAGCTTTTACCACGGTCAGCAGTCATATCCATTTAAATTTTCGTTCGTCTCTTATAGTTGATCCTAACATTACTCTTTCGGTTGCTCTCTATGCTATTTTATTCTTTAAAACAAGTGGCTCCGTTAGTTTCAACATTTGTATCCGAGAGTCATAGTTGTTGTAATGTATTCATTGTACACTTTACGTCTTAAGTGTAATAGCAAAAAAACTTTTAAATATGTCTAAAAACAAATGCAGCGGGTCAAGGCTTATATCTTCAAAAGAGCCACACTTAGAGATGACTACTGACATTTTTCTGTACATAAATATCATTAGTTATTTTACCACCAAACAACTGTCAAAATGAGTTTTTTTTTTTCAGTTATCAAACTGGTCTGACTGACTGGCTGGCTGTACCACGCATTCTAAAAAACTGAAAACTTAAATTTTCGATCCTTGAAAAAAGTGTTTTTTTTTCTTCTTCCCTGCTGAAAAAGTTTTTGTTTGGTTTGATTTGCAACGTATATTTCTGCTAAATTGCTCCCTATATCGTGCCTGACTGTGTTTATGGTTGTTTTGTAGTTGTTTTTTGGTTTTGAAAATTAAGACTTTTCAATGATCCTAAAAATGGTGTGAGAAGTATTTCATTTGCAGATTAACCCTTTTTTTCAATTTTTAATTGGTCATCCCCATGCTGCCAAAAGTATTAAAAGTAAACGAAACAGAAGTCGAAAAAACCAATACTACAAGGGAACTTTTGCTAACAATAAAAACCACAAAATACATAGAGGCCAAAAGGAGCTGATGAAGGCAGAGAAAAAAGGTCTCTATTTTATGACTAACCAGGCCTGTTCGTTAGGGGGATCCTGAATTTTTATTCAGCATCAGCGTGCATTTTAAGCTTATCCCATACGGGCTGTTCAGGGGCACAAATCTGCGTTCAAAATGTTTATCAAGTGTCGAGACACTGGTATCTCTTGTGTTAACATGACCCGTACATATTAATGTATTTCATTCCACTGACGCGTTGGGGAAGAAGTATCTCTACAGATTTTATTCAGGTTTAAATGATGCGAGAAAAGATTTTTTTTTTTAAAAAAAGCTTCTCGAAGCACGCTCCAAATTTTGAAATCGAAAACCATGTTACATTGACATCAACAAGTACGCAGGAGCTCGAGCACGCTCACAGACAACACTCCACACACACACTTGCACATGCATATATATATATGTATATATATAGAGAGAGACAGACGGACAGACAGACAGACAGACAGAGACAGAGACAGAAAGAAAGAGAGACAGAGAGACAGAGAGAAACACAGACAGACAGATAGACGGACGGATGGACGGACGGACGGACGGACAGACAGAGAGAGAGAGAGGTGGGTGAAGGGATGATATTGACCGCAAGTACCGAGACAGATATACCCATTGCGGAGATTGAGTAATTATAAGCCGACTGAAAAGAATTTTTGAGAATAATTGTTCTTTTGAAGAGCATATTTTGAGAAAACAATTGTAACGTTTTATTTCAAGTTTTCCCCCTTTTTATTGATTAAATGTCATCTTCCATTCAACGTCAAATTGAAATCAAACGTCTTTACGTTTAAATATTTTCTAATCAGTAGTGCAGACAGCCGCTTTTCAGTAACTCACATTCAAGATATTCAAGAAAAAAAAAAGATAGCATTAAAAACGGGTAGACTGTTGAAAAGTGTTTAATCTCTTATCTGGCATTGAACGCTGGACAGTTCCGTCATAAATGGTCGGAAAAAAAATATTGCAACAATCTAGACGTGGTTTTATCGACCAGATTAAGCACTACAAGGAAACTTTTCTTCCATTTTCCTATATATTTGTTCCTATTATATAAAATCTATCATGATATATCTAATGAAAAGAGATTGAACAGAAAAATGTGTTGAATTCTGCAACATCCAGCATGCAAACGAAGAAGGCTACGATTAGAACCAAGCACAGGTTCAAGGGTGTTAATTGAACTGCTGGTTCCACTTAAAGTGGTTTATTTGTTAAAGCAGGCTGGTCTATGTGTTGCCTCCTGCTGGGGGCTCGAAGGCTCATTCTTTATTTTCTGATCAGCACTATTTACTCACAGTCGGTGGGTAATTTGCCTTTAGCAAAAAGTTGTGATAAAAACCATAAGTAATAAAATTAAGGTAAACGTAGATTGTAGTTAAAAAGTTTTTAAGAAAGGGGAAACTGTTGCTGACAATAAGGAAGAAACAGTTAGAATCAGAAGGACACAAAATAAAGAAGGGGGGTAAAGAAACCAATGCATATAGGGTTCATAGAAAGGAAAAGGAGCAGGTGTAGACAATGAGTAACCTACGAGAAGGGTTTGAGCAGCTGGTTGGCAGAAAGAATGCCGGAAGGCATACAAGATAAGAAATTGCTGGAAGCGACAAGTGGAAAGAGGTTTTGGGAGCCATTATCGCCTGTGTCTTGAAGGGACATGTCGCATGAAGAAAAAGAAGTGCTGACAGAAGTTTGTTCTTTTTTCCATACTTATTGTTTTTTTCTCCTGTTGCAAAATCCTGAAAAATACTCCTACGATAAGATTGAGCATTTTCTTCCAAAGATATAGCTGTGAAAATTTAATTGATGGAGCAATAATCCTGCTTATAGTTGAAGACATCTTATGTCCTTACCCTTTAAACTACAATCCAAGAACCAAAACTAGCCTGTCAAGGCAATACATTTAGCCAGCAATCCATAAAAAATTTTTTTTAAAATAATAACTATATATTGTTTTCCTTTTTATATCATTATATTCAATTTTTTTCTCAAATTCCTCATGTTCCTTTCGAATCCAATCTTTATATATGATCAAGAAGTGATGAACCACTCCATTACATAAATATCCAATCTTTATATGAAATCAAGACGTGCTGAACCACACAATCACACTACCATTCTATCTTTATCTATGATCAAAATGTAATGGACCTCTCTATCACATAAGTATACAATCTTTATACATAATCAAGATGTGTTGAACCACTCCATCAAGACATTTTGCTCTGAAAATCGCGATAAACCCCCATTCCTCAAAACGGCTCTAATCATTATAAAATTCACTCAAGATGTTTTAGTTTTGAAAGATTCCCTTAATATTCTAAGCCAAAGGAATACATTTCAAAGATTTTCTAAAAAGTAGCCGGGTAGAATTTTTGAAGCATGGAAGACTTCAGGAGGGCTTTAGAGATATTGTTCCTGGTTACATAACTAAAACTTAGTTGAAGTCAAAATTTATTTTTTCTTAGTTTTACATTTATTGCATTTATATGGGGTTCAACCGATTTTGTATTCACTTATCATTATATAAAAGTTGAATGAATACTACGACTTTAACGAGAATGATATTTGTCAAATCCCATTTTATAGATTCTTAACTACTATGAATTTCATCAAGTGCGTAACAGTACTTATTTGCTATTCAAATATTGAGTTGTCGTTCATTAAAGAATTAAGAGACATACAAAAAAATAAATCGAAGGTTAATTGATACTTTTTCTAAATACGAAAAGTTACTCTCACGGTTTCAACTCAAACTTGGCCATTCTTTTCAGCGAATGTACGGTAAATAGAAATTTGAAAAAAAAAACAACGGATTAATTCACCTTCCATTTTATTCGCTCTAGCTGAAAATATCACCCTTCGGGCAGTTCTCCCAAGACATATGGAAGCTACAACGGGAAAAGCTCGAGGTAAGTGATGATTTAATGCTCTATGTCCGTAGGCTCAATGTATCTGGGGATAACAGCCAAGGAAAGGTTATTTTCAAAAAGGATATATAAGTTCGAATGAATGTATACCATGCAATAGATTATACATACGTTTTCAATGGTTAATTATCTATCAGATCAAGGAAGACCCTTTGATGATGTAATGGGATTCATCATAGATTAAATTTTAATAGTTGTATATATCGCATAACTAAATAACTTAACCTTCCTATATCAATTTTTGCATCATTCATGAGAAAAATCCAACAATATATATATATATATATATATATATATATATATATATATATATATATATATATATATATATATATATACACACATTCACACAGCACACACCACTGTTGATGGGAAGAATCCCGGAACAAGGATGGACTATTGACATATAAGGATTAATAAACCTTACCACCAAATACTTCACTCCTGAGTCTGTCCCACTCTCTAAAGTACACATTATATATATATATATATATATATATATATATATATATATATATATATATATATATATATATATATATATATATATATATATATATATATGTATGTATGTATGTATGTATGTATGTATGTATGTATGTATACATATATTATTGTGTCATCCACAGGCAGCTCTTTCGTTGTATTACAACTCTTCAGTATGGCTATTTAGGGACCAGACGTATTTGGTCTGATAGATGAAATGATTTCTCGTCGTTACACGGTTATCATATAACCCAATTTACACAACGTAGATACAATGAACAATTAAAAAAAATGTATGATATATCAACCGTGTAACGACAGTTGATCACGTCAAGAAAGTTTCCGTATAATATAACGCAATTTCTCCATTTTTCAAGTACGTGACGGTTGCATTGAAAGAGACGAGTAGGCCGAAAATAAACGAGATGAGAAGAAGGCCTGGAAGCAGTTTTTGGGCCTTTGCATTTCTGGTGGGCGTTTATCTGAATGAGAAGAGCATCGCTATACTGGAGTGGCTACCCTATCGGTGGCAGGCTCAATTCCTGCATCAAGCCTATTTCTTTTGACTATTTATTCGATTCATGTTGGTCAAATTGAATGATATATCGAACATGTAGCGACAGGACATCATTCCAAACAAGTTTGTATAAAAGAAGTATGCAATTCATTATTTGTATATGTAGATATTTCAACTCCAGATTCTCATTTTGTTTATCCACGGTCTATATATGCTTTATTTGTTATGAGGAAATTAAGAAAAACTTCATCAGAATCACCTGGAAATCTTTTCCATCATTCCAGTTGATTTCCATCTTCAACATTACAGCTGAAAAAATGTATTTGAGTTTATGCATTATTCACAATCAGAAATACGGTTTTAAGAGAATTATTTGAAATAGATTTATCGAAACAAACTGAACATAGAATATAAAAAAAAACATGAACAACTGAGTTCACATGAAAGTGGACCCCAACACTGGTGGCAGATAAGAAAAAAGAATAGACCTCTTCCTGAGAGGAAACATACCAAAAAGAACTGATTGATTAACAACTCACTGATAAAGAAAATGCCCGCAACACCCAAATAAATCTACTTTGTGAAACAGAGTGAGTAGTGTCTATCAAGGAAACAAAAGAAAAAGAAGAAAATGGAAAGATGTATTATACAAATAGAATAAGAAAGTTCTCAAGCCAAAAGAAAGACACCTCCCCCAATGACGCCCTGAATACGGATCCAAACAGTTCGAATCGTTTGTCCAAACAGCCAAGATATGTGTGTATGTGTGTGTGTCTGTGTGTGTGTGTGTGTGCGTGCGCGCGTGTGTGTGTATGTGTGTGTGTGTGTGTGTGTGTGTGTGTGTGTGTGTGTGTGTGCGTTCTATGGGACTACCAATAAGGTGAATTTATACTAAAGAAAAATAAACTTGTAATCCTAATACAATCATACATTTGATTAATTCAGACACGTAAGAACTAATTTTTCTATTATCAAAATTAGTGGACTCATTTTTATTTATAGGACACTTGTAAATACGCGGTTTTAACCCTCTTCAAAACAAATAAACTTAAAACGTAGTTTTGATTCAATCAAAAGATTTTCAGATGAAACAAAGATATAAACAATTATTTCTTATGGTCGAATGTTTATGTAATCAAATGAAAAGATATTTTAAGTTTCACCAATCAAGTAACTACACCAATTCGGCGTAAAACAAGAATTGCTAGTTTAAGTTTTCAATTTGCCTTTGCCAAAAAAGTCATTACAGATCCAGCCAGCTTGAAAAAAATTACTTTCGAAGCGTAGAAAAAATTATAGTGTCATCGTTTTTTGTAGTCTTAAACAATGTAGTTGCAGATTGAAGCCTTCCTTGTTGATCTGCGAAATTGCTGAAAAAAGTTAAAGAACCACTCGAAGAAAAAAAAATAATTGCATTCAGTAATCGGTTGATCCAAAAGTAGGAATTCTTTCATGCCCGGAGTGAGGCTCCTTTCTCTTGAGGAAATAATGATCCCAGTAATTAACCGCAAAATAAACACAACCCCTTCAAACTAATAATCGATTAGCTTTTTCAAAATTGAGTTAATCAATCCTTATTTTGAAGGAGTTATGTTTAGTTAGCGATTAATTAACGGAATAATTATATTCTTTGGGGAAGAGGACTTCACCCAGAAAGATGAATTTTAAAAGGCATATCCGTTTGATAAAAAATTGCATCATAAAATTGCGATGTTATCTATTAGAAACTGCCAACAAAACCTGTCACCAGAACTTTCAGTATAGGTTTCTTTAGTTTTTAAATCAGTCTGTCTATCTAGATATAAAAGCCATTCCAATATATATATATGGGGTTAAATTGGTCAGTCTACCTGTCTGGTGAACAGGGCACACTAATGGAGCTAGAGGGCTGAAAATTTTGACCTAACACATTGGTGTTCATAGAACAATAAGCTGTAAGAAATAAATAGACATCAGATTGACTGATAACAGTTTCACAAGTAAGACATAGTCAGGTTTAGCACAGTCGCAGTCGTCATTGATAGATTTGGAAAAAAGCTACTGTCTCACATTTGACTTATTATGGATGATGATTACAATGATGACAAGAATAAAATGTCTCTGGTTATTTTGATTTCCCCCCGACGAAGGCTTTTATGGTGTGCGAGGTTTGCAATTGAAGTTTCTGCTAGATCAGTCCCTTTATTTGTTTCCAGCGTTGTTTACGCTCGATTTTAGAAAATTATAGTGATCACCAACCAAGAAAAGGTGGAAAGGATACCTTTTCCATTGATCATTCCCAGTTCAATGTTTTAATTGATCACTCTTAACACGGCATGCTACCAAAAGAAATTGGTTGCTTGACAATTCCCATTGAGTGACTAACCAATCATGTAATGTTTTTCTTGAGAAATAAATCGATTCCTAATTGGAAGAGGATATGTTTGATTTGCAGTTAATAATCGGGCTGGTTATTTCGGAAGACGAATTATGGAAGGCAATATGTGTTTGATAAAACCTAAATCAAGACTCTCGATATTTGTCATCATCTGATTTTTAGGGATTTAAATCGAGATTGATTCCAATACAATGGCAGCACATTTATTTTAAGCCTTTGAGCTGATAGATTTTAATTCTATTCATGGGTTGATCGATGATTTTGAATAGACGGGAGTCCAAATGAGAATGGCAGTTCAGCGCACGGCTTAGTGTCTAAATAGGAAAATGTTTTTTACAAGAAATATACGTGAAAAATAGAACATTTTTCGAATACTTGAAGAAAACATTATAACGACACCCTGCATAATTCATAAGCATTTCAGTCGTTGCTTTTCTTGCTTTAAAACTTACAGGACGGTAAAGTGAGAAAAAAATCAATTGAAGAAATTAAGTATAGAACAATCAAGTGAAAACCTAATGAAAAATAAGCCAGGAAAATTGCTTACTCAAAGATTATTTGAATTATTCGTCAATAGAATCTGTTTATCTCGATAGTTTTCTAAATAATGAATATCCTGCACGAATATTGGCAAGGTGTTTCGTCTGCTTTCTCCGAATTGCAACAGTTCATAGGACAACCAAAAAGTCAAACAGATTTGGGGGATTGCTGGATAGAGGATAGAGAACCCGTCTCTCAGGCATGGAAGATTCATGTCGGTAACCATCAGCCCAAGTAATAAATACCAAAGCGTGCACACGACCAATGAATTCACAAACTTCAAGCCTCTGAACTTTGAAATGAAACAAAACGGACATAAAAGAAGAAAAAATGTAGAGGGCCCTAAACAAGTTATATATAAGTATAATATATATTTGTTTTGGGTTATTTGTCATTTTTATATAAAATTCTTTTCTCTGTAGATATATCTGAAGAAAACTTACCATCACAGTCACTAATCGAACGACTGTAGCGTCATAGTTAAAAGTGATGGAATCTTTAATCTTTTGAGGAATGAATATGGTCACAATAAAATCTATTCATGGCCTTACTGGAGTTTTCTGCAAAAAAACATCTTAAGCCGCAAAAAGTTCAAAAAAGTTTTTTCATTTCCAAGAATCAAGAGGATCACTTTTAGCAGGAGTCAATTGAAATATTGATGCCAATATTTAAGTCTGTAGACAAAACAGTATGACAAAGATACTAGGACGCAGAAGCACATAAACAAACTAGGGTAAATATAAAAAAAAGTAGAATCGCCATGGCAAAACGGCCCTGAGCATAGGGGGGGCACCATCAAAAGCCAAAAGAGAGAATATGCAATGTTCATTGATTTCTCAAAGAGATGAAAAAAAATAAGAAAGAAGACTTACATAATATCAAAAACATAATAATCTTGTGAGAATTTTTTTCTGGGTATATCGTGTTTTTCTATAATACGATTCTTGTACGGATAAAATATCTTATTCATGGTGGAAAAAATATAAGATTGTAGCCTTGTATAAAACAGGGACTTGATTCGGCTTTACAGTTTTGGCAGTCTCCCGCATTTTTTTGCACCAATTTCCCAAGTATTAATATTCATATACTTCTTTGTCATTTAAGGGGCTTGATTCCAGTAATATATAATACACATACATTATACATTGGCTAAAATTTGAGTTTCTTTTTCTAAACAAAAATATAATCAAATGATTTTATAGATATCTATTTTTTACATTGATCATGTCTTACTCCAGCTAAGCAGAATATGACCTCCCAGGACCAATCAAGATCCGAACCTGCACTCAAACTGTACAAATTATGCAGTGTCCTGAGATTTTAGCATGGGATACCATCACATTAAGCCCCCTTTGATGAAATGCTTTAGTTAAGACAGCAATAGCGGCTTTCTGGTAGTGTGTGCGGTCTTCATATTAGAAAGCGGTTGAAGAATTGTACCGGACCGGTCGGATCAATTCGAGTAGAGTCCGTTTGACCAATCGGATTAAGATTTCATTCGGTGCGTGGCATTTGTCACAAGTGAACAAATGAATGATGGAAATATACGAGCTAGGCAAGAATTATCTAAAAGCGCCTTGTTAATTTCGAGGTGGCACTTGTAGAACCAATATCATTATAAACTTCAAGATAGTAATAGAACTATCTGAAACATTCTCCATTTATCTACCACAGGATCCAATTACAGGGTGTTCGTAAAATAACACAACATTTCAAATTTCAAGTTTTTTCAAGTGTAATCTTTTGAAATGATGAGGGTTTTCTTTTTGCACAAATTCCCTCTAGCCTGAGACATTCTTAGTTCGTAATCCATTTACGTTTTCCATGTCATCGTCAAAAAAAGCCACCGAACACTTCAAAGTCGTACCAACATACGATGGACAAAAAGTCAAGATCAAGTTAATCATTATAGTTACTGTGCAAAAACACCCCATAAGACCTCTGAAATTTATTTCCCTATAAGTTTTCTTCATGGATTGAAGGTATTAGAAATTACTCGCTTGTTCTAGAGATGGACCTATAATTGAGATGTGTTCTTTGATTTCTATTGACAGAGAAAGCACTCACCAGTTCAACACGATGGATTGTTTGTCTGTCAGTATAACTAGTAGCAATCTCAGTCCTTAACCTCTGCATGACGTAGACAGATACTTCAGCTAAACACTGCCAAACACTGATTCCCATATCCTTGCCTTAATTTTGGCATCATGTATCTTATCACTCGAAAACTCACCCTACGTATGGGATTTCCAGCCTGGTTGTGGAAGACCTCAATTGCTCTTATAGCTTTAATAAGTCCTCCTCTTATATCGTCTTCACAAATCACTTAGCGGTGTGGTTTGTACTGTCTCAACCATATTCCAGTGACCTCCGTAATATTCTTGTAGACCCCAGTTGTGCTTTGGTCTGCATCATGACAATCCTTCGTCTTACGTCAAGTCCCTCCAATTTTGTTACAAGTGTCTTTAGTACGCCTCCGAGTGCAATTACTTCTGATGATACGCCCCCTCAATTTCATATTCCACTCCTTTTTCAGTTCCATGGTAAGGTCCTAGAATATCCCTAGCCTTATGCTCACGTTCGTATTTACTGTGATCTACAGACATGGCTCCGTCTATGTTGGTAGGTTTTCTCTCCCTGGTCTGGTTTCTTCACTTGAATCGGGCAGTCAGTTTGGATGTCAAAGTCCCAGAGTAATTCGTAGCTTCTCTTTCCCAGGACTGTTTCTGGGTTTGTACCGATGCCATTTGTCCAAATGGTCGAATCTAAGTTGTCTTTTTAGTTTTTAGTGTATAAGTGTTGCCACGTTGTCCTGTCTGTTTTTGTACACCTTCTTGGCTAATTTACTATATTCACTTCTCATGTAGTTTAAAGTGGCATCACTTCCTCCATTTTGGCAGCATGTGCAATTGTTGTTGATTCCTGCCTCGATAGAGTTTGTCTCATTTTCTGTTTGTGTTTCTTTTGGTAACCAGGTCTATGATTCCCCCGTCTTCAATATTTTGTATATGTTCCATGAATTTTCCGTTTAGAATATTTTATTCTTATTTCCTTTCTTTTTGTCTGCTGCGCTGCTCACTCGTTTGCCATTCCCTTGATTAGATTTGTATTTTGTCCATCAAAGGAAAGAACCTTTGAATATTACCGTCGATACTGTCCATATGATCATCCCTTAATCAGATTTCTGCTATTAAGGTTGGTTTCTAATACTTTTTTATTCTCCTTAGGGTATTTGTTTTTCTTATTCATTTCTCTTAGGTATTCATATCATTCCTGTGTGGCCAATGCTCGGATGTGTTTGTTATCTGGGAATTTGATTCTTCCTGCTGCTATGAGCGTCACTCTGTGCATTGCCATTATGTTGCATTTTCTCATTTCGTACTTCAATACAATATCATCAATGTATTATTTCGCTTTGTTGAACAACGTTCCAGGCTTTCACGTATACTTCGCAAAGATTCTGCTGAGTGGTATCCTGGTTAGGACAGATTGAAATGGGAACAGAGAGACTCCCTAGAAGATTCCCTTCTTTATACTTACCTTTACCAAGTTTTTCCAGTATCTATCAGGTTTACTTTCCAATTTTCCATTGAGTTGTCTATGAATTCCACTACTGGTTAGCTAATCTTGGATATCCTAAGACATTCAAAGCTATATGGGATCATGACATACGTATTTCTCTAGTTTATCTTTCCCATTGGAGTTGGTGGATGAGTCTGTCATATGATGTGATGAATTTTTTAAACCAATATCTGGGGATCCCATCAGGTCCAAGTGCTCTCCAGTTAACTATTTTTCTTGTGTTTCAGTGTGGTTTCATTCAATAAGATATGGTTCCCTTAATCTATGGTCTGGAGTTCGCTTTAAATAATACGTAGTCACCCAGGAGCTTTTTTATGTATTTTCGGGCATACCCTAAATTGTTCCGGGAGTTCTTTGCCACAGTAGCATCCAGTTTAATGCTCTTTTTTCCTGTGTTATTATTAATATTGGGGTGGGCACAAAATCAGAACCAACATTTTATTCAAAATTTTAGAGTTTTACTTGCTCAAAATATGTCTAAGCATCTAATTATTCTACATAACATATTTAATGGTGTCATATTTTGTTCTTTTTGAGTTGGACTGTCACATATAGACAGACAGTCAGCTACTTGGTGAATTATGGTGCAATTTTGGCGAAACACATTTCGTTGAATTTCTCTCATTAATTACAGAGGACAACGGAGACTACGTGTACTTTTATTTAGAGGTCTATAAATGCTTTTCTTGCTTTCTCTATCGTCGTATGATTATTAGTGCTTAAGACACTGTTTCTTTATCACTATGCTTCTAGAAATATACTATTAGTTTGAATCTATTATTATAGTTTAAGTGCTTTCCAACTGTACTAGTGTTAATGCTAAACGGTTACATTCGCCTTCAAATGTTCACGACAGTTACTTATGATAATTGAAGTACCAGTAATAGAAATGACTGTGATGATAACAGTTATAATATCTATCATGATTTTGGTGATGAGATTTGAGTAAATATGTATCGCTATTCTCGGCTTATCTCATTCAGTGCCCACCGATGTTAGGTACGCATGGGCAGTTGTTAGTAAAACGAACTTCCGGCTCGCTAGAATTGTCGAAACTTCGTTCTGCTTATTGCACCGTGTACACCCGGATGATGATCCATCTATATGCTGACCAGGGTGGACGTTGCTTAATTTCGGTGAATTTACGAGAATCGGTTACCCAGCATGGTTTAACCGTAACCCCTTAATTTCAGGGTTGGTACTTCAGTATTGGTCCTTAAACTTAGCGGAATGGGATCGATAACTTCTTCAAAAGAATCATTCGGTGGTGAATTGTATCATGGCTTATCGGATTGGAGACGAGCACTTTACCACTAGGCCATGGTGATCAGTTGTGTAAATAATATCTCAGTATCATGAAGTTCGGTCAAGCTAAAGTACTACTAGATTACGGCTATTGGGCACTAATTAACCTTACAGATACTTTGACTTCGCGTATTAGAGCAAGAAGATATTGGAAACCGTTAACTAAAACTGTCACCTAGACAGCCAAAACAGGTTTCTTCTATCTTTAAGATGGTTTTGCTCCTAGTTAGATTGTCTGCCTGTTTATGTACGTATGTATGTATCAAACGTACAACCTGCATGGAAAGAGCCAGAGGGCTGGAAATTTATATATTTACTCTTTATTAAATCAGGGCTTTTTTTTGTTTAGATCCTCCTCAAAGTACGTTTTTTGTACTGGGGCTCAATTCACAAGATTTATGCTAAGTTCGTCTTTAATTTGAAAATTCGAATCTATTTCTAATGAAACGAAAGGTGAGGGGAGTACTGTGTTTATTGATCACTCCTTATTATATATTTTATTGATCATGCCTAACATGGCATGCTGCCAAAAGACGAGGGTCATGTGACAGTTTTTATGGTGTGACTAACTAGACACGTTTCTAAGACAATTGGGGGTAAGGAATTGGTATGATATTTAATCAAATATGATTTACAGGGACAGCTGCAGTGAAATCTGCAATTCCCACAGCCAATCTTATCAGGATTCAATTATTGCTAATATCCTCTTTGGATATGACATGTGAGACGAGCTCATCTGAACGTCTCGCAAAGGATATGTTTCGCAATATCTGAAAGTAACGATATGTTCAGGTTTGGTCACCTAATACATAGAAACCGTCACATGGCCAGAAGCTTTTGGCAGTATACTGTGTTGGAGTAATCAATTAAAACATTTGTAGATCAATGATTTTTTTCTTTCACATTTGGTTCGGCACTGTCATTATAAAATCTGAATAATCAAAAAAGATGCGGGCACAAACTATGCATCAATTTTGCATGAACTTGAATTGCAAACTGGACGTGAATAATATCCTCAAACGACTTCAAAAATTGGAAAAATTTTGGAAACGATGTATGTTCGGTAGGGGAAAGTTTGACTCAAGGCTGTACGGAATGCGATAAATTTGTTATTCAATTTTTGGGGGGTCCAAAATGCTATGTGAATATTTTCAAAAGGTTTGGGATCTCCGGCGTTCGACCATTATCAGAAAAAAAACATGTGGATGTTATCCGTTTCTCAATCTTTAAATAATTGTAAACTCAGCATCTGATGACGTCAGCTCTGCAGATGTTCATTTTCCTAATTCAAACGATGACAGCAGAAAGATAAATATGTTCTGGATATGGAGAAACGAAATTGAATTATTACCATCATGATGGGTGTGCGCTTAGCAGAAGCGGAAATATTTCATTTCTTCTGAAAACAACATTAACAAAACCATTCAAAAAAATTCCTACACCAGAGTTTCATAATTCCATGAAAATTCTGGATATTTGCCCTCAACAATATATCAATTTCTATACAGCTGAGAAAGATATGATAGAATATAGTGAATATCTACAATACATGTTTCTGTTTCTCATTCCCATCCAATAGAGTCTTTTTTTCGCTATTTGGTGATCCATTGTTAACTTTTTATTTCGTGCATGATTACTTGATATTATTGAGTATTAAAAGAAATCATTTACGACATAGTAACCATGAGGAATAGTGAGACAGTTCTGACTTTGATGGACGCTGTCAAGCCATATCATTCCCATACCACGAAACCCAGAGGAATTTATGCGAGCTTTGAGAGGGTTTCAGTATTTTCAAATTTAAAAAGTAACATCAATAATCCAGCTCTTGGTCAGATATTCTAACTTCTTCTTATCTCTGATGCTAACATGAAATCTCAACCGATTCATTCAACGGCTTTCTTAGGCGCAAACTTTGCATTAAAAATGACTCACTTATCTTGAGGATATCACATTTAAACCCTGAAAAAGGCCATGCAGTCTATTAATATCAATGATGAGAAAAAAATAGGATTGTTTGACCAAAACACTGGAATTTAATATCAGTCCAAATATATTCGTAATTTTTTTTATTCAGAGTTGCAAGCAGATTATACCAAAAAAAAAAAAAATAAACAATGGTAATGATCCGCAAATTAATCTTGCAAGTCGCTTTTAATGAGATCAATCCTCACTGAATTTCCCATTAATGATAGTCTGATACAAGGATATTTTGTTCAAAAGAATTATTTCTTTTAATCAGAATGTATGTCATATAGCAATGATCAGCAAAATAGTGTTGCTAACCATTGATAGTGGGTTCGATCCTTAACAGATCACCCAGTACAGATGGTATGATACTAAACCATCTCAAGTTATTATACTTATGTAATAAATAGTTTGACCCAGTTGCTTTTCAATCTGTAATGTTTCCTCTTAAAAGTAACTCTTTGCTGATTAAAATACCTATTATCCATCATTCGAAACTATACACTATTCAAGTGATGGAAATCCATTCCATTTCTTGAAATGTTGAGTAAATTTGTGTATTTTTATGGTTCTTATCGTACATAATATGATACCAATTGGAGATAAAATATTAGTATAATAAAAGAAGGTAGATTAGTCAATTTCTCTAGCATTCGGTAGCCATCAAGTCTTGGAGATAGACACTCATCATTGCAAAACAGGGGATGGAAGTCCTTGACGGCATCCACGTCGAAGTTGACATCGTTCCAACAAGTCCTGTTACCAAACTGATTCCTGACGTTTCTCTGGACTACATCAGCTCATCCGAGAGGGGAATTCTGGCGACTAAACACCCCGGGATCTCCATATACAAAGGCATGCACCCAGGATAGTTGCACTTGGATGTCTGTAAAGTCAAAACGGTCATTAGTAATATAAGAGAGAAATCCAGGGGGAAATACATCCAGTCCATCAAATATCAGATCTTAAGATGGTTTGGTCAATTTCTATTGCATTTTTTGCCTTGTGATACAGTGTAAAATCTCATTTTGAATTATTCAGAACCCAATAGTTTTGTGAAATTTTCATGGAAAGTAATATATTTATTTCCAGTCCTTCCAGCTGTCTGATAGTTTAATTGGTTTCTTTTTTCATTCAATTTTCGATTGATTCATTCTTTAGCTTTGCTATTTTGACAAACGTTCCACTCTGAAATATTTCCATTATTTCACCAGTGTTGTTTGAAACATTAAGGCAGTGCCTGTTCCAGGAGTGCATCTTTGGAGGTAGCCAGACATTATGTTGCATGAGCCTGCCTGACATAGTTAAAGGAAATTATTTTAAATCTGTTGGACTATTTATTTTACTTCTTTTTTCTCTTTCCAAGTTGGGTGTCTTATGTGTAGATTTTTATCTATGCTTTTAGATAATAGGTCTGTAATATGCGATTTTTCTATCCATTTCATTAGATATCCCATGAACCACTGACCCTTCAAACTTGGCCCCGTGTGTTGTTCCATCTATTTGATGAATGTCAACATGATAATTACAGTGTGTACAGAGAGAGAGAGAGAGAGAGAGAGAGAGAGAGAAGGAGATAGAGAAAGAGAGAGAGGCAGAGAAATAACTAATCTCTCTTCCAGCTATTCTATATTGTCTAAAGTTCTGGTATATTTCGACTCTTTATTTTGTAAATCTTCCCAACGATCACCTATTTGTCTATTCTTCTTAACTCTACATATCTTGAATATTTGTCAAGTTTGTTTGTCTGTCACGAATCTTTCTTCCTTTTACCGTCTTCCTCGATAGAACACGTTAACCAAAAACAAAATGTCCATGTTAATAGACTCAACGCAAAATTAATCAGAAGCACTTTTTATATTTTTCATCAAAGGGTCAACCATCTTGTTGGTCCTAAAGATTTGAAGAGTTCATTTGAATAGCTTTAAATTGATTCCAGATTCAACTTTGGAAACTTGCTTATGTTCGAGCAAGGCAAATACATTTCGATATATAAATAAATATACATTTCTAGGATCCATTCCTCCGGTAAATAAATGAAGACGGTGCAGATAGAAAGTAAGATAACGTAAGATAGGCTAGGTAGATTCGGAAGGTATTGGCCGCGTGACACACGTGATTGAGAAGTCAGACGAATCTGGTGAAAGTCTACGTCAGGCAACGAACTCAAGAAGACTAATGATATAGTTGTTGATAAATGCAAACACTCATTTTCTTCTCCGTTACTTGATCGATTTTAAAATTTAGATAAAAATGTTCAATGAACAGAATTTCACAATGATCAAGTGATAGAAACATTTGGACAGAATTCTTCGTTGCAAGACACAAAATCATTTTATCACACCCTAGTTCCGTGCATCATATTCTAATCCTGCTGTTAAAATTGGAAACAGGAATGTGGAAAGTGTATTTGGCGCCCAACGAATCCCCCTAATTCAAAAGGACAGCTGCATATTGCACAACTATTAAAAGCAGATTTTTTTTTCTTTTTTGGTTCGTATGTTTATTTGTTTCTTGTTTTTTTGCTTTTGGTTAAACACAAAACGAAGCTATTACTTGGGAAGCATCTCATGGAAATCAGCTGTTCCAGTATGAGCTGCAAAAATAAGGTTACAGTGGCCAGTCTGTCTCGATATCAGCTTTACGGGATTCACATGGTGAGACTACCGTTTCTGTCGAAAGAATGAAGAACTCTACTTTAATGAATCCAACATTTTCACAGTGAAACTGGAAACTCAACGTTTAGTAATAAGGACGCAGTACATCTATTAATAACTATCATTTCCTTGAATAGTTAGATATAGTTACATCAAAAGTAGTATACACAAAAAACGTTTAAAAGAGTAATTGCGAATTTTAATAAAGTTGCTTTGTATGAGGACGACTGAAGGTTACTTTATATATAAGTGACTGTACGTAAATCCCTTCACACAGGAGTGACTGCACGCTATTTCTTACGTATTTCTTGCGTCATTCGTTGGTGTATAACATATCATTATTATCTCAAAACTTTTATTTCTAATGTCAATTCTTTTCGTTGTTTTTTATGACAACCTTTGCTCGGACTGATTTCCCTCCGGCATTACCGATTGAAACGAAGAATGGGTCAAAGGGTGTCATTTGGAGTGTCACAAGGTTGAACTGTAGTTGCTCAATTAGTATATGAGGCCGGCGTATACAGTACTTCATTTGAGGTTGTATGCTCAAATTCTACCTAAATCGTGCCATTCGTTTTCGGTATCAAACACTATTCAATAACTTCTGGGGTGGGGGGGACTTGGACTATCAAAAAGCTGCAATAAAAAGTAACCAATTAATTAAAACGATTGGAAACAACACGAAACGAGGGCAGGGAAGACTTTGAAAATTTACAACTGCAGACGGGTTTAAGATCATGAATGCCTTTTTCCAGAAAAGAAAACAAGGAAAATGGACTTGCAGGAATCCAAACCATGAAACGGAGAACAAAATAGACAGCATTCAAAAAGACAGAATCGACCGGTTGTAAATCAAGTCGACGTGAGAAGTGAACACAGAATTGTGAGATGTAAAGATTCGGATTGACACCAACGAATAACGCAGGAAAATGATTCACACCAAACTGCAAACACCAAACGTGCCAAAAGAGCTCACGTGATCCTTCAAAATTGAACTGAAAAATAGATATAAACTTCTTACCGAACAAAAAAAGGATGGAACCAAGTACTGCATCAACGAATCCAACAACAAATCAACTCTTTAATCGGAGTCAGCACTATTTTTAAACCAAAAAAAAAAGCGGTAACCATCAATTAAATTTTAAATTAAACCAAGAAACTCATAGAAAAAAGCAGGAATCTCAAACAACTAACAATAACAGAAGATGACACTGAAGCAACCAAATTACAAAGTAATAAAACGTTCCCAGAGAAACGAAGAACAGAGAAAAGAAAATGAATGACATCAATCACTGGAATGATTTTCAAAAAGTTGGGTTTTCTATTAACAAAACTCTCAATAGACAGAAACAAATAACTGGAGTCAATTTATGCCTGAAAAAAAAGTAAAAAAACAGACTATTGGAACACTGCAATCATAATGCATGCATTGCATGACAAAGGAAACCCGAAAAAAAAACAACAACGACGGACAACAAAGTCTACTCTACGAAGCATATGTGATCGTATCTTACATCTGATAAAATTGATTGTGCATTGCCTCCTCATATATATATATATATATATATATATATATATATATATATATATATATATATATATATATATATATATATATATCAAGCAATGCCTAATCACTTTCATGTTATAGACAGTACATGTAATTCTATACCGTTTGAAGTCATTTTTTGCCATTGTTTTCAAATATAGTAAATTTCTGCATTTTCCTGAGACGCAGTGTATGTAATATTTGTCTAAATATGTGTGAGGAAGAAACACTCACGCACAGATGCTGTTTCAAGTATTAAAAAAGCTTTTAAAGAACTATGTAAATGATAGCTTTATAAGTAAAACACGTCTGTGCCTTGAAATATTGATCTTTGTCCACTGACTTGTAAAACACCTTCATAAAAAATGTTAAGTGACTGATAACTGCTAAGGCTATATGTACATTAGAGTGTTTTTCTTCTCTTTATTTGTCGCCGCTAGGTTTTCTGATAATTGGCAGCAAAATAGAAATGATATGAGTCGGTAGATTTTATTCACAATTTTGCTGAAAGAGGTGAAGGTAATTACTAAAAAATATATAGACATTTATTGAGTATAGATTTGAGAAGTATCATTAAGATTTAATGATTTGGGGACAATTACCCCCCCTCCTTTTTTTTCCCTAATTCTGTTGTTCCAATGAGGTCTCGGTTTATCTGTTCTATGGTCTTCTCCAGGTGTTATATAAGCAAGGAAAAGGATGGTCTGTTTTTTATGATAGTTCACAAAAGAAAGCTGAAATGAAGTGGGAACCGCGAAGTTAGAATTATCCGTACTTTGCATAAAGGAATCATCCCAGCAAAAGCATGCATCAGAGTAAAAAATTATCAGAAGATTATGTGGAGATTATCTAAAAATTATCCAAAGATTATCTAAGAATTATCCAGAATCATCATAAAAAAAAATCCCTAGAATCATTTTCAAAACTTTCTCAAATTTCGGAGTGTTGGTTGGTTAATTAATGACTTTAGACACCACCAAAAAGCAAGTTTTTCAATAAGATAATTACAGACTTTTCCATGGTTTCCACTGTTGAATTCAAGGAAATTTTGAGGCTTTAACCGAGAAGATGACATCAAGAGAACCTGGAAACACACACATAAAAAGGAGAAAATAAAATCCAGCCAAATAGGCTGGTTGATCGTGTGGGTCATTGGAATGGGTACCATGATTCAATAAGTATACGATTGCGCTCACCCCACCAGAAATTTAAATATCTAGAAAATATCAAATTATGGAAAATGTTAAAGTCACTTTGACATTTAGCAATGGCTAGTTCATGATCTTATTTGTTCATACTTCAATCGAAAATAATGTAATAAAGAATCTGAAGTAATATGACTGCACACTAGAAACGTGTTACATGCCTATCTTTTCAATTTTTGCTCTAATTTCCGACATAGAAGAGAAACAATTGCAAGTTATACTGTTTGATAGCTGATGAAATTCCAATTCTAACGCCTATCTTTGCAATTTTGGTCGCATCCCTCAAAACACGAGAGTTACAGTCCTTTTCAAATGGTATCAATATGCTTACATTTCCATGAGGGAGACATTGCACAATCCAAATGAATAGAAATGTGTACTTGAATTCTTCTTGGAAAATGCTCAAACAAATCTTGATAGTTTTTGAGTACGAGAGATACAGTCTTGCAAGATACATCTTAGGAACGATGATCAAATTTCTATTCAAACGATACTCATGTGTATTGTATGGATGAAAATTACGTGTATGATAAAATTGGGTTTATTTTTCAGTTCTGAAACCCCGGATTTAATCTCTTAAAGTAATCAGATATGTCTTTTACTAGTCAAGTTTCTGAATTATTTGATGGTGGCTATTTTGTTTCATGCAGATGGGGTAGTTTCCAACGAATTTCTTTTTTTTTTAACATCGATGGACTGAGGTGATGCGTAGGAATATTTTATGATGCAAATTCCTATTGATGTACATGATTATTGCTGAGTATACGGTTATTGTACCTATCAGTTGCTTTGAGTTTTTATCTCAAAGAGATAAATACCTGAGGGAATTCTCAAGGCGATAGAACTATGATCGATAGTTCATCAAGAAAGTATGCAGATCGAGAAGTTCAGAGTATTCTCCTCATCCTCAAATGTGGTTAGAATCGAAATGAAGTCATGTTCGATGTAGGGGTTCATCATGTGTACATATAGATAACGATAAGATGTGTCCTTTTCTCGGCAATTGCTTTTGGCACATCTCAGGGATTAGGGATCAAGCAAGACCCTACTACACTGTTTTGTGTTCTGAAGTACGGAGTCGTAGCCAGGGGAAATAGTTACCTGGAGTTAGATTGTTGTTTACCCTTGGTCATGACTGACCAAGGAGGATTAACTTTCTAACTGATCCTAAGAAGCAGACAAAACCTTCAGTTGTGATGACTGTGATCTTAAATTGGAAAGCTTACGGTGCAGAAAAGTTACCATGAACCTTGATAAGATATTAAACAAACAACCCAAATCATCAACATAGGTTTCTTTGGTTGTCAAGCTGGTCTTGCTGTCCTTCTGATTGACTGGCTTTGTATATATGCTCGCACGATTTGAGCTCGGGAGCTGGACATTGAGAACTTTACTCCTTGTTACGAATAGAAGAAGAATTTTTTGTTTCATATACCCACCAAAATAGAATTTCAATGCATGTAATGCTGAATTGGTTGCCAGTTTTGTCTGGTGACGCATATCTTTAGTAAATAAACTCTTTAGTGTTTAACCTATACATTGATCCACACTTCTAATGAATCATCCCTAAAGCTGTATACTAACAAAAGTTATTGATCCTGTGGTAATTTCTATTGAGTGACCAACCAGACCTTTTACTGTAAAATTTAAGGTTATTATCAAACAAACCTTTCTCAATGATCAGGATAAATATAGTTGTTCGTTGAATTTTGGTACGTATAAATCTCGATGTTCACACCGAAAACAAAGTGTACCGAGAATCGCTATAGTCAAATGATTTACATGATTATTTCTGCCTCGATAATTATTTACGATATAACTGATTAGAAAATCTGTTCACCAATCATTAGTTGACACGTACATTAAATATCGATGACCTACGATTGATCAAAACGAATAATCTTCTGATAAATAATCTTCACATGAATTATTTTCAATTTATTAGGCTCGGCTTTGACTATTGATAACTTATCGTGTTCAACCAAATTTGATCACCATTGAATCTTTCGGTACAGCTTGGTATCGATTTAGTCTTTGTGATTTCCTTGCAAGACAAAAAACGAACTCGATGACTTTTCTAAGGAATAAAGTCGGTCACCAATGTAAAACTACTTATTATTTTTTTATTCATTTTTTTATCTTTTTTGGTTCGCATTTATATAGAATTCATGACGACGTTGAAGGAGGAAGCGTGAATTTCTCTCAATGCTACTGGAATTCGTCGATATTTCCTAGAAATATTCGAGTAAATGAATAAATTTGATAAAAACCATGAATTGGTAACAAGATAAGGAAGGGATAAGGGAGATGATGATAAGATACATGCGAAAAGTTGGGGAAAAGAGGGGAGAGCTATTAAGTAATGCCATTATCTCTAGAAAGATCCATGTCTCTAGGTAGTAGGTTATTCATGTCCTACGATTGATTAACATTATTGAAATGAATGCCGTATTTCACCATGTATAATTTGCCTTACCCAATATACTCAATCCCTGATTGAGCACGAATTCCAAATGAAAAGTGCATTATTCTGTGCATTCAATTGTTTATAGAAATTACGATTCCATGGATAATACGGATCTAGAAATTCCGGAAAATGCGGATAATACGCGAAGAAATACGGCGATTTTCAATTTACAAACCTTTGTTTTGATTATTGATAACTTTTCGTTATCTGATCAGCATTGAATTATTAAATTCGGTTCGATATTGATTTAATCTTTGTTATTTTCTGGCGAGAGAAAAAACGTACTTGGTGCCTTTTCCAATGAATAAATTTACTCAAGGAATCAGAATGGTCGACTTATTGTTATTCTTCGTTTTTACTCTTTTAATTTTTATTTATTTATTTATTCATTTTGAATGAAGACGAAGCATAAGATGGCAATATACCAAAAACAGATGCCGAAAATTCTAATATTTTGGGGGGAAATATCGTGGTGAAAATGATGGAAAGAATTCAATGAATATAAGTAGGATCTCTATTAATATTTAGCTTCTTCTTACTTATGTCCAAATGTTACGCTTCAGATGTTAATACAAAAGAATGGTAGTTAATTAGGAGAGTACAAAGAAAGTGTGCAAAAGAGAAAATCGGGTAGAGAGGGAGAGAGCAGTAAACAAAAGAAAATTACGAAGTTTAATATCAGGGTAAGAACAGATAGGACACCAAAAGGTTAACTACAAAGAAAGAGATCCGAGAAGAAAGGTATGCTCAAAGGGTAGGAAGAAAATGAATAGAAAATTGGACTAGGGTGTGGTGGTGGTATTTACTCTATGAATTCTCTTGTTAAATACTACATACCTATCTTTGCAATTATGACTGTAATGCCTGATAAACGAGAGATATAATATTACTTTACTTTGGGGAATCTGATGAGATTTGATCAACGATACGAATACGTATATACTTCAATCAAGTATCAAATCAAAAATACGAAGAGATAGGATTGTGTACCAGGAATTGTCGTGAAAACAGCTTCGTAAATAAAATCACTATTCTCGATGTAACTTCCCCTAACAGATGAATAAGAGACTATTCTCTGTAGGAATACCTTAATGTTTCTACTTCCATCGAGAATAACGTTATGAATAATTAGAAGAAATATAATTGCACACAAGAAAAATGCTACACATCTCTCTACGCAATCTTAGCTGTGAGATCCGATCTAAAAGAAATAAAATTGTAAGTTATACTGTTCAGTGGCTGATGAAATTTTATATATATATATATATATATATATATATATATATATATATATATATATATACGCTCATATATATATATATTTATATATATATACACACACACACACACATATATATATACGCTCATATATCTATATATATATATATATACACACACATACACACACACATATATATATATATATGATTCATAAAAATAGGAAAGCGTACTAGGTGTTTCTCTTGAAAAAACGTTATATGCCTATTTTCACAAATTTGACTGTATCCTCCAAAGCACAAGAGTTAGTTTCTTCCTATCATTCTCCATATGTTTACATCTCCAAAAACGGATTCATTACTCGATAGAAAAGGAATGGGAATGGAAATCTACTTTTCCACAGTTTCTGCTTTACATCAGATACTCTTTGAAAGATACACCTAGGGAATGCTGATAAAATTCCGTTTTTGACGATTAGCATTGTATGAGTTACATTTTTGGAGAAAGTAAATTTATTTCATAATTATCTGTGTCTCCGAACCCTAGACTTAGCCTCTCAAACTTCTCAGATATGTTTATCACAAGGTGAGAAATGAATTCTGGATTTTTAATTGGTGGTTATTTTTGTTTATCAAATGAGATAGCTTTCAACCAACTTACTTTTTTAGGAATATCGATGTCCTGAAATAGGACATCGTAATAAACATTTCAGTAACCTTATTATAGTGTACTGGGGTGGATGCTGAACAGGAGAGGGTGGCCTCTAAACTATTTTACCAAATAGTATGACATACCTAGGATAAATCCCCCCTTGCCAAATACACTGCAGGTCCCTGTTTATCAAAGCATTTCTAAATACTCCTACGTTTCCTATTTGGAAATGCCCCCCCCCCCCCACATTCATTCAGTCATATCTCCACTAGATTCCGTTTAAATAATGAGGCCGTACTATTGGGAAATATGGAACTAATCCCAGTTTTTATAACATTTATATAAAATCGTTACAACGACAATTTGAAGAAATCAAGGAAAAAGATTTTTAAAAAATATACAGGCAGTGGGCAAGAGAGAAGCAGAAGCGTTAGATAATGAATGATCTTTATTGGAATTTCCACAGGTGCTGCTAGTAAAATATTAACGCCCTGTGAGTGATCAAAAGTGATAAATAGTCGTCAATTCATAAATTTTGTTCAGACTATTGATAACTTTTGGTTCTCAATCATTTGTTATTAGCATTGAATCTTTTAATGCTGCTCGGTATCGATTTAGTCTTTAGAATACGCTACTAAGACAAAAAACAGGCACATGCCTTTCCCGGGGAATAAATTCGGTCAATAAACTAGAACGTTGTACTTCCTCTTTTTTTTTTTTTCTTTTCGGGTGATGTTTTCGCCTAGTCTATTTGCAGAAACGGAGACTAAGCAGAAAGCGGCCAAATACCTACTGAAGAATGCCGAAAATTGCCGATATTTTCCCGGAAGTATTGAAGTAAAGGATAAAAAAAGATTATTTGAATGAAAGTAGCATTTAAAATGATTCGTTTTCTTGATCGATCGCTTAGTCATATCATTGATTGAAGAGAGGAGAACTTGCAGGCATTCGTAGAACTTCAGGTTGTATCTGTAACATAAACTTACCGACGTGCTTATGTGTTGCTCCAGACGCAATATTCACGCGGAAGAAAATGCATTGGCACATATGAGTCGACTGAAAAAAGGAAAGTAGAGAATAGAGGATAGTACACAACACAGTGGGGAGAACGCGTTTCATTAGTTATTGAAAGAATCTGTGACGTGATCAGTGTGCTTTTTGCAGCATGTTGAGTTTGGGGTGATCAATTAGAAAATTGGGGAAAAAAAAGGGTATTTGAGAAAAAATCATTTCTCTCGACTATTGTTGGACAGGGGATGGAATCACTGAAAAACGTCTGCATCTTTAAAAAATGAGAGTTCACACCACTGGAAAAAAAAAAAAAAAAAAGAGGACAAATGTTTAACAGAATTACTTTGTAAATTGAACCCCCACTAAAACTCAATTGTTCTTTTAAGTGTTGTTGTTTTTGCTGTTGTTTCTTTTGATTATTTTTCTGGACAAAATGAAGACAATATGTACAAAACGTTCATCAATAAACAAGACACATACACACGTAGCAAGCCAGATGTCATGGACAATGATCTCTCCATGTTTTACGCAGATTCAACAAACGACTTCTCTTATTGCTAAAATTTGTATCGCTTTTGTTAATTATGACGGTTTGAGTTGACGATTAATAGCATTCAAGATTGGAATCCTAGGAAACAGAAGAGAAAGAAAAAAACGCCTCAAAAAAATAAGAAGATGGAGACTTTCAAAGAGCAGAAAGAACCAGATAATATTTGAGCTTTCTTAGCTTCACCATTGATCGTACGGGGTTGGGGAAAGAGTCAATTCTGCCAATGCTAATCCATAAAAATCTTTGAATCAAGTTCGATATAATTGAATTCATGTTTTGAGCAAATGGTTGGAAAATGGAAAGAAACATGACAGAAGCACTTGAAGAAAAAGACATCATGAAAGGTAGGATTCATTTTGGCCAACTTATCACGTTCAATATGTTATGGGCCAGTCTTTAGAGTTTGCTTTGACCACAGCAACCTTTTTAGAACAACTTCTGAACCGATGGATTATGCAGTAGTGATATGACGTTTTCTTATTCAAGTTTTGATACAATGCAATTCAATTAAAACTGTTTTTGAGTGGGTTTGGCTAGATGACGGGCTATGTAAACGTTGTACCAATGACGCTAAATTCACACGCGCACACGCACACACACACATGCACACACACACACACACACACACATATATATATATATATATATATATATATATATATATATATATATATATATATATATATATATATATATAATGATTCGTTTGGTTTTTGTTGGGGGGTTGCAATGAAAATTTATGCTATTATTATTATCATTATTAATATTTTTTGCAATTTCACACCAGTTGCCCGGTGGTAACCGCTGGAGTTTGAGTGACAGCAAGTCTCCTCAAGTCTCCAGCCCTTCTCTCCTAGTACTCATAGGTCGCAGTAATTCTACGATTTACAGTTTCACACCAGTTGCCCAGTTGTTATCGCTGAAGGCTGAGTGACAATAAGTCTCCTCAGGTCTTCAGCTAACGTCTCCTCTCTCTTTCGCATATCATGACAGGGCTGCGATCCGTTGCAGTACTTATATCTCTAGTACCTTCATCAGTATTCGTGCAGTTCCCAGTAGTGCTGTGGTCTGTACGGTCTCTATCCTTCCCCTAATCCCCATCTCCTCCAGTCTCTCCCTCAGCGTTTTGGGGACAGTTCCTAGTGCGCCCACTATGACCGGTACTACCCTGGTTTTCATGTTCCACATTTTCCTTAACTCCCTTGCTAGGTCCTGGTATTTTTCCCTTTTTTCACCCTCCTTCTTTTTTACTCTATGGTCTGCAGGCACAGCAACGTCTACTATTTGGCAGACCTTCCTTTTTTTTGTCTACTATTACTAAGTCCGGTCTTCTTGCCTGGATGAGGTGGTCAGTTTGGATGTCAAAGTCCCAGAGTAGTTTATGGTTGTCATTCTCCAAAACTGCCTCTAGCTTGTGCTGATACCACTTCTCCACATGGTTGAATCCCATTTGTTTGCTTAGTTCCCAGTGTATCATTGTTGCTACTCTATCGTGTCTATACTTATACTCCTTCTGGGCGAGTTGACTACATTCACTAGTTATGTGGTTTACTGTCTCATCTCTTTCACCGCACATGCGGCATTTGCTGTTTGTCTGTGTTCTGTCGATTTTTGTTTTTATGTAGTTTGTCCTTATGCTTTTGTTTTGGGCTGCCATGATGAGCGATTCTGTTTCTCTCTTAAGGTTCCCCTTTCGTAACCACGTCCATGATTTCTCGTCTGCTATATCTTGTATCGGTCTTTTAAACTCGCCGTACAATTTTTTCCCTTCCCATCTTTCTTTTCTTGTTTGCTATACTGTTCCATTGTTTTCTACTTTATTGCTTGTTGCACTATCTCTCGCGCTCTTTATGATTTCTTCACTATTTGTTTGCACATATTTTTCTAGGACTACTTTAGCTCTCTGGACACAATCTTCTATGCTGATGAGCCCCCTGCCACCTTCTTTTCTCTTAACGTATAGTCTATCTGTATCATCTGTATCAGAATTACTGCGACCTATGAGTACTAGGAGAGGAGGGCTGGAGACTTGAGGAGACTTGCTGTCATTCAAACTCCAGCGGTTACCACCAGGCAACTGGTGTGAGATTCCAAATAATAATAATAATAATAATGATAATAATAATTGCTACTTTTATTATCATTCTGATGATGATCACGATGATGATGATGATGATGATGATGATGATGATGATGATGCATTTTTACCCCAGTTGTCCGATGGTCACTGCTGGTGATTAACTGACAGCAAGTTTCCTTGGGTCTCCAGCCCTTTTCTTCACACACCCACAATCCACAGCTAGGCTGCAGATTACAGTTACACAACAGTTTTCTGTTGGTTATCGCTGAAGGCTGAGTGACAGTAAGTCTCCTCATGTCTCCAGCACTTCTCTCCTATCGTCTTCATCTATCACTGCAATGGCTTACGCTGTCTCCACCATGCCGTTTTCTTCATTGTTAGACCACTGCCAACAGCAGGGTTTAGTAAATCTCATCAGTATTCATTCAGTGGTCTCATCAGTATTCGTGCAGTCCCAAAGGAAGTGTGGTCTGGATGGTCTCAATGCTTCTTCTTATCTCCTGTTCTTCCTATTTATTTTCAGAGCCTTTGATGCGGTTTCAAGTGTTCCTACTGGTACAACGGAGACTTTCATTTTCCACCCTTGATATTCCACTATCTTTCTTTCTTTATTCTCTGTATTTATTCCAAGATCTGTAAGCACAGCTACGTCAATTATTTGAGAGGTTCCCCTCCTCTAACCGACGATAACCAGGTCTGAACTTCACGTTTGGGTGTAGTAGCTCGTTTAGGGTCAAAGTCCCAGGGTTACTCATGGCTTTTTGTTCTCCAGGGTTATCTCCAATTCGTCTCACCATTTGTTCGCACCGGATTCATTTGCTCAATTCCCAGAGTATCACTGTTCCTACCCTGTCGTATCTGTTTTTACATTCTTCCAGGGCTAGTTGAATTCATTCACTGGTTATGTGGTTTACGGTCTTATCCCTTCCTCAACATAAGCGGCATTTGCTGTTTGATTGGGTTGTGTGGATTTTCAACTTGACATATTTTGCCTTGATACATTATATTTAAGGAGGTGCAATAATGAGTGATTTTGTTTTTGTTTTTTTTTTCTCCTGGTTTTCATTTCATAGCAATGTCTATGATCTCTCGTCTGCGACATTTTGTGTCCTTTATTTGAATTTTTTGTACATTTTTTCTTTCCATTTTTCTTCCCTTATTTGCCTACACTTACCTTTCTAGTTTTGTTTTGGTTCTTGGACATAGTATTCAATACTGATGTGTCCTTTACCGCCTTCTTTCCTCTCCACATACAGTGTATCTGTGTCATCTCTGGGATGTAAAGCCCTGTGCATTGTCATAAGCTTTTTTGTTCACTGGTGATCGATTGGATTTTTCCCTTTGTCCATCTAAGGAATGGACCAGTCACTCTTACAACCAATATAGCCCGTGCATCCATTCCTTTCATTATTTTTATTAATATTATTATTGTTATTATTGATATTATCATTATTGTTAATATTATTATCATTATCATCAAGGCACGTGCAAATTCTATGGTTCATAATAATGAAATTATCACATTGATAATGAAGACAAAGAAACATCGAATTATTTACCGTCTAAATGAGGAGTTATCGATTTTTGATATATATTTTAATGAAAAGGCTGTTATTCTAGCATTTCAATAATTTCACAAAAGCTGATGTTCATTAGTGAAAAGAATTCCTTTTTCTTTTGACTCATGGTTATTCTCTGCTAGAATTCTTCAGTAATTCTTCGTTTCATAGAAAAATTCTGGTGGCTAATTAAATGTTGTGACAAGAATACTCCTTAACTGATTTCATTTAATAGAATTAAATGACAGATGTGTAGTTTCCTATGCTAATAGAATCTTGAATGAAGCCATTAATCGGAAGGTAATTTTTTGACTGCACAGTTAATGTGGTGAGGAATGATCAGAATTACTAAATGCACGAGCTGAAGTACCTGTCTACGTAGGGTTAAAAAGAATATTTATTGAGGAAAAGAACTAAATAATTTAGACCCATGAAAAATTTTTGTTCATCTGTGACACTTAAAAGTGAAAAAGGTCTCTCTTCACTTTTGACTCCTGACGATAAAGGAGGGGCGTATCCCTACACTTTTGATCGTTGGAGGAGGAAGGGTTCCCCTCACCTTCGCCCTCTGAATCAGAGAAACCCCAATATATATATATATATATATATATATATATATATATATATATATATATATATATATATATATATATATATGTGTGTGTGTGTGTGTGTGTGTGTGTGTGTGTGTAAGCAAGCATTATTGTTTCTTGTACATAGAAAAATCTCCCCCAAACGTCTCAAAGTATTCTTTCAGATCCCTGTTGAATATTCCCGAAGGTCAATTAGGCATTCATGCCACACATGATTTGGTTGTTTGAATCATATATATTTTGTGACAGACAGAAATAACAGGAGAACACGACTCCCTTGCACACGTTCATTACGGTTTCCTTATCTTGGTTTGTATGAAATAATACGAAATAATATGAATATGAGTAAGGCCAAATAAAAGTAAATCAGTCATTTTATGCAAATATGCATTCCTAGCATAATTTCTTCCATCCATTGCACTTAATTCAGCAGTGAATATTCATCACTTAAATTGAGCATTATGAAGAGAAAGATACAGTTTAAATTCCAGCAAATAACCATGCGCCATGATGCAAGAATGGCAGACAATCGATGGACATCACAAATCATAACATGGATCCTCATAGATCACATGCGTAACCGAGACCAGCAGAGTACTAGATTAAAACAGCAATCATACAAATTCAGAAAGTACTGCCCCCCCCCCACCCCCACCTGATGCCCACGATAGAGAAGTGTGGTAAATCCCGCGTAAGGTCTATGTCTAACGACGGATATCAAGAGACTGATTATGATACATACAATGGCTTAAGTCTCATTGCACACAACTTTAACTTTTACGAAAAACCATCATATAACCTTGTTCAGGGATTTCCTTTCGATGTATCATCATGCTTTAGAGGTAAATGAGTGCAATCTGATACAAATACTAGAACACAAAAGCTTCTATTCCAGGATCTCTGGTATTCTTTGGTTTCACAGATCTGAAAATTGGTAGTCTAATACTGATCTTTGAAATGGCTGAAACTTGCTACATTTTCATTCCCAGCTAATTTTATTGCTAAAAAAGATATATCGTAACATAAGACTGGTTTTGAAAATTAGCAAGATACTTTATTCTCAAATAACCGTATAGCCATGCTATGTTATTCATATCTAAACGTATGTAAAGTATGTGTGTATGTAACTATCTAACCGCAATATGGACAATTGGGTGAATACTTAAATGTATGGAAAAAATGTCTCACAATCTAAGAAAATTCCTGTAACTGTCACAATTTAACAAACCATATGGCCCATCCTTCCAGAAAATGTCATTGAAATACATCAAGAATTTTTTGAGACATTTTGGTGACTTATAGCGGCCAAGGAAATGTGATTGGAATTCATTGAAAACTAATATCTCTATCTTGGATATAAATGATTCCAAAAATTGGTAAAGGTGTATCCTCCGAAAATTCATCGAGAACTTTGGGGAAATATTAGCTAAAACACAGGGATATCAAAGAATCCGACCCAACATTCAATCATTTGGACTTTTCATCAAAAACTTTTTGAGATACTGTGTCGACGAACAGGAAGAGAAAATTAGACACGCAAATACATATGTCTCTTCCAACTTTATCAACAGACGTAAAAATCTTTCTTTAGATTGATTGATAGATAATCGTTGCTAGTTTGTCGTCAATGTCTCCAACTTTCGTTATCTATTTTTTCATATAAATACATCTGTTTTTCAAAGTAAACATGTTTTGGCGAGATGAAAAGTTCATTTGCAAACGTACAGACTTGGATCAGAAGTGTCAGTGAGTTATAATTTGTTTATCAGGTTTTACATTAAAGACAAAAATATAACTGTTTCTTTCTTCGGTTCCATCAGCGAATATTGAATGTCTCATTAGTCAACAGTTAAAAGACGTTTTAATTAAAAGATTAGACAAAAACAAGAAAAAAACAAATTTGAATAGTACCAATGTTTTTTAAATGCTATTTATTTCACAACATTTTTTCTTATTAAACGTTCGTTTTTCTTCGAACTTTTATCTGAAGTGCCTAGAATTTATTTTAAAAAAAGTTGATAAAATCATATAAGTATTTAGAAAACATTCATAGTTTTTTTTTTTTTTTCTGTTTTGTATTTCTTAGAAACTGTTTTTCAGAAGCCAGCAACCATATCTGTTACCAAAACGATCAACATTTTTTTTTTATTCTTTCAGTTTGACTCTGGCTATTTATCTTTGTGCTGTGCGTATAGACCATACCAATGGAACCAGAGAGCTGAATATTCGAATATTTACACTGGACAATATTTAGAAATTACTTTTTTTAAGCTCAGCTTTCTATGTAATTCCATGCTATATTAGTCTCTTAGTTAGTATTAGGCAGTATTCATGCTTGTTCCTGTTTTTAACATATAATTCCGTGATAATTGTCCAGCAAAAATCGATAAAAACAATTAATCCATTGATCATCTTTTAATTTTTATCTCTTATTCTTCATCCTTAAACTGAATGCTGGCAAAATACATGGGCCACGTGAAGGGTTTTACATTTTGCGACCGACCAGATCCGTTCAAAGTTACATGAACATTTTTTTTTCTCTCAATCATATGTGTGTTTCTGAACATAGGGAGGTTTCTTGCATGCATAGCACTTCTTTCCATCGAGGCGTTCCAGAGGTCATGGTCTGAACTGACTTATCCAGATTTATGACAAATGCTCCAAAGTGTGCCTGACACAAAGGCATTCCTATCAGTAAAGCATGTAGCAATAATCTTAAAGGAGACAGAGGGTAATGTAACCGCTATAAACCTGGGTTAAACTCAGGCAACGCATACTGGTCTATCAAAGGCGAATTTACAACCGCTGTCACCAACAAAGCACCCATTAAATATTTGCAGTAGTGCGTCTTCCTGATACCCCTCTACCATGCGACGTCCATAATAGAAGATTATACAGGGAAATCACGAGAGCACAGTATATTATACAAGAGTACAGTATAGCTAAAAAGAAAACGGTAAATTGGATGAAAGAAAAGTTTCAGGGATATCATTAGAAAAAAGACCACCAACAGAAATAGGCTACTCATATAGCAAGAATGTTAGTCGGCAAATGGACATTATGACTGTCAACGTTGATCGCCAGAGATCATACGAAAAACAACGAAAATAATATTGAATGACGAACTGGACAAATTCAGAAAGTATTGACTCTGCGATCTGGTGGATCTCTGAGAAGTATGTCTAACGATAGACCTTCACAGTATGATGATGATGATGATAATAATAATGATGATCATGATGATCACGATTATGGGGAGGAGCAGGAGGATGATGGTGATGATCTGCAGTTTTAAACCTTTTTTTTACTAACTTCCTCCTTATAGTAATCCAACGTTGCCTTCACGCCTTCCTAATTTCACAAAGTTGGGAATAGATACTTCAAATATGAGTGGGGAGGGTCTCAATATAATATGGAATTAAATGGAATGAAATACATATCAAAGACTAAAAGTCTGAAACATTCAATTCAATTTAATCGATGAATATTAATAATTCTTCTATCAAAAAGAAAAATCATATTTGGACTACTTGTGACATTATGTTCATTGAAATATATTCATCGCCATCTTAGAAAAACTTCTTGAGAAGATTTTTGTTATAATTACAGGAGTTTTTACGCTTCCTTTCGTGAGTTAACGTTCCTTCTTTGGAATTACTAACATACCCTTAAGTTAAGGACATTGGTATTAAGCACACCATTCCACTTGCAATGTGTTGCATCAAAATTATGACAATGGTGACGAACCTTTCGAACTGGCTTTCATCTCTACTTTCTTACTTCCTGTAGTGTTCATTATCTCTTTCCACTTTCTTCAGACCATGTATAAGCAACTTTAGGGGACAGGTTAACCTGCCCTTGTGTGAAAATTCTACAACACAGTGTGAATGATACATCACACCAAGTTGAAGGAGCGTCAATACTGACACGCCGATAAAGCGAATTATAACACGTAGTTTGCTTGAGGTTTCAAATATGGTCACCGGGGTCACCTGATGCTTCTCTTCGATGGGGCTGTACCATTTTGAAGCACAAGGAAGTGACAAGAGAGGATCTGTCCAATCTCATGTGGTTCCTTTCTTTGATTACCTTTAAGTTCATGGCATCACTGGGCTGGCTTGTTTGGTCAGGGGGTCGCTTCCTGAAAACGACATTTATTTTCAGTACACTTGCTGTAATAATCTAGTAAGAAAGGACTCCTCCATCGGAACACTTTCACGTCCATGAATATCTAATAACATATATTCATTTCTATGTTTGTCTCTGCCATGCTGACGATGAACTGACATAGTGAAATAGAATTTTATGTTCTCCTGACGGAGTAAAAATACTGAATTAAACGAATATATACATATAAAATAATTAAAACAAAATGATACGTCGGGGATTAACATGAAGCTATTCTCAGACTCATTACAATGCAATCTATAGGATATACACATATAAACTGCAATTTGTACCAATATATCCTATTATATTGTAGAAAGGTTGATTTTTTTACCCCACTTTCACCTGAAGGTAACAATTTTTCTGTCACAACAGTCATACATTTGAAATAGTTGACTTTTCTGCTAAAATGAGTTTCTGTTAAAAAAAAAAAAATAATCTTTTAGAATTTCATAGGAAAATAGAAATTTATAGAAAAATAAAACCGTGGATTTAATCACAGGGATTGAAACAGTCAACAAAAGTTTTTTTTTAGTTTCTGAGCTGGTCTGGCAGATTATGTAAGTATCACACACATGGGCGGCACCACATGGAGCGTGAGTTTTAAAAATTCAAGCATTTACACTGACAAAAAAATTGACATTAGCCGTCATAATAAGTTTTTTTGTCGGTGTTCGATGTAACTTCTTGTTGAATTGATTCTGAAGTCTGTGTTGAGCAGCATTCAAGTTTGTTTTCCTCGAAAATTCAGACTCTTTTTTGACAACTTCATGGCAATAGGCGAGAGAAATAACCCATTCATTTATCTTCCCTTATTTGATCTTTTTATTGATCATCTGCAGCATGTCATGCTGCCAATCAGACGTCCTCATTATTTATTCGTACTAATGATCATTGGGAAAAAATGTGATTTTTTTTTATCGAATGCAAATCTTTATTACGGGAATATAAGTCCATAAGTGGACTAAAATATTAAGAGAGTGAAATAGTGTCAATTTTCGTGATGTTTGGACAATGTAATAGTGTCGGTATTAATATGGTTTATATTTGTATTGTAAACAATGTTTGTTATCAATAACGAGTTCGGACGTTTTGAATTTTTGGCAGTAAATCAATAGTTTTATGCAATTGGAAAGTTCAAAGGGTGTATTCAGGTATTTTGTGTTTCATTAAAATTTTATCTCGTTTGTAATTCATCGGCATTTGATTGCAGTGGCATGAATTTATAGTTCTTTATTACTACTATTATTATGAGATTTTTTGAAGGCTATTTTCTCTTGGGTTGTCGACTACATACCTAAGCAAATCTTTATTAATGAGCATTAGTTAAATTTTCTTTTAAAATGCTGTATGAAAGGAGGAACAAACTTGATCCCAATTTTAAAAGATTTTATTAACAGTATAGTATAAAGATTGGGGATTTGTAATCGTAGTATATTGATTTTCCTAAACGGCCAAAATCGATGAAACCAAAATGAACTAAGGTTAATAATGTAAAAGAGAAAAAAAATCCTAGATCATCGAGATATAACGTCTATCCATAAAGGCAATCGAAGCGAATCCAATGTTCGCCTGGAATCCAACGACTCCGCAGAAATTTCTGAACTCCCAGAACAATACATATTAAACACAGCACAAAATTGTAAAAACAGAGAAAACAATGTTTTATGCAGGAATGACGTATTGAATATTTTGATGAACTACAATTATCAAAAAACTGATGGAATATGATATAGTTTCGTCAATATTTCTAACAGATAAAAAATTTGGAAAAAAATTAAACAATAACACTTTGAAATAACTTACCAATGAAGTAATAATTTCAACATCAAACAATTTTAGTGAAAATCGAAACAGTTGAAGAGAAAATATAATCTGCATTTACTTCATTTTAAAAAAAATTGTTTATACTATTTATGTGGTTTAAATTTGGTGTTATATCAACTGTTCAACGACGGCAGATCATTTCAAATGACGTTGTACGTAATATATAGCGATTTATAATTCATTCTGTCGGCCTGAATATGTCCATTTCTTGAATACATAAATGGTGTGTTGAAACAGACGGAAAAACAGAAAATAAACAAGATGAGAAATTCTGTTGGAAGCAATTAGTTGGTCTTTGCATTACCGGCGGCTGTTCAGCTCAATTGTAAGAACATCGTATCGTTGAAGCAGCAACCTTATTCCTGAATTAGCTCCATTTTCTTTGATTGTTGATCAGATTTGCGTTGTCTAAATTGAGTGATATGTCAACCGTGAAACGACGGAAGATCATTTCAAATAAGTTTCTATATGATATAACGCAAATTATAATCAACATATATATATATATATATATATATATATATATATATATATATATATATACTTACACTCACTTACACACAACAAACACACACACACACACATATATACACATATATATATAGAGAGAGAGAGAAATGGAGAAATGGAAATGGGAGAGAGGGCGATAAAATACTGAGACTTGTGGTATGGGTAGGTAAATTTTTATCGGACCTGATGCATTCTGTAGTCATTTCCAAATCCGGAATCCAAGTTAGACAGGCCTATTGGATTAGATGGTAAGGTTTTATTGCAGAACTAATAAATCTTGGCTAAATTCAGTTACTTGTCAGATGGTAGGACTTTTTTCATTTACCTCCTTCTATTTTTCTCCAATCGTATATTGGATTTTCTTATCTTTCCCTTCTTTTATTTTGTAGATTTCTCATTCAAAGAAAAAGTTTGGAACCCTCAAGAAAATTGCTTATTCGTAGACATTTCTCTCTCGAATACATTATTAGCCAAATGCATGTAACATAAGGCAGATAACACATATCAATACATGGACCTAAATCCCCTGACAATGAAGAAGGAGGCAAGAGCAAAGAGCTTTCAAATTTATACGCATTTCTAAGCTTTGGAGATTAGCGTTTTGGTGATTTTAAGAAATTTCTATGACGAAAGAGTTATAACTATCTATACAATATTGAAAGCTTGGTCTTGTTTCAATGGTTTTTCTAGCTATCGGATGTATCAGAAATATTGCATTATTGTCACAGGTTTAACATTTATGTACTCAATAGATGTTCTAAATGAAAGCCTAGAAAAAAAAAGAGTAATTTTGCAAGTTCCTAAGAATAACGTGTGTCTGCATTAGCGAACATACCCCAAAATTTCAATGTTCGATTTGTCCAGGAAAACATTTTGACTATTTGATGTTAATTATAAGATAGTATTATTATAGTTTCTTTTTTTTATTTGCAAATTTGCAGATAAGTTGGGTTCAATCTGGTCACATCGAGTTGCAGTAATTTCTCTCAGAAGTTGAGGTAACAGGGTAAGTGTTTGTTATGTTTACACCTAAAGATCGTTCCAAATATTCTCGTACTTGGTTGACTGCATAGGAAAATGCTTCACATGATTCTATAGATTTTCCTTTTCTTTGAAGCGTGTGTCAATGATTTTTCTGAATTACACACATGAAGAACTTGGTCGTTAGAAAGATGATCAAACATCTTACACAGAAGTTCTTCTTGCTTTTGTTGATATTTTTCTTGGATTTCTATAAATTCAGCCCTACTCCAAAGGATGCAGGGAAATATCAGTCGAAACGTTTTGTTCAAAAAGACAAAGATTAGAATAATATTGAAGAAAAATACTGGAAGGTTGAAAAAGTTATCGATCGATCTACCTTGTTGAATAATAAGGAAGATGATATCAATATAACAATGAAAACACTTCTCTTTGGAATCATTTGGAAGTCAAAAATGTACCCAACGTGTTTTATTAACAACATGGATGAAGTCGCTAAAAATATATGGAGTATCAAGAATGAGTTTTGTCAATTTCCGATTAATAAATTTTACTGGTTGATTGACATGAAGTCCAAAGTTGATTCACTAAATATTCCCTATGTTATATAATTAATTGGAAAATCTCGATCCCATTCGGGGAGTTCTTTTTGTTATTTATCGAACGTATGATGCTTTTTTTTCTCGCTTTTTATCCCGAAATTCTTACCTCTACATTGTAACTGCTGTAAGATTCGAAGGGCATTCTTGACATGATGAATAATATAAACGGATGTTGCAATTGTTTATAGGATTCAAAGGAGAAACTAAACTTTTAGACGCAAAAAGCCACTCAGAAGGATCTTCTGTCCTCTTCAAATAAGTAACATCCGAAAAACCAGTGGGAATAGCAAATATTGTAGCAAGAAACAAAAGGAAGCTCAGGTGGTGTCGTATGTATCTGAGGCTGCGCATTGCTACCTGCATTTGGGAGCCTTTGGATTCGTCCTTGGGCGATCTTATTATTACTCGGCCCAGCCAACGCTATTATGACGGTAGTTGGTTTGGTTGCTTAGCAACCGAAATTGCGTCGGCTTGAGATATTTTTGATGGGCTGCTCCTATTTTCCCCCCGAAAAGCCTCGACCTTGTGTCACATTTTGTTCTGATGGGAGAATAAATAAATAGCACACACACATACACACACACACACAGACATATATATATATATATATATATATATATATGTATGTATTTATATTCATCTGACTTCTCTAGTATGGGGATCATAGAGCCTGTATTTTCTGAATACATCAAATTTTGCAGATGATATCAGGAAATTCACGTTGCTAGATACGATACCCAGCGGCAGTTTGATATCCTTGCAACATGTCCAGTTCATTGCCATTTGAGTATCCTAAATGTTTTTATGATATTGCTGACCTTAAAGTGGGAAACGTTCATGAATGCTGGGAGCAGTATAGTTATACACAAATACAGAAGGGTTCAGAATTACTAAACCGGAATCGATAGCTTGCAAGAGTTTAGCGCAAAGCCCTTGAAACTGCAGTGGCTTGTTGCAAGGCAAAGCTTCTTACATAATCCAACCTGCCTATATCTTTGTTACTGAGCATGTTAGAATTTCAAGAAGCAGACAAAAATTACAGCGAACAAATAGATAACTACGGCTACAAATTAAAAAATAATGGGACAAGCAAATTAGATACAATGAAAAGAAAACTAAATGAACGGGAAAACTCGAGTAATAACATTCACTGCTTCAATTACTGCAAACGTTAACTTTGAATCGAGTTACTTGAAACTATTCTTTTAATAAAATTAATGGGTCTTATTCGTTAGTCCTTACTAGAAGCTACCACCCATAATATTTTAATTTGCGTAAATTGTCGTAATTTTTGATTTGCTCTGACTAACGTAGGGAATAATCAACCGGTCTATGTGTTTGCCTCATAACTTGACAATTACACTTTTCCCCTGAACCAAAGAGCAAAAAGTCAATTAGGTTGGGCGTGAACGTGATAATTCCCCGCACTGGACACCTTCATAATAAGCAGGGGTAAATTACGCATTCCATTAATCAGTGTAGTTCATTAGGCCGGTCGGTTGACACCAACGGGAACCATTAGAATAAGCTGTGTAAAATGGTTTGTTAGTTGATGGTGGAAGGGTGTTGAAAGATGATCAGGGCGAAGTTCACTCAATCAGCCTATTCATCTGCGCGTCAGTCTTGTGCACGTGCGTCAATTCGTGCAGATAACGAAATTGAAGCCGCAAACCAAACTCAGTTTATTTCTTCGACCCTCTGACGACAGTTCCGGCGTTGTTGCAAAATGTCATTTGTCATTTAAGGGCCCCTGTGTTTTTAATTCCAACACTGGACTCACTGTTCAATTCTCCTCGATCAAAAGTTCCACCCAGGACGTTGTTACATTGTTTGACATGTCGACACCTCATTACCTCCACAAACGATGTTGTGAGGTGCATACGTATTCACTCGGGTACGCCCAACTGTCTTTCTATCCGTTCGTCCCTACAATACATTCAAAAATTAATTCTGATCACAGTGGGACGTTAAACAATGGGCTTTGGGAAGAGTCATCAACTTTGAGGCCAGTTCCAAGGATGTTTGTTCGTTGGCATCGTAGGTTTATGTCAACACTACACAATACCTCGAAAAAATCTCAATGAATGTTAATGTCATTTTTGAAAAGTAAAGTCAAAGAATAAATTGATTAAATTTAAAAGAGGATCCTGGATCTACAGTTCAGTGATATTTATCATACATTAACTTATTCAATCATGTTTGTCCGCGCAATATCTCCAAAAGTTCTCAATGTAACAAAAGCCATTGGCTGAAGATAAATTGATTGATCTGTTGGGTAGATTTAAAAATGTTTTAAAAATTGCTGCCTCTGCATCGTAGCTATATATGAATTATTTAATTCAGTTCTTACTGACTATCGTTTTAGCAGAGGGGTGTCCTTTATGTGTATTCTCTATCGAGTTTTTCAAAAATAATTTCATTTTTTTTCACAATCAACTTTCAAACGGTATATTTCAGCTCAAAGAAGTTATCAACTTTCAGAAAGTAAACATTTCTGTCGACAAGAAACACATCAATTCATTCCAGAACCATAGAATTCTTTGGGTCTGGAACCAATGAACTCCTCGGGGGTATTTTGATCGAGTTTGTTTTATCTCGGCAGGATCATTACCATAATATGCAACGCAATTTGTAACTAATTTAGGGTCATTCGTACCAAATATTGAGCTTTTTTCTGATTTTTCTATTTGGAAAAAAATGTTGAACAACTGTTGAATGGTCAACATTTTGTTCCTTTACAACATTAGGTGTTGCATTTCCTTCAATGCCCCAATAATTGCCATGAATTGGATTTCGTCGATCAAAGAATGATGCCCTCGTATTCAATGCTCTCGTCTCAGTTTCAGAATTTTTTTTGAACCAACATTGTGCTGAGTAGTCCCGGCCAAAATCTTTGATTGATATTTCAAGCTGTTTCTGCTTTTCATGTCCCATCTTTGCATCAATTCGTTTCCATTTCAACTTCGATTTGAAATCATTAAGTAAAGGGAAATAGATAGTGGAAAGGAAGCCTTAGACACCAATAAACAGAGCGAATTTCACACTTTAAAATGTCAGATTCCCTGAAGATAGTTGAATAGTATTTCATTCCAAAATAAGCATTCAATTTTGATATGACAAAAATGCAATTTTTTTTCACATTATTTTAGTAATTTGATTACGCACCATTTGAAAGAGTGACGCTTAGTGTCTGGTTTAGCGAGTATTCCTTGTCAACAAGTTTGCTAGTGTGGTGATTCTCATTCTTTGCTGTAGCAGAGTGACCCTCCTTCAGACTGACTTAAGTATTGTAGTACAAAACTCATCAACAACGCTTTCTTTTGGCAACGATGGCACAAAGTTAATCGGATGAAATCATTTTACAGTATGGTCCACAAAATGTTATGCAATTCATTTAGAACTTTTGGAGATATGGTGTGTGTGGATATGAGCAAAAACATGAATGAATAACATAAAACTATCTCTAAATTGGAAACAAGTTACTGAATTTGTACGAATTATTATCTCGTCCTTACCTTATGGACCACCTTTGCACATAGTTTCATAGATATTCATCGAGAACTTTTAGAGATATTATGTGAGCAAACAGAAAGACGGATACAGAGGAATGCATACCCCTTTCCAACTTTGTTGGAGGTGGTAAATGCAGATGTGATATTGGGAAGCAGAAAAAAAATAAGTTATTTTCTTTTAGGATAGAAAATATACTGATGTAAAGACTGATGATATGGGAAGATCACTCTCAATTTGGCACAGAATATAATAAATTCGTGTATGTCCAGTATATGGGTCGATATTGATCATTGTTCTCGCGCTAATTTCATTATGGAATGGGGCTGTGAAAGCATAAAGATTATGGCATATTGAACTCACTTGAAGAAAGTTGTACTTAAGATTCTATTCATCCTAAATTATTATACTTCACCTTTATACTACCTGCATGGAAAGGAGAATGACAGCGCTAAATAATTCCAAATGCCGCACAAAATGATAAAGAAGTTCAAGTCTTGTCAATGCAGGTTAAGAAGTGAAGAAACTGACCAAGGGTTATTTGTATGGAAGTACCTTTTTTCGTCAATAATACGATGAATTTTATCGGAATTCTGTTGAATATAATTATTACAGGATTTTTTTAATGAAAATAAACGTTAAACATTTTGAACTATTTACCATATTCTGTGATTTTTATTGAATTCAAATCATGTATGAATTAAAGGATGTACGATTTTTCATAGGTCTACGTACTACTACCGAAAAAAAAAATAATAAATTCTGTTCTAGTGATAAATGCTCATATATCTTCCGCAGAAAGTATTATTAAGTCACTGCAAAACGAGATGGAACTGTAAATATTAACACTTTTCTTCCTTTTTTTTTCCAATATATATCAATACAAGTCTGGATATTAGCTCAATAGAAACTGTCATGTACCAAACGCTTTTTGGCAGGATGCATTGTGAGGGTGATCAATTAAAACATTGGAGAAAAAAGTTGATCAAAATTACTTCCCTCGGCTTTTGGTCTGAATCGTCTGACGATGAAAACTCGCGTGCATACAAGTGGAAACAAATTGAGCGACTGATTTAGCATTCCTTTACATTGTAAATTAAACACATTTCTTTTTTCCGAACAAAGAGTGATTGCTTGATTCTTGAACCCCCTCACTCCATTGGTTTGGTCTGAAAGGATGACACACACGGGCATAAGTAGCCAGGCAGAATCATGTGAAACTGAAGAAACCTGTGTTGACTGTGTACCAGCTTTGTAATATTTGCATGTATAGGAATGGACTGATTGATTTCATATCGGTGTATTTGGCTTCATTGTTTGAAGCCCTTATTTGATATCGAAGAAATTGCCGTCTTCGCCCACGATTAACTATTCTCATCTTATTTGTTTACAAAACAGAGAATTTTGCGTATCTTAACTTAAAATATCTATATGTCTTTGTGTATAATCACTATCAGATCCTTCATTGTAGCAGTCTTATTTTACAAGTTCTCAAAGTAACTAAATCTACTCATTTGGGATGCGTATTATTCTAAATATAGAATTTGACATGATGAAATTATTCAAACAATTTGCAATATACCTTTGACACGTTTTGCTTATTTCGTTCCACCAGAAATAATGAAATAAGTGGAAAGGGAGTTTAAAAAGTAATGTTCAACACTTAGTACCATTCAAATCATGTCAAATTACATAAATTCGTAGATAAGAGTGTGTTTATACGTATGTTTGTTAACAGATATAATTAGCATGCAATTTATTTATATAAATGATAATATGCATGATAATACAGATATCCGATCACCATGAAATCTTCAAAAGAAGAATATCTACTCTCAAATGGCAAGCTCTATCTTTAAGAACTGGACAATCTTTTCAGTATAGGAGAGAAGGTTATACAAGTAATGCATCCTTCAGATAATCACAAATGGAGCTGAAACCTGGAAACTAACAAGAAGACACACCCTTGAAGTAAAAACCTTGCAACGTGCGCATGAGAAAATCATGTCCAACATAACATGGATAGATTACAAAACTGCATATACAAGTATATCAGAAAAAACAGGAGCTGGAATATCATAGAAATTATAAGAAAACCCAAATGGCAAGGGACTAGTCTTGATGCAAGAATGTCACTCAACCGCTGGACATCACGACTCACAACTTAGATTCTATGAGACCGCATACTAAATCGGACCCAACAAAATATAGAATGACATGGCAAACTAGGTAAGGTCTGTATGTATTACCTCATTGAGAACACTAAAGAAAGATCTGGCGAAACTTGGGGAAGGTCAATGCCAAACAACAGATGCTGAAATGATGATAATCATGGTGTAAGTAGGAAAGCTTAAAAAACAACCACTCTTCTTCGTTTCAACCACAACCACCAAAAAAAAACTGGATGTGATTGACTATTATACATACTTATATAATGATATATAGTTTGAGTCTTCTGTTCATTTTCGATAGTCAAATCAAAGTTGTCAGTGTGAAACAGGAGTTACGGTTAAAGTGACCAGAAGTTTGAAAGCTACAGAATGAAAAGTATACAAATACATAAATAGCCAACAAGCCAACACCGAGGAAAATTCTTTACAAACTTGCCCACATCTGAATGCATGCCCGAGGATACAAGCACATGCATACATTCACGCATACATACATACACACGCAGCACATACACACTTATACGCATATGTATATATAGCCAACAACACCAACTTGAAAACTGATGGAACCTATCTTGAAAGTCTTTATGACAGTTTTCGTTGATAGTTCCTGAGAAAAACATCCGTGTTAAGATTGTGATAACCATGCAAAAAGACGAAACTTTTCACACAACTCTGTGTTATGGCTGATGAATAACTTTCAAGACATGGCTTACACAATTTCCATGCAGGACTTAGAAAAAAACAAATTCTATAGTTTGTAACGCATACGTATATAATTTCAAGCAAATTCCTGAAGGGTATATTTTTTTCGACATCAATAACAATATAGCTGTATTATTTTCGTTCGTTCTGCAAAAAAAAAAAATGATTATTTTTCCGGCGAAAGTTTCAAAGATATCGTCTTAGATAATTACTTCTTGCCTTCAAAGATGTTTTGCTATTTTTACAATGGATTTTTTTTTTCGTTTCATTACTTCGTTTTTTTTTCTCGGAGATTAAGACGATAAAGAACTATTCTTTGTTTTTCAATAAAACTACACTTCATTCGATAAGTATTTTCAAAAATTCATCAGTAAAATTCAATGGTGACAAAAAATCACATTCTTGACAACTGGTTCGCGGCTAAATTAGTTACGCGTTTCCTTCAGGCGGTCACTAAATGAGATCAGATAAAATTAAGGGACTAAGAATCTTCAAGTTGGATATCTTTGACCTCGAGTAGCGTAGCACATTTTTGTCGTTTGCATGACTTTTGAGGTCTATGCTGGGCTGAACAGAATAAAAACGTCATAAAGAGAAATTGAATAATCAATGGGGACTCAAACTCACTAAACAAGGCTTGTGAGATATTTTTTCTCAACCAACACTTTGCAATGAGCATTTCGATATCCCTCTAAAATACTTTGTGAAGAACTAATCTGTTGTTATTCCCAAAGGAATCAATATTCAAAGAAAACTATTGCTTTTATAATTTCTGCAAACGTGAGTTAAACAAAAGTTATTTGTTCCCATATGTTCGTCCGTCAATTGATCACAAAGAGAGAGATGTTCGATTTGATCGTTGATTATGATCATATCAGATTGCAAAATTTTAGCAGCAATCAATGCTTGCATGTTCGAGTTTTTCAGTCTCTATATACACTGAGTTTGGTTTAACACAGCATAATACTCACTGTTTGTCTGTTTGTTCATCACAGATTCTTGGTCCTTACTTTTGGTTTCATCAATTTCATTTTTTCAAATCGATTATTCTCACCTATACACTCATACACACGCATACATGCGTACACACAAACGATTAAGCACACAAATGTATACATATGCAATTGGCAATTGGAGTTCTTTAGTACGTTTATATTTATACCAAATGATATCTAGCCGACTGTTTGAGTTCATTTTACTTAATTTTTTTCTCTCAAAAGTATACAAGGAATCTATCATGCCAGCAACGCCTTACAGATGCAAAAGATGAAACTCAATCAATCGAATTGAACTGAAAACCAACTTGGAACTGCAGAAAGACCTATCGAAAGAGCAATGCAAGGGATAACACTAAAAGAAAAGAAATATCTTGATTAGAGGATGGAGCACGGTGAAGGATATTATACGAATAATAGATATAGTAGAGAGTAGGTACAGATGGGCAAGACACTTAGCAAGAAGAGGTAGCAACATATGGAGCAAAATACTAACCTATCAGAGTTCATAAGAAAGTATATGCTGTGGGAAAGGAGCAGATTCAAGATGAAAGGAAGAGATAGAGAGGTTCATTGGTAGGACATGGCAGATGTCAGCGTAGTTGTGGTCGTCATGGATGGTGGACAAATAATGGCTGCTGTTGCTGATTATATATATTCTCTGCGTCTCTGACGTTTGTTTCATAAATATTTCCAATTTCATTTACATCATCCTAAGCAGAATACTTTTTTTCACCAAATATGTACTAACTGGAATTATGGCCATTTGTTTACTAACATTATTAAATTAAGGTTTGAGAAGAGAATACACTGAATAGAGATATTGTTATCAGCAAAATTGTTATCTTTGAGTGGAAACGTCCATAAATATGAATAGGCAGAGAAACAACAAAGAATCATATTGTCCATTATATGAGAAGGGCTTTAGAACGTTTGTTCCATTTTAATAATCGAATTCTTATTGCCATCGAGTCATCTTTGCTTTGTTTGTTGGCATTATCCCAATGGAATTATCCTCTTTTTTTATCTTGCATCCTTCTAGAAAAAGCCAGGTTTTAGAGAATTATGGATGTTAGATGGTTTTCTTTTCGCCTTGAGTGTGAAATTTTCTTCGGGGTTAAAAATATTTCTTTTAATCATTGTAATGTTTTGCGATGAATTTCGATTTTGTATTTCTTTTTAACTCTATCGTTTTCATAATTGAAAACATTCACTCATACTGTCAAACAGGGGTTGTCGAGTTTTGAGAGAGTCAAGTTGGTTAGCCATGAATTAATTGTAAGTAAAGGCTGCACCAATGTGTCTGGGAGACGGGAGATTTAAACACACATCTTTCATCATGCCCTTAAAAAAAAAACTTTGTTTTTTGGTCTAACCTTCCCGCAATAAACTATTGGTGGACATTTATTTTACCATGTGAGTTCATGCTGAATTGACCCCACGTTTTCGTCCAGCAGCGGCGATGCTGATTTATGGAAAATACAGACATTTTCAGGGATTACAACCAACCTAAAAAGAGAGGAAAAAAAACTTATTTATTGAATTTTCAATCTTCCCACCTCGTGCTATACTTTGAATACCTGATGGTTTCCAAAAAGTACCCAATAAAGTCTGCTTTTGAATTGCACTTTTACATCTGCTCATACAATAAGCTGTGTTTTGAGGCCGAAAACGATTTAATATCAACTTTTTTCTTATTACAGAATCTACAGAATGTCTTCGAGTCGCGTTTTCAATAAACAGATTCCTTCCGTTCTCTTTTAGGTGTTCCTGCTTTTTCATGATATTGTGTTGTTTATTTTATCGTTTGGCAGAAATAAATTATGTGATTCGATAAGCTGTGACCTGACAAAGAAAAATCTAACACGTCTGTTTATCAAATTCACTTTTTCATCTCAACTCTCAAAACAACGTTTTCATCAAAATCTTTTCAGGCTTCAGTCCAAGTCTGGAGTTGACTTTTTCTCTTACCATAACAACAAGAAGAAAAACGAAAAAACAACATCCAATCCAATTTTTTCAATAACGTTTATGCCTTTATTTTTGGTTCTTTAAACTCCTGAGATTTGATGAGGGTGTGGAAATTTCCATGAAATATAAGTATTTATTATTACGACCTTTGTTGCAAATAATAATTTGACGCATAAATACCTACATACATGTTGGGCAACTAAAAATGCACGTAGAATTTGACTATTGAATGAAAATAATCATTCACCCAAACATCTACAGGACCCGGTCTTACAAAGGTTACTAACTCGAAAAAAGTACTTACAAGACGTACTTAAAAAGTGTATCTCTGAATTTTTGAGATGGGGTATTATTATTATTTCTATTATTATTCGGACTATCCCCATCTAGGTTTTTTTCCTACAACGTTTCGGTCGTTGTACTCTACAGCCTTCATCAGGTAGGTTGGGGAAGTAACAAACCGAACCCTTTATTTAACCGACGGGGGTATATTTACTGCACTCCCCTCTTAGCATTAGTAGCATTATTATTGTCTCACACTGGGATTGAACCTAGAACCATTAGATTACTTGCAGTAATTCTCTCTGATTCTGTAACCACGACGCTTTGCGTCCATGTTCGTTACTTCCCCACACCTACCGGATGATACCTGATGAAGGCTGTAGAGTACAACGGCCGAAACTTTGTATGAAAAACTACCAAGATGAGGATAGTCTGAATGATAATAGAAATACGTATAAAGTGTTTTAACACTGATTCAAAGAGGAGAGTTCTCGTAGAGAGTTCATTATAAATTTAGTGCATTCATACTAAGTATATCCAAAAAGTATCCAGCTGTTTAATATTAAATGGAAAAAAAAACAACATAGACAACCTAACCCAATGGTGCTGAAGTTCCTACCACTTTAGGACATCGCACACTCCCCTGCGCATCCCTCTCACTTTTCAAAGCAGCTTTTTGGGGGATCACCATCAGCTGCCTCGTTGCATTCTCCTTATTTGTCCTTAGTTAGCACTCTACCTTCCAACTGTGATTCCAGCTTTCAAGGAAGCTATGAGTTGCAAGGAACCTATCCAGGATTGTGAAGGGGTGCTAACTAACCTGGGTGATGCTATTTTGTACAATATAACAGCATGAAACATGAGGAATGGATACCCTGAATGTTAAAGTCATATAGTCTTAATCAATACTGCTGATTGAATAACAAGAGGAGAGTGTCTGCTCAGGCATGAGCAGTACAGTCCCTTCAGGTTGGATTGATGCTATTTAACCGGTTGTTGAAATATGGAAATTTTTTTGGACAGACACTCCGCTCTTGGAACTCCCCAAACATTTCGATGGCAACTAAATGCATAAATATGTATTTACATAATTTGGTGTGAATATACAAGTCAGTAATTTTCCAAATACGTGTCCAAACGCATATTATTTCCGCAGAATTGAAATCCGTACATTATAAATTAGAATTAGAATTTTAAATTCATATTCCTAAAAAAAAATCAGGGTAAAAAAAAAAGGTGGAAAACGAATTAGTTTTAATTTTCTTAGGCAGACTCGAAATAATTTGCAGCACGAGAAATCGCGAAATATTTCCAAGACTCTACTGCCCCCGGAAATATTCATACCGTTCCTCCTTTTCTGGTTTCTTGTATTCTTGATTTTTTAAATACATTTGCCTATTTGCATCGTTATTTCTGTGATTGAATCTGAGAATCAAAGTACTTTTGGAATATTTCCAAAAAGAAATCGAACTGATGCTCTATCGATACTTACTGAGCTGACACCATCTCCCTCGGTGGATGTGAAGGTTTTTTTTTTGTTTCACGCTGTTTTAATATTCGATCAATAATTTGGGGGGTCTGTAATTCAGGTTATATTTTATTGATTTACATATGATTAATGTAATTATTTCATATATCAAAATAAAGTACTCATATTATATTTATTAGTGAAAACTTTATTGAAATATACTTATAAAATGGATTCATTTTGCACCGATTTTGTTTACATTGCTTCTTCTTAAAGGCGTCAAGTAGAATCAGGGTAGCCTGTATGTGAGAATCAATTTTGCTGTGTTCAACCCTGAGCGTGAAATAATTGTGGCCTTGGGATATTATGAGTTTCATTTTTTGGTCCTGATTAGAGAAATAACATGATTCTCTCTCGGAGAATCACGTGGAAGGGTAATTGAATGTTTTTTTTTTTTTAGGCAAATTACTGATGGGTTGACCTCACTTAAAATAGGAACTCTTGGATATGCTGGTAGGGCGTATGTATAGGGTATCTCCAGAAATGATCAGCAACTTGAACTGATGCAATATTTGCCTTAATGTTTTCTGGACTTCTGTGACCTATCGAAATATCAATGGCCTAATTGGCAAGGTAGGCTGGTTTAAACAGTGCTTCCCCTATGGGATGTCAGTTCAAATCCTAGCAAACAAACGCTACTGTTAGTGGGAGGGGTTATTTATCTGAGCAAAATAAGTTGAGATAAAATGCAATTAATAAAGTTAGGATGAAGGTGTAAAAAGTTTGGGAAAAAATAACTTTAAAAGGAATTTTCCACAGCGTTTACTCCCTGGCAGTAAATTAAAATGAGCTCAATTTTCAACTCCAAAACGAGCAAATCAGTCAGGAACACCAATCACTCTTTGAAAAAACATGAATTACAACAAAACAAAAAAATGTATCAAAATTGTATAATCGTCTGACTTTTATAACTAGTTTAACCACTTCTCACTGATTTCAATTATTTAAAATAGATTTGTAATTATTTTACATAAATCATCTACTGGTACAGGTTCAGTAATTTTTTTATCTGTTTTTTTTTTTCCAAAAATTTCATCGTTAATTAAAACATTTTAGAAAAAGAGAGTATGAATGACAAAAGATTATATGGTATGAGAGACTAAACAAATTCATCATGGCACCGTAACACCCATGATAGCAAGATCTGGCAAATCATGGGGGATTCCTCCGATAAATGTTTGAGACGGTATAGTACAAAAGCAGTAGGCCAAGCGCAGAAAAACAGAATCGAAATTTATAACTTTCAAGCATTAACGGCGGGGCCTATAAGTCTTTGCTACTTTTGCTACACAGTACTTCCAGTATTTGAGATGAAAACCTCGTGCTAAGATACGAATAGCAGGTTTTGAAAGTCACTCAATACGAAATGTCCAACATCTTTTGGCAGCATGCCACATGGGGGCTTATCGATAAAAAAGGGGGGAAGAGTTAGCGATCACTGGATAAGTTACTTCTGGCTATCTTTATTGGATCGCTAAAAAGTCTAGATTTAATAAAGGAAAAAAGCATGAAATCAGCGGGACGCAAAATAGATGTCAGTTTGGTACAAACTCACATTGCAAATTCAACTCCTCACGGGAAAACTATTAAAAAATTGTCCACATAATAAGGGGTGCATGATCGAATTTACACCCAGGGGTATTCATTGGTGCGTTTTGTACGCGTGATACATTCATATTTGCTGCCACTCGAATAGTATGACAATTCGTACTTTAGCATACTATCATGAGCTCCCCATGGAGTTGCTGGTACCCTGAGAAGGGGAGCCGGGTGGACAGTCCGGTCCTAGCTTGGAATGGTGCTCAGTTGATCAACCAAAGGCTAAAAAGGACACAGAATAACCTGTTGCTGCGTATTGCATCTGATATTCCAAGAGGGATACATATTTGAGGGAAAACCAGGCTCAGCATTGCTTAACTTCGATGATCTTACAAAAAACAGTTGTATCCAATGCAATTTTACTGGACGAGCTTAAAACTGCTGTTGACGATTTTAGTGACAACCTTCGTTGACAGTTTCTTATTCCTTGAAGATGAATGGCAGTCATGACAGTCATAATGTTATATGAGTTTGTTTATCCGAAAATGAATCGATTAGGTATTTTAATAGTGTCTTGTCTCTAGATCGTAACATTTAAACGACTTCCATTGTTTAGTTGGGTTTGTTCGATTCCTATCAGTGGGTGGCCTAATGTCGAGACATATCAATATCTCAAAGAAAAGACTTTGATGACAATGAAAACAAATTATAAGTTAATTAGACGGGGTTTATGTAAACAAGAAACATCGTCAACGAATTGTGGAAATACTTTTGTGTACCAAGAAATTATCCCGGACAGAACAAAAATCGATTCCTGATGGTACACAGCATAATCTAACATCAGACTCGATAATACGACGTGACGTTGTCTGTTTCATTGTGTGGTCCAGAGATCTCCTCTTGGCACTTTTGCCAAGTCTCTCCGACGAGAAGCAAACACTGAGTGCGGCGAATGACAATCGTGAATCATTTGATTATTGCATTCAAATATATCATCAGCAACATTTTAGAGTCAGTCTTTGGACATAAACCTCCCTTAAGAATCGCAAAATCTTTCTATCACGGGAATCGTGGAGCCAATACGTTTTGAATAAGTTCGTCACGCTATCTCAAAATTTTGTCTGTTGCTGTGATATTTAGGGGTCCGTTTAGTTAGTCATGACGTCCAGCATTTGTCTGCCATTCTTGCAAAATGACCGACCCATTGCCACTTGAGTTTCTCTCACAGATTCAATGTCTCAGACTCCTATTTTTCCCTCTGATATACTGTGCTGTCTTGTGATCTCTCGATGTTATGCTGAGTATGAATCTTTCTTGTGCACATTGCATGGCTTCCAGTTTGAATGTTAATTTTTCAGTTTCCATATTTCAACTCCATGGGTGACTATCAACTGGATGTCTTTAGTCTCTTCAGTCTAACCCTTTCCGTTTCCATTGTTGCGTCTTTTAAATGATATTTACTTTTTTTGTTTTGTTTTGTTTTGTATTTTTGTTTACATGGACGTCAATGTTATAGCTTTTTTCCACTACCCATCAAGAGGGAATTGGTCACCCAAACTCCCAATATTCACTGATCACCTGAACATTACATGCTGCCAACAGCATTGATTATATGACCTTTTTATTGAATAACTGACCAGATCTTTTTAGATTATTCAATCAACAAAAAACTATGGTTCAACAAAGATTACTTTACAAATGAAATTCAAAAAGATCTCCATTAAATCCGATTTTCATACAAATGGCTTTAGGCGTGAAAGGTTTCCGGAAAGCACGTTTTATATTTTCATGAAGAGAAAACTAGCAGGACTTTGCAGAAGGGCATCGATGGAATAAAAGTTCAAAACTTAGGGCCGTGACCCATAAACATTTCTTACAACTTGTCTGATTGTTCCTCGGTCTGTATCAATAGGATATTCCAATTAAACAGGCGACAGTTCTGCAACTTTTTCTTATCATAGGATCAACTCGTTAAAGAACTGGTTTGTATCAGGACCGGTTTATTTATATACAGGTCATTACGCGTGAAGAGATCCCCAAATATATTCGAATTTCGGTCCAGTCGGATTTTTAGGAAGAATCCATCATCAATAAAATCATCATCAGTATCATCATCACTATTGGCCACTAACAGACATCTGCTGGACGAAGGCTTCTTCCATCTGGTTCCATGACGAGTGCAATTGCACTAATTTCTGAAATGTCTTTGAACTTTTTTTTAAATCTCTACTTTTTATCTTGTGTTTGGACTTTCCCTATGGCGTTTACTGTTCCACTGGCACCAATTGGTTATCCTTTTGTTCTCTTTTTCTTGCTATGTGCCCTGTCCATACCCATTTCGATCACCAAACTAGTTAAACAATATCCCTCACCTTACTCCTGTCCTGGATCTATTTATATCTTTTTTCTATCGTAGAGCGTTTCTCACAATATTGGTTTCTCCATTGCACTATATTCTAAGATAGTTTTCAAGAGTTTTTGTAGGTTTTCAGAAGCTGGAGTTTTCCATTGAATGAATACTTTACGTTTCAAACATATTAGCAATCTAGTTTCCAGTACGTCTCTGCTGGAGGCCGTACTGCATTTGGTAAAATAGTTTCGCTTCTGATTAGCGTCGGAGCAGTTTCACCAAATTCTCTTATTTGTTTCAACTCTTATCAGTTAGCCATTTTAGAGCTTTTGCAAAAAAGGATTTTGTCCCACTAATTCTGTATTTATCTTTTTTGTTTTCCTAAAGTACTGAAGGTGTTCCAGTTGAAGAGTGCATTGTTACATATGGTGAGTGGGAAATAATTCTATCAACAAAATTTTCAATTTTAGATTGAAGAGTCCATCCTTACAGCCAGAAAAAAGTCACAAGGTTCAATATATAGATATACGTCTGGTTAATCAGTCATTAGGGACAATTATATGACCGAAGTCTTATGTGTGTGTATGTATATTTGTATATATAAAAGGGTGCTACGCTCTTCTTCCCCGTCTTTCACTATAGTATTAAGAAATACGACGTCAACCCTTTCTCTCTCTTTTTTTTCCTATTCTTTCTTTCTTTCTTTCTCTCTGTATTTCACTCTAGCTGAACAGCTTTGGTTTTCAGCTGGGTTGGCTTGTCGTCTGGGATGGCTGGAGTAAAGACTAGTGCCGGATAGACACAGGTCTTTGTTCATGTAACTGTATATAGCTATCAAGGACAGTAGCAAGCAACATTTGACGTCTGCATCGGAATCAATTTGTAAATGACAAGCGATTAAAGTGAAAACATGCAATAAATTAAACGAAGAAAAAAAAAATCTCCTCCGATTCGCGTGTAAACTTATCCCATAATTAGGAAATGACGCACCTTAGAGTAATGGAATTTGGAAGGTTGTTTCTGACATTTTATTCCAAGGGGAAAATGATTGATTTGATATTTGTGGAATTTTTAGACTTTCATCTGGGAATGTTTCTGCCAAATAAATGAATAGATAACTAAATATGTATATAAAAAACTTAATTCCAATTTAATAATGTTGGCTTGACTCCACTTTAAAAATAAACATTGAATTTGGAAAGAAACGAAACGTTCAGAGGAAAAAATCTTTACCCGATCTGAATTAATAATTGATGGAGAAGGAATAAAAAGAAATTGGGAGCGAATCTGTTCGAAGATATTTCTAAAAATGAATTCCTCATATACATATTTTATTAGGAGCGCGAATAAGTAACGTACGTAATTGAATTGCTTTACGGATACATTACTCATCAACACACGAGGAATAAGTACAACTAAGCAGATACAAATCGGTTCATATATATATATATATATATATATATATATATATATATATATATATATATATGTGTGTGTGTGTGTGTGTGTGTGTGTGTGTGCGTATATATATATATATATATATATAAGTTGATACTCATGTATATATATATATATTAATATTTGGACCATCCTCATCTTGGTTGTTTTTTCATAGTACCTTTCGGCCGTTGTACTCTACAGCCTTCATCAGGTATCATCTGGTAGGTGGGGGGAAGTAACGTACCGAACCCTTTATTTGACCGACGGAGGTATATAGACTCTACTCCCTTCTTTGCCTTAGTAGTATTATTATTGTCTCGCACTAGAATTGAACTTAGAACCATCAGATCATTTGCAATAATTTTGTCCGGTTCTATAACTACTACGCTATATGTACATGTATATGAGAGTGAGTGAGTGAGTGAGTGAGTGAGTGAGTGTGTATTTTGAGATAAATTTACTCTGCACACATACGTATGCATATATGTTTGTGTTTATATGCCTCTTTGTACGTGTATTTGTGTTTATTTGCTTTGTATATATAGATATGTATGAGATGTGTTTCCTATTTGTATAGAGTTTACTTATTGTATATTGATCATGCAGTTAATAATTTGATCGGAATATAAAGATGGAAATCCCTTCCATTCGTGTAATGGAATAAATTGCAGCGATTTTGTGACTTGATAAAATCCAGTCAATCGAATCACATCAAATGCCGTATGCATAGATTCCTTTCTCAGTTCAGCCTTTTTAGTTTATATTTTTCTTTTCTTTGCATATTGATCAATTTTCCAACGGACGATCCATAAAGACGAGATCGATTGACATTCCTCCTTTTATTTGATCCTTTGCATCAAGAAACACAAGAAAATATGGAGGAAAAAGATTTTTATGACGGAAGAAAAGTTTTACCCGAATCAATCAAACGTATGTGCTTGAAACGTCGAGTTGAGTTTCGGTTTTGGAATGAATATCTATATAAAAGTAAATATCATTATCATCATTATCATCATCATTATCAGTCATTAGATTTTCCACTGATGTCCAAAGGCCTTTCCCACCTCTTCTCATGACGACTGATATAATGGTCACCCTTGTCATGCCCCACTGATATATATATATATATATATATATATATATGCACGTCTGATGAATAAAACGGACAAGGGATATTATTTGATTTTTCAGTAGTTCAATGACTAGAACCCCGTCCTCCACACAGAAATCATCCCCCAACATGTAACAACCGAGGCGTACCATTTCAATTTCATTAAATTGTTAATCATAAGAAATAGTGAAGATCCTAATAATCACCGTAGGGTCGAAATAACCCGATAAGGAGTAAGTGTTGGGTAATTCTCACATCAATTCAAACCTTGAATCCGTTTTCTTATGTGAAAACAGGAGAATATCAAAAAGACAGTACTCGTCCGTGTTGAAAAAAAATGGCATAAATGGAAGACAGCTGTCCAAATCACTTCGTACACACTCACACACACGTGTGCACACAAACACACACACACACGTGTGCACACAAACACGCACACACACATGCACACATGCATATACATATATCTATCTATCTATCTATCTCTCTCTCTCTCTCTCTCTCTATATATATATATATATATGTATATATATATATATATAAACTTTTTTTACTTCAATCATTTATTTCTCGATATCTGTTCATTTTGTAATTCATGTAATTTCCTTCAGTGTTTTCTTTTATGCTTAATAAATACTTTGTTATTATAAATCATAGTGCTATGAGTTAACTGTCTTCTATTGAGATCATCAATTGTCAACCATCTAACTGTTTCGGGAAATCTGAAAAATAGTTACATTAACATGACACCCCGACACAGGTGATCAAACACCACCCTCTCTCAGGTATGGTTTGAATATCATCCTTTTGTCGTGTGCACAGTTTTTTTTGTTTTGTTTTTATTGTTTTGTTATGTTTTTGTTTGTTATTTTATATTATACTTCATTCAATCTTTATGGAATGGGATTTACTTTAGTAGGTTAAGAACATATTCAACGATTAAGGATTAATAAGTATAACAATTGACATGATCCGTGTAACCTCTATTGTGTGTGCACTTACGTGGATATTATATCCTTTGACTCGTTTCAGATCTCAGACAGCATATAAACCAACTTATGATATCATCTATAGAAGTATTACTTACACAGAAAACTTTGTCGAGTTTATTTTCGACCAATACATTCAACGATCTTGCTTCCTCCAATGATTTCTCATATATATATATATATATATATATATATATATATATATATATATATATATATATATATAATCTCTGGACGCACCATATATGAGATAAATGTACAAGGTTTGTACTTTCTCCTATGCACCTAAATATATATATATATATATATATAGAGAGAGAGAGAGAGAGAGAGAGAGAGAAAGTGAGAGAGAGAGAGAGAGAGAGAAAGAGAGAGTAGTGAATATATGCATACATTTACACATGTACGTATCTATACATTTCTTTACTTTTAAGGATGAATAACAGATTCGCCAGAGCTATTTTTCTATAGGCCCATCTTAGATGAAGTAGGGGGAAAAATTGCGGGTGAAAATACCGGCGCCATGTTGTTAGGGAATATTGAACTCTTGGGCTTCCATCGTTCATTTGTGCCGTCGAAGTTGAAACGGGTTGGGACGATGTCTGCAATACGTGACTGCTTATTCTCTTCTCTATCTCTATCTTCTCTCATTCTTCCCCCCTCTCTCTCTCTCTCTCTCTCTCTCTCTCTCTCTCTCTCTCTCTCTCTCTCTCTCTCTCTCTCTCTCTCTCTCTGGACATATCCATATGTATACGTGTATGTATGTTGGAGAGAATATATACACACACACACACACATATATATATATATATATATATATATATATATACACCTATCAGTGGATCTGTTTGTTTCGACGTTTCTACATATTCATATATGCATATACAAATTGGGGGGGGGGAAGCAAGAAAGTTGATATACTCGAAAATTTCAGCCCAACATAGGTCATGTGCAACAATCACGTCAATAAAACACAAAGATCGAAATCAAAACTCTAAAACTATAGAGAGTAGACCACTACATCTACGTAGGACCACACATCTCCATAGAATCATCAAAAGAAGCAGTAATCAAGCAGAGAGTCACTCAAGAGTGGTAAGCCTTTGGTAAAGCAAGGTCAATCTTCAACGACGAGAAAATCCCATTAGTTCTAAATAGAAAGTTGAACAACCAATGCATCTTCGTGTTAGACACCTATGGAGCCAAAACATAAGACAACCAATAGACTGACCCTCTAATATAATGTGCACATCAAAGAAATCATGATCGACCTCATTAGGAGAGACCACATGGCAGCACAATATATCAGGTAAATACATGAGTCCAACACATCATATAATCTATCAAAAAGACCTAAAATGGCAATGGGCTGGTCATGTTGCAATAATGGCAGACAACCAATGGACATCACGATTCTCAACATGAATCCTCAAGGATTATGTGCAAAACTGAGGCTAGCAAAATACAACATGGATAGATGAACTTAGTAAGTTTGCCAAAAGCTCCATAATACAACTGAATAAACTGATTGAGTACATTTTGAGCACTCTACTTCTATTGGCACGGACTCTACGTGTAATTCATTATATACATGCAGAGTGTCAGATAGCCAGCCAGACTCTCTTGAAAACTGAATCAACCTCATTGACAGTTTGTTGTGTAGTAGAATGATATATTTGAATCGTGTCTGGTCTAATATCTACATGGACAAACAAAGAAAAAAGTAGAAAAATGTGTTGGTAAATGATGGAGGGAGGGCTTACTACAAAACTTTGTAATTTGGTAGTATACGTTAAAATTTGCAAGGAAGAGAATGAACTCAATAATACAAATTCCTGACTAATCCCTTAACATAAACTTGGTATATCATCAAGTAATTTATTTGAAACCGTCCACAGAGACTTTCAATGAAAACTGTCCACGTAGGTTTCTTCTGTTCTGAAGCTGGTTCGGCTGACGATGTATGTATTGATGTAATTATCGTACGTGTCACATCAATGAAGAGCTCATAATTTCGTATAATCAATTTTATTATGTCTAAAATAATGTTACGGTTTTTTTTCTTGGAAACTTCTCTTCTAAAATGATTTTATGCAAAATTAGTCCCTTAGTTTGTGCCCGGTAGCATCTTTGAACTTTTTTAGCAATCACTGCCCAACAAAAGTTGAGGAAACAAATCGAGTGAATCATCCTTTTTCCAATTTTTTCGAATTATTTCCTCCAATACTGAATGCTGCCCAAAAACGTTGTTCACTTGACAATTTCTGTTTAGTGACTAACAACACTTATTTCATGAAAGTTATAGACAAACTCTTACAAACACTGGCAAGTACATACACGCCTGCATACAGACGAATGCATACACACAACACATGCTTGCGCACATACACGTACACACAATCTTATATCGTGGAAGATGCACTAAAATCGTGTTTCAAATGTATTTAACGCGGCCAGGAAAATCTTTTCATGAGCGTCTTGTGTTTGTTGCAATGCTTAACTTTCATCTGAAGAGAAAAATGTTTTCTGTAAAAAAGCGAATGTCTGGCTTACATCAACTCGTTAGTGCAGTATAATTGGATATTTAAATTTGAGAGGAAAGAAGCAAAACGCAAGTGACCTCTTCGGTGAGACGCGAGAAAATAATCTCGTCCAGAATCGGAACACAAAAGCAAACATAACGATTTGGCGTCGATAGAAGCGTGTGAAATGATTAAAAATTGACGTTTTTATATTGAAAATGCAGACATGATAGATTCACATGAATAAACTGATAGATAAATTATATATATATATATATATATATATATATATATATATATATATATATATATATATATATATATATATACAAAATATTCTGATATATATCTACATAGATAGCAAGATATGAGAAAACTGACATGGATAGATATAAACTATATATATATATATATATATAGATGAAAAAAATAAGTATATAGATATTTAACATAATAAATATCAAGAGATGATTAGATCAATTGATGGACATGAATAGATAGATACCGAGTACGAACGTCATATAGAAAGGTATGAAAAGCTGACACAGATATGGACGATATAAATAAACACAGGGTTTATCTATCACTTTCTATATGGTCTTGCTATCTGTATAGTGAAACAGATAGATGAGGGCTAATAAAAAATGAAATGGAAGCGTGAACGTTGCTATTTGGGGTGATTTTTCATGTGGTAAATTGAGTTTGTTTTTTTTTTTTTAAATGACAGTTAGTTTTGCAAGAGGCCCTGACAAATCAAAACCTCTTTTTAATTCACTTTGGTACGATTGGAATTCATCAATTTTCAAAGCTGGAAACTTTCAAAGAGTAAGGTGCTGGTCGGGGGGATATTTCCTGAAAATAAACCTGAAAGCAAAATATGAAAACAGAAGAGTCCTGATAAGTCGTCGGAAATCAATAAATCGAATTTGTTTCATGAGTTTCGTCTTCAAAGCGATTCTCCGGAATCTTTTGAGTCCGACATCTCTCCATTTTTGGATTGCTTGTTTGTTTCAAGTGTGTAATCTTCAAAAAACTTTAACAAAGGCAAAAATGAACCAAATTTGGAGAAGATATTATCTGGTTTGAATTGATTTTGATAAAAGAAAGCACCAAGCAAACCTTCCTGCTGTGAAATATGGTAAGTTAGAAAGTATTCAAGGTAATCACATAATGGAAACCATCCTTGATGACTTTATCTAAATCTAGATTCCGAAAATCATTCATGACCCCAGGGACGCAGATACAAAGCTCTTGGCATTGCTCAGCGTAGTCTCGACTTGTGGGTTCAGGATCCATCGTCTCTAAAAATGCTCTTATCAAGGGTGTTTAATGCAGTTCAGTTTAGGGGGAGCTTAGGAGTTTATTCTCTGCAACATGTTTAATTGCCAAATTATGAACAAACTTGGATGTGGTTACCGACCTGGCGTCTGCAGGGGTCCAGAATGGTATTACAACCTTTATAATATTAGAATTAGAAAAGACATATCCTAACTTTGATCTTGAAATGAGAATCGGGAGAGGCTGGATCAGGAAACTAGAATATTGCCCAAAATATCAAACTTTCAAATTTATATATATATATATATATATATATATATATATATATATATATATATATATATATATATATATATATATATATATATATATATATATATATATATATATATATATATGTATATATATATATATATATATATATATATATATGTGTATATATATATATATATATATATATATATATATATATATATGTGTGTGTGTGCCAACGCCAGGGGGGGAAGCTGTCCCCACCTTTCTGATTCCTTCGTCTCTTATAATTTTCCAACAATTTTCGTTAGTGTTAAAGAGAATCCTTCGAAGAAATTCTTGCCCCAAACCTTCTTTGTGGTTTTTCTACATTTTACTCCGACCTTCTGTTCAATAATGACGAATATTTGACTACACCTCATCCCCTCATCAGTTATAAACAGGGATGGAATAAACAATTGTCTGGGTACATTTGAGTCTATGGACCCAGAAAGGAGTTGTTTTGAGATAAGAAAATTGTATTAATTATTTTAGGATGATTTTATGAGTACTAATGGCTGAATTCAAAAATAAAAACATTTTTTTACGCCCACCACTTATCCAAGAACACCGTTTTCAAGTTGTGAATTATTCTTGGTGCATACTTTTGCATTACATATGTAGATATATTCAAAAATTGTTCTGATTTGTTCCAATGATTTTTCATAATTTTCAGGATTCAAAAATTACACCTTTTCCCTTTATTGTATAGCATTTTTTCATGAAACATAGAACTGATGAAATTTCCTTAAAAATCATAACATATTCAATGACATAAAGTTTGTGCTATTTCGTTGAGTGTACAAAATGGTTTAATTCAATGTATTTGTAAGTTTCAGTACATCAAAATTTATGTTCCCATATAGAGACATCTTCATCAGCAGTTTATTAGTTTCTATTGTAGGACATAAACTGTACCTTCGAATTCGCCAGACCTCTACATAGTTGATGTTGTGGGCCAGTATTTTTTAAATTGTCTATTCTGGTACACCATCTTATATTTTTCCAGCCACAGTTTCACATATGATCTCTAAAAATCTACGTTTTCAGACATGATGTCTAGTGTTGCCTGACATTCTTACATCCATACCAGCCTATCTTCTATGATATCTCTCAGCCGTGTTATTCCTACAATATAATGTGCTGTCTTGTGATCTCTCCATGTGTGACTGAGCATGATTCACGCCTGTGCACGTCGCAGGGTTCTCAGTTTGAGGGTCATTTTTTGGTTAGTTCCATGTTCCAGTTCCATAGATGACTTTCAAGAGGCTGTGTTTGTGGCAGATCGTTGAAAAATACTAGAAATAATATTTTGTTTTATAAATACGTGTGTGTTTTCTGTTTTTTCGTGAGCGTGTTGGTGTTTTTATGTTGTTTTTTTTGTGTATACCCTTGTCTATGTGTTTATGTATAGGTGCGTGCGTCGTTGAATGTAGTTTTTTTGTTTGTGTGTATGTGTGAGTGTATGTGTATGTATGAATGCATGTGCGTTTGTGTATGAATGTGTCTCGTTCAATTGAAAGTAGAAGAATCTAAATAACAAATATTATATTCCATGACAAGTAAACTTAACTCTTTGGGAATTGGTGCGACGGTTATAAATCAATAATCAGGCACGCTTAACCACTCCCTCTTCCATCAACAAAATAAATCTAAACAGACAACTGTTTACATCGAAGATCCACACTCATCAGTACTAGACGCTTTCTTTTCAAATATATCCCGTCCCTTGAAAGTAAAAATATCTACCCTGGGATTCCATCGGGTGAAGTGTCGGGCCTTTGTTACGCCAATCACGGTTTTGTATTTCCAAACCATTTCGTCATTTTGGCATAAGCGCCTGCAATAAATCTTATGCTCCTCTTCGAGACAGGCACTACGAAGTTACTGCCTACGAGTATCACATTGCTGTGGGCCACCCTTGCCATCAAACAATGTTATGACAGTTGTGGATCTGATTTCGTAAATATAATTTGTAAATGATGAGTCGGCCATTGAAGAGACGAGAACTCATAGATCAATAGGGACGAGATCTGGCCGAGAACTGCACGCAAATGAGCAAACAAAAATGGTGCTAGTTTTTAAATGGAGGAATTCGTTTTTTTACAATATTTTTTAAAAGCTTTGGGCGTCTCCTATTCCGATATATTTTAGAATATGTATACATTATTATTCAAGACATATATTCATTTTTTATTCATTCACTTACGTACTGGTGCCGACAGCAAATTTAAAATTGATATTTTGTTGAGCCCTTACGGGACAAATAATAAAAATTAAGTGAGTGAGACAGAAACATTTCAGTAGTCAATAAAAAAAATATTTACACAAGTACACTGAATACACATCACATCTTCTTCCTGTCCATGACAAAGAATAAAGATATCATATCACAATAGTAGATTGTTTATTTATCGAACCACCGTAGCTACCAAAGATGGAAGAGAGTTCTATCTATTTTATCCGTTATTTCGAAATACCGTCAACAGACTTGAAGATTGTACCCCACTAGACCTATTCTGATTTTTTGGGAGAAGGGGAGGAACTTTTTTTTTCTATTTTTTAGCGGCCTTATTCCGATGTTTTGATAACATCTAAATAATGTTGATGTTTTTTTTTCATTATTTTACTATATTCACAGTGGAAAATGCTAGTGATGTCATAAATAGAATTCATTCTGATCATATTTATTCTTTGTTGGGATATCTTTTACATGAATTAAATTTTTGATCTGTTCCATTGATGTGGGCTTCACTTTTTTTCTCTTTCCCTTTTTTCTTAACTATTTCCGTTATCTATTCATCTTTAGTGTATTTTTCTCTCCTTTTTTGTTCTCTTTTTAATTCTTCCCCCTTCCCCCCTCCCCTTGACCATTCCTCCCATCTTGTTTTTTCCAAGCCTCTCCTTTTTTTGTTACTCTCTTTTTACAATCATCATTTCAATTATTCTCTTACTTCTCTCGTGTTTATCTATTTATTTCTATCTTTTTTTCCTCTTCGTTCTCTATTTCTCTTTCCTAATATATCATCCTTTTAGTCTCTCTCTATTATATCGCCTCTTTTACGTTTCTTTTTCTCTCGCCGTAAACGTTCTCCCCCAGGGCCCATACGAGTATCAACACCCATAAGTATCGAACCAATGTTGACAGCATTTACAGCTATAACATAGATTACTTCACCATACATTTTAGCACCTCCTTTCAACTTTCTTCCTGTCTTCTGTATCTCTTAATGCATGAAGCGCCAGGGGCCCTCTTTTGTCAGTTTGCAGATGTGACTTCTAATAATGTTCTGATCTCTGTCATTGATTTTGTTTCGCTTCTTGACTTAGAAGACCCCCGGGGCATACCAATCTGAGGATTGCACATGTGCTTTCACGTGTGGCCAAACAGTATACGTCTTTCAGCTTAAGGAAACTAGTTATTCATTTGCCTCTTCACGAGAGCAGAATGTGACAGTGGGTGAGGTTTAAAGTTAGGGCCCTAACACGTACATTTAAATGGTCCAGAAATTTCCTGATTCCTTTGGCACCTCTATTCTTGGGGCGCCACAGGCATCAGGCAATGAAATCATCAAAGGGAAAATAAATGCAATGAAATCCTCAAAGGAGAAAAAATCAAACGAAGAATCATTTTAGGTTAGCAAGCTTTCGGTACAAAAAGTTCAACATTCAAGAACAAGAAAATCCTATTAGTCCTGAAAAGAACGGTATATGACCAATGCATCCTCCCGATAGTCACCCATGGAGCTGAAACATGGAGCCTAACCAGAAGATTGGCTGCCGAACTGAGAACAGCACGGCGTGCACAAGAGAGATTCATGCTCGACACCATATGGAGATATTAAAAGACAGCATAGTATATTAGAATAAAAAAATGAATCAGTGATATAGTTGGTCGATTAAAACACTCAGATGGTAATGTGTTTGTCATGTTGCAAGAATGGCTGACAACCACTGAATATCTCACCTCTCAACATTGATCTCAATAGAATTGTGGCCAACGGAGAAGAAGATGAGGTACTTGCTCCGTGACATCCGTGAGAGAGAGGTCAGAAAAATCATGGTGAATGTCCATATCCAATGACGGGCACTGAAAGGCTTCTGCTGTTGCCGTTGCTGCTGCTGTTGCTGCTGCTGATGATGATGATGCACTGTCTGGAGGACGATCTCCTGCAACAGGAGATCATATCTTTTGAGGCAGCTGAAAAAAACATTGCGTAAACCGAATACAAACATGATTATTAGTTGTGATTTAGTCTGACCACATAAAGTATTGACACAGAAGTGTTCATTCATTTATTTGTATATAATATCTCTGACGACTTCTCATTATAATATGGTAACGTATCATCATTAAACACTCTTATTACAGTTCAAAATCGTGCCATCACTCATTCAGTTGTTTTACAGGATACTTGATAACTGGATACTTATTTGAAGATTCCCCTCGAGAGTTCTCAATACTAACTACGTAATCAATCTTTTATACCATCGAAACTTGTTAAAATTATTTTTGTAGCTGTTGAAACTGCTTTTATTCATCACATATCCAACCAATTCATTCCATTCGTGCACAACAATTTCGCTGAAAAAATCCATCAATTTACTAGAATATACTATTAGATTCCTTTTTTTTTATCAGAATTCGACGTATAAGTTCTACCAGATTCATTATCGATTTTTAGATATTTTAAAATTTTTAATTAAATTTCTATGCATTCTATGTCCAAGGAGTTTTATGAGCTCCAATTTCCTATAAGTATTGTGAGTCTCAATTTCCTAAGACCTGAATCATCCATTTTACATTGTATAACTCATTAATCATGAAAAAAATCGAAAATTCTAGTTAACATGAAATTTGTAAAGATTTTGGAAAAATTGGAAAGATTAATCGAAATGATCAATTTTCTGACGTTGAAAAATCTATGGAGTTACTGGAGTTTCTCAAACAGATTAAAACTGGCCAACAAAGATGGTTTTTTTAGCTACAGGTGTTGAGAAGGAGTGGTAGGCTAGAGGATATCTACTCAGGCAATCGTGCAAATGACCTTGGGAAAGGCATGTCTTTTCTTTCTGGCTGTGGGTAAAATAGTATCAGCCTCAGAATCTGTTTGCTGAGAATCATTTAGAGCCCTTTGGTAAGGCATAGTAATCACAGTATGGTGAAGATGATTAAGCAGTCTTTGTTTGCAACAGGACTAAGATTGACTTGGCGAGATTTGATAGACTGAAGTCCCGCCATCGATACCTGCCAGCTTTGTATTCTCAAATTCATACTTAGAAGCTAACTGCAGTTCAAAGGTTAGGATATCAACATTACAAGGTATTGATAATCACTCCACAAAGCTTTTGTGTCAGAATCACATGAGCATTTACTATTTCGACTCTTTGATTGATTCATTGTCTTTTGAAGTGTAGGGGGGTCATTGCAATTAACGACATTGAGAAGAGATTCCTCAAATGATTTCAAACAGTTTAGCATTCAATTCGTACTAATGCCCCTGGGAAATACATGAATCCTTCTAGCTATATGTGTGACATTTATTTTAGTTGACCGAGAACTACGCTTTAGTGAGTGCCTGAGAATACATCTACTTATTTCCTCTATCTCAATAAACAAATCATCGGAAGAGGAGCAGGACATTCCAAGCCCCTATTTATACATATAAACTTGTTTTTCTACAATGTCCAACCCAGAAGCAACAACGATAAGTGATTGATGATGAGAGAAACAGTTAAAGAATATAAGAAAATATTCACAAAATAAAAGCATTTACTTTTTTTTTTAATGAGAGAGATGGAGATTCAAGAAAAACTAAATTTACAGACTTACTTCATACGTATGGAGACGTGTTCTGGCAATCAAAGAAAACGGACATCATTTTCCAGGTTCTTTGAAAGCAACACTTTTAACGGATGTAAGAAAAAAATTTTGCTGCTTTCGGGAATCGATAAAACGGGTGAATCAGCTGGAATCATTTTGGTTTCTTTGCCAATTATATCAGTGAGTGAAGTGACGTGTTCCTCTTGGAGTACAACAACAAGTATTCGTTAAACAAATACGCACACATGCATCTTTGTTCTGAGTAAAATAGCCCTGTTAAGAAGGAATATTGTCCATTACCTTTTATTTAGTATTAGAAGATAAATTCTCAGGGAATTATCACTTTGGAGAAATTGAATTGATGGTTTTTCTTTGATGGAGAGTGATTAATTTGTAAAGGAATCTATATTCAATCTAAAATGGTCTCTAGAAATACTAATGAAACGTTAGTTTTATTCCTTGAAATGCAAGTATGTATATAATTTCCATCAGTCCACAAAGTTAAAAAAGAGGTATAATATATATATATATATATATATATATATATATATATATATATATATATATATATATATATATATATATATATATATATATATATACATATATATATATATATGGTCACGCCTATCCGTCAGTTTATTCGTTCGTCTTTTCGTCTGTCTACATATATCTCCGAAAGTTCAGAATGAATTTCAATGAACCTTTGCAGAGGGGTAGGCAATAGGGTAAAAACGGGGGGTATTTGGTGGAGGATCCAGGATTACAGACTAATGATCTTTATACTGTTTTTATTCAAGTAAATCTATGCGTACAATCATGACTGCCCATACGATACCTCAAAAAGCCCGGCTGATCAAATTTCGATCCATAAACAATTATATCCCTTTAGTCGTACATGTATGCCCGAACCATAAGATATTGACGGCGTTTTGTGTTTTTCACACGATATCTCCATAGGTTCTCTAAGGATATCAATGATATATGGTAGAAGGGCAGACGAATGGCATTGACAGAAGTGATCAGATTACGCGTATCCATGCACAATCACAACCCTGAAGACAGCATCAACATTCTATTTCCACAGCCGTTTTGAAAAGATCCAAGAGAAATCCATATATTGTTTATAGAAATATAAAGATTCAATAACAAAAAGCGTAATCTTATTTTGAAAATACATGCATGTCAGTTATAAATCGCTACGAAGCAGAGCTGGAAAGGTCCTCAATAGAACAGAAAGCCAACACTTCATGATAACCAAAGAAAAATGAGCATCAGTATTGTCTGCGTATTTCATTTTATAGACAAAACGCGGACATAGTGCAACCAACAGAGGTAAAACAGATCTGAACCTGGAAGGGTTTTGGATTTCTATTTCTTTCTGATCTTATTTCGCTTTGAGAGAGCTTATTTTGGAAGCTATCTACTTATGAGTTAATGAGGTTTTTCTACGTTTGTTCTAAATCTGATGTAAATATCATATTTCAACGTGTAATGGAGTTATTTAAATCGAGACAAGTAAATTATTAGGGACATAACTGTCATCAGAAATGTATAGGTTTCTCATTTTTTTTTTTTGCTTGTCTGTCTGACTAGTTATGTATTATGCGTATAGACCTCTTCATTTAACATATTTACATATTCTGTATAATGTATGGGAAATACGGTCTCTGGTGTTTGAGCAAAAAAACTAAGTTGTTAGAAGGGGTTCAATTAAAGAGTTCACGTTGAATTACCCTTTGTTTTGCGTCCGGCCAAATTTATGTTAGTTTTTTTTTTCTTTTCTTTTAATTCAGATCATTGTCAAAAAAAAAAATGGGAAAGACGTAAGATATTCATTGACAACCCCTAAAATATGACATGCTTCTAGATGGCATTAGTCATAAGACAAAAAATGGGAAAGACGTAAGATATTTATTGATCACCCCTAAGATATGACATGCTTCTAGATGGCATTTGTCATAAGACGGTTTCTTTTCAGTTACAAACTGGACCTGTCTTATTATTAGTCAAATCGGACACAGTAAAAAAAAAAGGTTATACTCAAGTGGAATCTATCGTTTCAGGCCATTATCCTCGACCTGGAGGTGACGCCACGATGACAACGACGAGTCGATAAATTTTATGATTCGTTAAATGAGCAGCTCGGGTATTTCAGAGTTCTTGGTCCGTCTGGTTTAGTGTAACGTTTTGGAACGAAAACTCGTAAAATACAAAAACACAAACATTCATACAGATGTGAATATCCGTGTCAATGTGGTTCATCAATTGTCGCCTTCAGCTCCATAAATGTTCATTTACATTAAAGTCTGGGTCATGTAGTTTTCTAAATGTTGCGTGCTGTTTTTTTTGTTTTTTGTTTTTTCACGATTCCGGTGTGCAAGCATTCGATAACCATTAATGGTTGTGAAGTGGAACTGAGTCGCCTTTGCAATTCAAATATAGAGAATCCTCAACTGGACTTCAAGCAGAAACTCAAATATAGTACGCTCTCATAAACACACACCCACACATATGATGGATACACCCACACATATGTATGCATACGTATCCTGAAATGTATATGTAAATACATGTATATAGACACACTCACAAACACATGCACTCACAAATATATATATATATATATATATATATATATATATATATATATATATATATATATATATATATATATATATATGAGGGGGTCTTCGTGGGGCTTCAATTAAAATGTTCATCTTAAATTGATCCCCGATTTTGTGTCCAGTAGCTTTCACAATTGTTTGTTTTTTTTTGTTTTTTTTTTTTCCTTCAATCTTCTAGAACATTCACCTGAAAAAATGCTTGGGAAGTAAAATGTTCATTGGTCACCAATTTTTCAGATTTTAATTTGATCATCCCGGATAAGGAATGCTGCCAAAAGACACTGGCTATCTCACAGTTTCTATTGGGTTATTATTCAAACACATGTTTTTTCGTACACAACTTTCAAAGTTCAATTATGTTTCAATTTTTTTAGAATTTTTCGTACACATTTTCTCCTTGGTCTATTCAGATATGTATTAGACCGTTAAATTGAATTTTTATTGAAATAATGTTGATGGGGAGGTGGAGCTATATTGATATAACTGATTGTTTGCAAATCTCCGAAGAAATTATGTACCAAACGACCAATGATCCCAACTAGGGGAACTCTCGCGTAGTATCATGATATCTATTCCTGTATTGAACATTTGAAGCTTTTGGGACCAAATATATACATATATATGTGTGTGTGTGTGTGTGTGTGTATGTATGTGTGTGTGTGTGTGTGTGTGTGTGTGCGAGTCTGTGTGTGTGCTATCTATGTATATATTACTCGTATGATACATATATAGAGAGACAGTGAGTGAGTGAAATTCATAGGGGATAGATCTGTCTGATTCTCTTTATTTTCTTTTTTTTCTCCGTAGACAAACACGTAGACAAATACGTACACACACACACACACACACACACACACACACACACACACATATATATATATATATATATATATATATATATATATATATATATACATATATATATACAGGGACAGGGAGAGAGATAGAGAATCAGAGCGATAGACAATTCTTATATCTTGCATTGTGCTGGAAAAAGTCAGTTAAAAATCCAAACCAGTACCCATCATTTCAAGGTATCTGCTTATAACTAATCAACAATCAAAAATTGTTCCCCATTTTCGAACATTCTAGTGCTGATCAAATGGTATTTCCATTCCCTTTTCAAATATTTAATCATCTAGCCTTAAGCTCTTCTCAGCTGCGAAAGCCTCCAAGTTTAAATGCGTAGCATCACGAGAATCTTTTGTCGACTTGTCGAGCAGTAATCCTTTTGGAATAGATTTCCACAGATCTTGCACGGAACTTATTTTCATTGCGTGAATCCAGAAGGCACAAACTAACAGTCAACAGCGTTAGAGATGGGCGTGTTTTCCTCTAAATGTTATGGTGTGTAAGAGCTTATAGATAATTTGATGCTCACTGATCTGATCCGTCGTTTTGATTAATACTACGCCTTCCCGTTGCAGAATCAAACTCCACTCCTAATTGTATTCAGACTGGAGATGCTTGTTAAAACTTTTTCATTGTATATGCAACAAATAAAATTCATATATACAATACATGGATATATCTATTGATAGAAAAAAGGACGTGTATCTGTAAAATAGATCTCACTGATACTTAAGACTTGGAAGTTAGGCTCAGTCGATAAGGACACTGGCTACCACTCACTTTTAAATCATGGTAGATAACAATTCATTTTATGGATGTATTCACTTATGATGAAATAAGCCCTTGTATATTTTTAAAGCAAATTTGGTTATAGCATAAACCTTTTCAATTTAGTTCAGTCGGAAATTGATCGTCATTTCAAAACACAGTAAGGAAAAAATAATTGCCACCAACCCCGAATAGGTTCAGGGTGCTTCTTGTTGTTTACTTGAAATTCAAATCAAAGTTTTGGCAGGATTCAGACTAATTCAAGATTCATTTCCGTGTTAGATTCCTTTACCAGGTCAGTACCGGGGAAATAAACCATTTCTAATATCTCAAAACTCTTTGCTTACCAATCGATCTGAAGGGTCTTTACTGTGCTTGCGACAACAGATACTTTGATGTTGGGTTACACAATCAGCAGTAAGACGTTATCAAGTGAGCCTGTTTACTGTGTGTCATTCACAATGACCAATTCTTGATGATTTGTATTTTTTTTCTTGAAATACACTTATTTACTATCTATTTTTGTGCAGATCCAGATCTCTCAATACCCCTCTGGCATATATATATATATATATATATATATATATATATATGTATGTGTGTGTGTGTGTGTGTATATATATATATATATATATATATATATATATATATATATATATATATATAATGTGTACCTTAGAGAGTGAGACAGACTCGGGAGTGAAGTTTTTGGTGGTAAGGTTTATTAATCCTCATATGTCAATAGTCCATACATGTTTCGGGATTTCTCCCATCATCAGTGGTGCGTGTTGTGTGAGTGTGAATTAAAATGTACCATGTGGAACCAGAGTCCACTGCCAGCGGCTATGCATTGTGGGTAAGTTTTGTTGTCAGGGCTACAAGAGGCCTCATGCTGAATGTAAGAATGACCAGCAGGTATTGGGATTTTGGTAAAGCAGCAGCAGTTGGACTTGGGGAGGGCAGAGTGTGTCAAGGTGGGGATAGTGTTGGGGAGGTGGGTTTTTTGGTGTGTTTGGGATAGTGTAGAAGGAGGGGTGGTGGAGTCAAGGAGCTACATAGGTATCAACCTTAAAAGTTACTGAAAATGTTGCTGAAAGTGTTTTGGCTATGATTTGGACAGGGGTTATAACAGGCTAAGGTGAAGTTTTTCCTATGGGTCGAGGTGACTTTGAAGCTTCCATTATTGAGTGTGTCTAAGATGTGGGTGTGAGGATATTAATGGTAGGAGTTGTGTGTATTAGTGTTCTGTGTGGTGCGGGTTGTTCAGTTTAGTATTTAATCCATTAGGGTATAGGGTTTTAAGTTTGTTGATCCACATGTCTTCGTGTTTTTCTAGAACTTTAGTTATGTCAATTGGAGTAGTTTTTTCTATTTTTTCTATGATGGTGAAGCTAGCATCAGTGGCAAAATTGTGGTCAGGTGTGCGAAAGTGTAGTTCTACAGGGAGTGGGCTACGATTATTTTTTGACTTAATCCTATGTCTATAATTGTTGAGTCTAATATTAAATTGCCACTCGGACTTGCCAATGTACTGTAACTTACATCTATTGCACTCTAGAAGGTATATAATGTTCTTACTGCGGCAGTTGCTATTGTGGTATATGTGGTAACTCTCTTTTGTGGTGGTGCTTGTGAATGTGTTGGTGTGCTTGAGGTGGTTGCAACATAGGCTGTTTCTTATGTTGCAAGGTGTGCAGAATTTAATAGTTCTAGGTGTATTTTTGTGTACGACTTTATTGTTAACGATAGTATTGCTACTGATCATGTCTCTGATGTTTTGGGGTCTGCGGTAGGAGATAACACATGGGTCCGTGAATGTTTCTTTTAGATCTGTTTTGATCGTGAGAATGTTCCATCTATTATTGATGATGTATGCTAAGGGTGGGAGTGTGTTGTTGAAGGTTGTTATAAGGGGTATGCGGTTGGGTTTGTTATTGTGGGACAGTAAAAGGGTTTCCTCTCTGGGTATTCCAGTCGCTTTTTTTATTTGTTTTTTTGTGTCATCTAGTGGATAACCTCGTTGGGTGAAATATTGTATTAGGTTATGTTTGTGTCTGTTAAGTTCACTATTGGTGGAGCAGATTCTTCTAATTTTAAGAGCTTGTGAAAATGGTAGACTTCTTTTTAAGTGTTGGGGATGGGCTGATTTGGAGTGGAGGTAATTGTGGGTGTCTGTGGGTTTTGTGTAGAGGGTGGTATGGAGGTTTCTGTTGTCATCTATATATATGCGTGTGTCTAAGAAGGCTATGGAGTCAGTGGATGTTGTGAAGTCAAACTTAATAGAGTCATATATATATATATATATATATATATATATATATATCCTCTCCAAGTCCCCCATTTCTTTTATACCTCATTAAGAAGTGAATCGCTAGTTCAGTAGAATGTTAGTGTTAGTTTCCGGGTTCAAATAGAGATCACTCCAGTTAAATATATGAAGGACCAATTATCATTGGAGATAAACAGTGGCAGAAAGAAACATCATATTGTTATATATTTGATTAAATTGAATTGTTGAATTGTTTTCATCTATTCACCGCTGATGCATGTATGCTGAAGACTTTCCCTCAAAAGAAGTGGTTCAAATGCTTGAAATGTCAGCAGTTGGTGAGAGAAGGTTATGTTTAGTAAAATGTTGGGATAAATGTGCGAAGTCCTCTTCATTCAATTTCTGCAAAGTAATTTGAGAGAGGCTATATTCTCCTGCTTTTCAATCAAGGTCATTTGCGCGACATATTGACATTTTTTGCTCTTACAACTGGGTGCAAATGACGGACATCTGTCAACGTTTACTCCCTCTGCAATCCCTTGATTTGTATTTCTTGTGTCTGACTCAATAACAGACTTCATTTGGAGATCTTCAGCCACAAAAGGATGTCATTTCCATGTCCCGTGTCTCAGTTTTGAAATCTTTGCAACTAGTTTTGAGCTGTACGTTTGTTGATGGCTTATGACCAAATAATCGGTTGATATTGCAAGCAGTTTTTGCTGCTGTACGTCCCATTTTCAACTCATACGACGGAATTGCTCTAATTCAATTTTCGTCCATCTTTAATTTGACATCTTCAGATGAACAAGAGATAAATACTGAGAAGAGACCGTTAATCTAGAATGGATGAAACTACATTCACGCTTTAAAATGGTATATTATATGAACATAGTTTGATAATAGTTTATTCCAAGGATACGCATCAAAGAGTGAAATAACAAAAAGTACAATTGTTATTACACCAGCTTAATAATATCAGGTGGGTTTGTATGGAAATGTATTTTTATCTGCGGTTGCTGAAGAAGTAAATGTAACCAAATTACATCAGGAGATAATCCTTTGTTCTTATAAAGGCTAACAGGAGTTATCTACATTTATACGCGTAAACTAGGAATCGATCATCAACGCTCATCTATTTTTGGATTGCTTTTGATATGTGTGTTTAAATAAAACACATCCCGACATTGTGTTCCTATCCGAGGCCCATATATAATTTCCTACTCATTCAAGGAGTGATTTTCCAGTATTATTCAGACATAATTCTCAAGGTGACTGATGCAGATATCGATTCGAACAATCACAAATAGTTTGCGGTATAATATCCTTTCCTCTTCACCCGTCTGGACCGGACAGTGAGTAGCCTCGTGAGTGGAAGAGAACACGACCAACGACGCTATATGCGACAAAAGAGACGGACAACTAACAATGGTATTGACAGCTTGCATCGTTAAGAGTTTTCGTTATCCTCACGCGAAACCTATTATTGATGCAATACAAGATCAAAAATTAATTAAACACGAAAACAGATCTATTTCTTTGCCAGACACGCCTTTTAGGCAATTTCGATTCGCTTACGTAGGCGCGGAGAACGAACGTCACTACATTCAACAAACTTCCTTACGAACTCCATCACGAGCAAAAAAAAAAGATGAGAACAGGTCTCAAATACAGAGTTACCCATACAAGGACTACCATCAGTTATGCCTCCAAATACCGTATTTTTTTTTTTGTATAGGACATGAAATTTATCTAATACAAGACTGGATATGGAGTCGGAAATAAATACACAAGTTTAGCCTTCTGTGTAACACGGATGCCGGCTCTAGTCCCACGTGTTTTCTTGTTCCTAATCTGTGTACGTAAATACTACACACTATCTTTACCCTGTTTACAGTTACAGTGGTAATTATTCTAATCTCATGAAATAAAAAATAATTTACCAAAAGGAGTACCAAACTTTGTGCACCTAGTGCCCCAATCTACAAGCAATTATTCATTTTCAAATTTTGGTATTCATTTGATTTAATGATTTGGATTTATTTTAGCTATTCCATGAGTATTTGTGCTGCGTGCGTATTTCAAAAGGACGTGATGAAGTTTGTAGAACTCAAATATCTCGGTCAATGCTTTCAACACGTAGTCATTGCACCTTAATCTTAATTTCTAGATATTTTTTAATCATCCTACTTCCAATGTTCCACCCCTGCTTCAACCCCCCCCCCCTGCAATACCTCACTTGGCTAAACGATTTTCCCTGTCTCCACCTTTACGACTGAGGACAATAGTGCATTATCTACTCAAGATTCGACAAGCTAGTTTTGCAATTCGTTGATAGTGCGTTTTATTCACACAGATGACGCAAAATTACATCTCCTTACGTGACTCAGTAAGGTAATGCTTTAATATCGAGGATTACCTTTAAGCCATTTTTCACTCAAGAAAAACGACAAAAGACGAAAATGGCGTTTTGCATTTTACAGCTAATAGTCATATCCCCGTCCACCCTTCATCCAAGTCTCTAAACTTTCGACCATCTCAGCTTCCAACGGCCTAATATTGCTCACCATAGTCACCAATCATTTTTCATGTAAAATCATACTTTCGACTTCGCTTCACGCCATTCCAGTTTAATAAAGTTTCTATATGAACACCTCACTTTCGGATGGCAATGAGAAACCCAATTGTAATTGCCAGCTGGTCAGAGAAAGATAGTCATCAACTTCTTTGCCAACCGATGGTTGCGTACTCTTTCACAATTATGATTTTGTTTTAAGACCAATACTAGGAAGCCTGTTCCAAAGCAGAGGCTCGTCAGTTACTCTTACTTGCAAGTCATTGATAGTACTGTCGGTTTTCACTGTTTCACGGAGCACTTATGTCAGAGATGAGCTTGTTAACTTAACAATTATAGCTATTAGGGACGGCCAAGAGTTCTATCCTTTTCCTTAAAGATGCATGTCTTTGTTTATTTGCCTGTCTGTGTGTTCCAGGGTTCTATTTCATCTATTGACTCATAAAAAGGCATCAACACTCTACTACAGTCTTTCTTCAAATGATTAAAAATAGGGGAAAAGTTTTTGACTCTTTGGGCCCTATTCTGACGGGTTGATCGATAACATCTCAATTTTCGAGACTTGATGTTTCCAGATGTCATTTCATTCTAGATGTTTTCCAATAGAAGATGCAAATGTTGTTATAAATTGAATTAATTCTGACCTTATTTATTGAAATCTAGCAATCAAAAACAACATTGATTAGTTCTCTATGTATTGTTCTAGAAATGAAACACATTCATTGCTTCATGTGTCGCACGGTAGATGTGGAATTGAACTGAGACCCCTGTCTTTGTTGTTTCTATGACAACGTCTCGACTCATACATCCTTTCCTTTGCATGCTAATTATGCCTTCGCTAGAGTCAGATATAGCCCCATACTTTTTACCGTCTCAATAAGAATCCATTTTATTACTCACTAATCCAAATAACTGAAATATGAACTGATGCGTCTAAGTGTTTTTCCGGGGTGAGAGGTCTACATCTATCTACTGCACAAGAACAATTTGAATGCTAATTCTTTTATATGGAAGAATTCAATTGCCAAATATTTTCCCGCCTGAGGATTAGTTCGTAAACGAAGTTTGCATTCATATTTCGACTACTTAACATTCGTAGAATAATTGAATAATTTCAAAAAAACTTAGGTCAACATCTCCAACGGGATTTGATGCAATTTCTTTTTTTGCTCTATTATATTCTGTTCACTAAAACAAAGTTTATCATTTGATATGACAATAAATGAAATTAAATGAGTGTCTGCTGTTATTTTTCATCTGTAAAACAACGGCTGTCACATTGGAATTCTTTTATTCCAAGTCAGGTTTTCTGTAGATACTACTTTATTTCCTTTACTAAATATCACCCAAGCAAATAATTGAACTCTGATAAATGAATACATAACTTGATCGAATAAATAACTCACTATCGCCTATAAGTAACATTATTAGATGTAGTTACATTTAGCAGGAACACGTTGCAGTGAACGTATGAGATGCTGACCAAAATGGTTATTTTCATAATTCAGACGAAAAGTGAATTTCAACATTCTCAGTCATTTTAGAAGATCGTGTATCTGTAAATATGTTTCTTCAACGATTGAAAAGTAAATCAATCGTTTTCGAAAGCTAAGACTCTATCCTCATTAATCCATATGAACATTTTTGAGCGCTTCCAGAACCTCCCAAAATGATGATGCTATGTAAGGCTAAGCTGTCAGATGTCAGAGTGATTGAAATCACGCAAGAAGCGGATGTAAGAAAAAGACAAGGAGATTACACGCTAAACTACGAATTACAATAAAACAAACGCTGAGCACTATATTCGCATTTTGCTTTCCTGTGTAAAAGGAAAAAGCAAACTTTAAAGAAGAAAAAGAATACGTAAAGCGAAAATAATGATAAGTGTATTTTTTTTTGTTTTTGGTTTTTGCAGGGAATCGTTACCAAAGTAACGTGCATTTTTTACCTCCCTCTCTTACACCTTAGTGTCTTGTATCTCCTTCACCATAACATACCTAAAGTAAAAGTGCTCAGGAACATTAACTACTTCCGCCATATTAATTAACTGTAATAGTTTCTCTGATTTACGCCATTTTTGTAAATAAGAGTCATTTTCATTGGAACGCCTTGCTTCCAAATAGCATGTGGAACTTGCACTGGTTTAGGCAAATATTTACCCTTCATTTTTTTCTTAAATTTCGGTCCTGGCATAATTCATTGGCATGAAATAGGATGGATGGATGATTTCCCGTAGTTGAATTATGAATGGATCAGTGGAGAGCAACGGAACGTATCACAGTAAAGGCAGTGCATTACAAAAGAACATCAGGACTTGTTTGTTTGGGAATAAGTTTAGGGAAATTTGCACTATTGAAGAGATAAGTAAACGAATTCGAAGTTTTTGAAGGTTGTGCATTATTGAATTGAAGTGAATAGAGTTTCTTCTGGGATTGAAGAGGCTTTAAATTAAAGAAGAAAGGAACAAAGGAGGAGAATACAAATTATCGGTGAAGGCTAGCGATTTATATCAACTTTGATTGAATTTTTCACTCGAGTCAAATTTCAGCCCAAACAAATCATTGCGTTGGTTAATGTCCCGTTCGCAAGTCGCTTCCCTGCTGCTGTTGCTGCTATTGTTGTTGTTGGGAGCTTACATTTTACTTATATATGTACATCTTTCGGTTATTATCAGATCCCAACAAATCAATTTTTATTTCAGTTTTCTAAGTTTAGAGGGCGTTGACTGACGTGGCGCAGAAAATCATCGAAAATTGAGACAAAAGAAATACTTAACAAAATTATTAATGGCTGTTGATATTTTGTTATATTAGACAAGAACTATAAGTTCAACAATGTATTAACCATCCTTGGTAGTAGTAGTAGTAATAGTAGCTGGAAGATAAGCAGTTTTTTCTTAGTCAGTTGATTTTCATACTTGTAAAATACTGCAATGTGGAAATATTCCACAAGTGTTATTTTCAATAAAAAAAATCATAAATTACTATTTCTGACACTTTTGGCCAGTTTTTAAATACAAAACTTTCGAACTCATGCCTTCTACTATGCCATCATAGCAGTGTGTTTCCTGCTTACGTCTCTCTTTTGATTACATCACACTTCCTGTTACTGTTGTTCCATTGAACTGAGCCCTACTGGCAGACCGTCCGACCGACCACAAGGCGTTTTATTGAGTTGTTTTAGTCTGACGGTCTGAAAAACTGCAATGAAAAATAACCAAGACAACATTGGCTGCTTCAGAATCAAACCCCAAACTATTCCAGCTGACAGTGATTGATGCAACTTTTGTCTTGTATACATAATTTTGAAAAATACAATATATAGGTGTGTGTGTGTGTTTGTGTATGTGTGTGTGTGTGTGTGTGTGTGTGCATGTGTGTGTTCAGCTATTAATATAAAATGTCCGTGCAAATAAATTATAATTTTTTGGTGATATCGAAGACGTGAAAAGTTAGCTCTACTAGTAAGACAGCCAGTCGTGAGTTCAAATCATGGTTTGGGATGAGTATTCGAAATATCTGTTTACAGAGCTCATTTTGGATGAGATCTTTATCGTTGTTTTTGATGTCATCTCTAGGATTTACATTTGGGTTTTACAATTATGATTAAACAAATATTAGAAAAATCTTTAAAATGGTAGTCATAATATCAATTCTCCCAACCAATATCTTTTGGTGGTTCCTGCGGGTTTGCAATAAATTTTTGGTCACTTTACGGCTATGGTTTTATATGATAATATCATAATAACAAGAATTAGTCTGACTTGCTCCTTCTATATCTTATTTGACATCGTTGGAACCCAGTTGCAGTCCCGAACAGAATATTATTCCTACTAAAAAACTTTCAATAATTGTCCATGTTCTGACTCGCATAGTTGCATTTCTGAAACTAGAGCAAGTGTTCGGTGTTTGAGTCACGTTCATTCATCTCCTATTGTCAAGTCTCAAATTCTTCCGTCTTTGGATTACAAAATCAAAAATCATCAAAAAAAGCTATATATAAAGCGGTCAACGCAGGTTTCTTTAAATTTTAAAGTTGGTCTGGCTGGCTGGCTGGCCCGGTATGGATGTACATAAGTAGCACATGGAAAGATTGCATCATGGACTTGAAGGGCGGAAAATTTAAACATTGACTCTCTATCCGGTCGGGACGAAAGATTTTCTTTTTGCTCTCTCAAAACCATCCCCTGACTCTTTTTTTAAGGGTATTTTAGTTTGCAATGTAAGTTCTTGAGCCCCGAGTTTGTGTCCTCTTGGATTTGGGGAATTCGACTTTTGAAGCAACCAATGCTTGTTTGTCCATCTACAACTCTTATTCTTCAAATTAGTTACCAAAATACGGTAAGCTGCCAAAAGAGATCTGTGACTTGACGGTTTCTATTGAATGATGTACCAGTTTTTGTTTGTTTATTTACTTTTCAGGGATTGAAAGCCTTTTATAGCACAGTTGATATGATGATGACCTACCTCATTTCAAAATATGAAGGTTGGAAGGATATCTAGACTTGCCATCAGTACAATTGGTCAACGATATCCATGAACTGAGCATTCCAATGAAAGAAAAGGCTGCGAATCAAACAAGCAATATCAATTTATTTATTGGGGAAACCTTTTTCGAGATTCCAAAAATAACGATATGATTTTTTTGCTACAGCTGCGCTTCAATAATTACAGAAAAGTACGACTCAGATTTCAAAAAGATACGTTGGTTTTTAGCATGATTACATAGTTATTTTCTGTGCCTACTAAGAATTGCTTGATAGAAAAATATGATAAAGTAGGCATGTTGAAATATTTCTGCCAACAAAGAATTTAGTTTTTATCCTTTCTTCAAATTAGTGAATGTACAGTTGGCAATATTTCTATTTGCGTGAAGGGGTTTTTCTCGTCTTTTAAGGTCTACTTCTGCCAATTGGGATGTCGTTCTCTTTTAATTTTCCAAAATTGAGAGTGACTCCAGGAATCGGAGAAATGAAAAATGACATTTAAATCAACAACTGTGCTTTTGACATCAAGGCAGGTAGACACACCGGAAGGAACCTCTATTAATGTTGATCTTTCTTAGAAACGGAGTCGCGGTAAGAAACCATCCGGAAATCAGGACTTATCCGTATTTGGAATCTTTCCTGTCCCTATTTCGGAACTCCTATTTGTGATTATCTTCTCAATCATGTCCATATTGATTTTTTTTTTCTGTCTTTTTTGACGAGTCGTGCCCTATCAAACTCAAAAAGAACAGTTGACTGTATTTTTTGTACTTTAACAACAAGAACAGCCCACACCAACATTAGGGATGCCATCAGATACGTAAAATGTACATCCCTTTACCATAGTTTGTACTCACGTGCAATTAATTGACAGGACACTATGTCACTGTCTGAGCTCTATTGTGAACGCTTAGATATCAACAAAAATGTATCATACATGTTTTTTTCAGTCTAATGAATATATTTGTACAAACAATGTATCTTATTTACTGTATACTTAATGCAACAGTTGTAATAACCAATCTCAATTCGGATAGGAGATGGAGTCAAGTTCGACTTTACAACAGCCAGCTATGTCTTACCTATCTTCTTTTTGTCTGTGTATTTAAGGGAAAAGTCACAATATAAACTGGACCACCTTAGCCACCAAAGCTAGTGGAGGTTTATATCTTTTTTGTCTTTTTATGTCCGTGTGTTCATGTTCATGCGTTTTGTCTTGGCCATACTGTTTTGTAGAAAGACTTGACAATTGGTATCCGTACTCCACTAGAATATTTTTGGGAGATAATTTTCGATTTTCATTAATAAAATCTTTTACCCTTTTGTACATCATTCTGACGGATTTATTAGCAAAATAAAAAATCGTCAAGAACCTAGATCGTTATAGATTCTTTTTTTTTTTTTAGATGTTATCCAGTTGAAGTTATTCTCTCTTTCCACGTCATCTTTTTCCTCTCGAAAGATAATTATTCATTTATTCTTCTGGAAACCAAATTTTATTGATTCTCCGATGTTAATGTCATTTGGGGAAATGCTACGAACCATTCAAACTTGAATATTTGAAAAGAGTAACTATGGACGCCAGCATTGTGAATTCAATGAGAAAAGGATTCGATGAAACGTTTGTTTTTCTTCTTGCAGGATCATTTAATGTATTTAGCCATATAGTTGAATATTTACAATTTTTCTTCGTCTTCATATACATATACATACGCACATATATATATATATATATATATATATATATATATATATATATATATATATATATATATATATATATATACATATACATATATATATATGTGTGTGTGTGTGTGTGTTTGTGTGTGTGTGTGAGAGAGAGTGTGTGTGTGTATAATCGTATTTATAGATATATATAGAGAGAGGGACAGAGAGAGAGAGAGAGAGAGCGAGACAGAGAGAGAAGAACAGACAGACTCTCAGGCGTATCCCAACTTTGATACTCTAAAATCATCATCATCATCAGCAGCAGCAGCAGCCTTTTAGGGTCTGTTGTTCGATATAGACCTTTCCCAAGATTCAACGGTCCTCACTATCATGGGTGTAGTTCGTCACGCCAGCCCATTGCCATTTGAGTTTTCTAATGGTTCGTATAGATCTGAATTTTTCTTTTCGATGATACTGTGCTATCTTGTAAAATCTCTATGTGATGTCGTGCATGATTCTCCATAGTTCACATTGCATTTATGCATATCTCTTGTGCTTTTTTTATGTAGAAGTATTAATTTACACTGAGTTCATACATATTCATATATGTATATTTAACATCCTATAAAATTAATGGTAATTATTTTGATCATGCAATCCTTGATGCATCCTTTGTCATTAATCACACGATCATGGAAGTAACAAAAATTGTTTTGTAAAACATTTCCAAAATGACTATCAATTCGAAGAATGAAAGATCGTTTTTGGTCACTGGTCTTTTCATCCAATGATTTAATGAGATCCTGCGTGTTGTATGCTAAGTTGTATTTCGCTGGTTTTTATTCACGAATGGATTCAAGCAAACCATAATCTTATAACACACATTTCCTGTTTTCTCAAAATATGCAGGACTCTGCTGTAGCTTCACCAGGAAGCTGAAAGTCGGAAAAACCTTCAACTTCACTCACAAAACTACTGCAGGATGTCAAATACTCAGAACGATAAATATTAAGTATAATTGTGATATATGAAATAAATCAGTAGTATTTAAAGTGATACACAGGTATCGTTGGTCACTCAAAAGAAACTGTGGCCCGATCAACACATTTTGGGAGCATGCAATACTTTGGTGGTCAATAGAACGATTCGAAAAAGAGGCAATCAATGAATAAATTACTGCTATCGTCCTTTGTTAGGCAGGGATCGCAAAAAATGAAGGAATCATTTGCAATGTAAATTGAATCCCAACTAAAAAGTTATTAAGGTTGTGAAAATTTAAAAAAAAAAAAGAAATTATTCTTCATGACATGATATGGAGTAAATATTGAAATCTTGTTACGGTCTGTTCATGAGATACATAGTTGATATGTCAGTCAGTCAGTCAACAGGACCAACCAGACCAGCTTAAAAATTGGAGAAACTATATTCACAGTTTTTTATGACAGAGTTGGTTGATGGTCTTTCGACTGATAGATGTAATGCATTTTGTAAAACAAATATTGCCAAATCCCCAAGACACCATGATTTGAGGCACGCACGAAACCCCGATATCTAAGATGTCATTTAATACTTTCTGTTTTATATTCAATTGAGTTCATCTTCCAAGTAATTACTCCAAATAACAGTTCACTCGTCTGAAGATCTTTCATTCCATAATTTCGTGAATATTCATCGGATAAATTTGTGGACAAAAGATGGATGAATAACCTTACAGCTATAGAGTAAGTAGATATAATTGTATTTTGACGTGAATGCAAAGGTGTAAGCCTATTTAGACGCACATATAGACATAAGCATACGTTAACGTATACACATATGTAAACACATACATGCACGCACGAGCACAAGTAAACGCATGTACACACCATGGGCACATGGATGCAATATATCCGACAATATATATCAAATTGACAATGAAGAAAATGGTTGACTGCAAATTAGATTTATTATACCAACTTTAAACCTCGTCGAAGTAACAATAGTAAATGGAACAAAGAAACCAGTTTTTTCGAGCAACAACGTCTTTTTACAAGAAACAACGTTGCATCATATTATACTGCGTGAACGCATATTTCTCCCCATTCTAATCTTAAATACTTTGTGCACACAGAACATTTCAATTGGTTTCATTTGAAATTGCCAGATTTCATTCAAAATGGCAAATATGTTAGTAGCATAAATCTTATTTAGATAAGACTATCTTCTTTATTGTCATCCTAACACACATGCACTCACACACACGCCTACATATATATGTGACGCAAAAAATGAAGATGTTTTTTTTATTTGTTTAGTGTCTATATATATATATATATATGTATATATATATATATATATATATATATATATATATATATATATATATATATATATATATATATATATATAAAGAGAGAGACATACGGATAGACAGAGATGGAATTAATAGAAAAAGTAACCTATTAGAGCCGGGAGTGTGTATCTCCTAGAGTAATCCGTTACATAGTTTTCGGTAATAATGTTTTTGTTGAAAATCATCCGTACGAATTCTCACTAGCTGTTAATAATAAAGTCAAAGTTTCAAAATAGAAATCGTTCTCAATACAGCATTTCATCTCATCAAGAGAACAGAGTTAACTCCATTCGAATTGATGCAAATTTGAAAATTTCTTTTCACCCGAAACAAAATGGTGTTACGGAGTAGTATCGTATTCTCTACGTTGAGCATATTCTGTATAAAAGCAAATTGATATATATATATATATATATATATATATATATATATATATATATATATATAATTTGGACAGGGGTTATAACAGGCTAAGGTGAAGTTTTTCCTATGGGTCTAGGTGACTTTGAAGCTTCCATTATTGAGTGTGTCTAAGATGTGGGTGTGAGGATATTAATGGTAGGAGTTGTGTGTATTAGTGTTCTGTGTGGTGCGGGTTGTTCAGTTTAGTATTTAATCCATTAGGATATAGGGTTTTAAGTTTGTTGATCCACATGTCTTCGTGTTTTTCTAGAACTTTAGTTATGTCAATTGGAGTAGTTTTTTCTATTTTTTCTATGATGGTGAAGCTAGCGTCAGTGGCAAAATTGTGGTCAGGTGTGCGAAAGTGTAGTTCTACAGGAAGTGGGCTACGATTATTTTTTGACTTAATCCTATGTCTATAATTGTTGAGTCTAATATTAAATTGCCACTCGGACTTGCCTATGTACTGTAACTTACATCTATTGCACTCTAGAAGGTATATAATGTTCTTACTGCGGCAGTTGCTATTGTGGTATATGTGGTAACTCTCTTTTGTGGTGGTGCTTGTGAATGTGTTGGTGTACTTGAGGTGGTTGCAACATAGACTGTTTCTTATGTTGCAAGGTGTGCAGAATTTAATTGTTCTAGGTGTATTTTTGTGTACGACTTTATTGTTAACGATAGTATTGCTACTGATCATGTTTCTGATGTTTTTGGGTCTGCGGTAGGAGATAACACATGGGTCTGTGAATGTTTCTTTTAGATCTGTTTTGATCGTGAGAATGTTCCATCTATTATTGATGATGTGTGCTAAGGGTTGGAGTGTGTTGTTGAAGGTTGTTATACGGGGTATGCGGTTGGGTTTGTTATTGTGGGACGGTAAAAGGGTTTCATCTCTGAGTATTCCAGTCGCTTTTTTTAATTGTTTTTTTTTTGTGTCATCTAGTGGATAACCTCGTTGGGTGAAATATTGTATTAGGTTATGTTTGTGTCTGTTAAGTTCACTATTGGTGGAGCAGATTCTTCTAATTCTAAGAGCTTGTGAATATGGTAGGCTTCTTTTTAAGTGTTGGGGATGGGCTGATTTGGAGTGGAGGTAATTGTGGGTGTCTGTGGGTTTTGTGTAGAGGGTGGTTTGGAGGTTTCTGTTGTCATCTATATATATGCGTGTGTCTAAGAAGGCTATGGAGTCAGTGGATGTTGTGAAGTCAAACTTAATAGAGTCATGTGCCGAGTTTAGATGTATAAAGAAGTTATCTAGTTTGGTTTTTTCGCCTGTATATATGAAAAAAATGTCGTCTATGTATCTACCATAAAAGATGCAGTCATTATAAATCTCTGGGTAAATGTAGGTTTCTTCAAATTTACCCATGAAGATATTAGCATAGGATGGGGCCGCTACTGTGCCCATGGCGCAGCCTTTCACCTGGAGGAAGTGTCTATTATCAAATTTAAAGCTATTTAGGGTTAGAATGTGGTGCATAAGAGTGGTGATTGTTCTAGTGCTAGGTTCTTTAGTAGTTCTATTGTTTAAGGCTTCTGTCAGTGCTAGGATACCTTCGTCATGTTTGATGTTGGAGTATAGGGATTTAACATCCATACTAACTAGAAGTGCTTTGTCTGGGATTGCTGTGATGTGTTTGATTTTGTTTAGGAGGTCTGTGGTGTCACGTGGATTAAATACTAAACTGAACAACCCACACCACACAGAACACTAATACACACAACTCCTACCATTAATATCCTCGCACCCACATCTTAGACACACTCAATAATGGAAGCTTCAAAGTCACCTAGACCCATAGGAAAAACTTCACCTTAGCCTGTTATAACCCCTGTCCAAATCATAGCCAAAACATTTTCAGTAACATTTTCAGTAACTTTTAAGGTTGATACCTATGTAGCTCCTTGACCCCACCACCCCTCCTTCTACACTATCCCAAACATACTAAAAAATCCACCTCCACAACACTACCCCCTACCTTGACACACTCTGCCCTCCCCAAGACCACCTGCTGCTGCTTTACCAAAATCCCAAAACTTGCTGGTCATTCTTACATTCAGCATGAGGCCTCTAGTAGCCCTGACAACAAAACTTACCCACAATGCATAGCCCCTGGCAGTGGACTCTGGTTCCACATGGTACATTTTAATTCACACTCACACAACACGCACCACTGATGATGGGAGAAATCCCGAAACATGTATGGACTATTGACATATAAGGATTAATAAACCTTACCACCAAAAACCTCACTCCCGAGTCCGTCTCACTCTCTAAAGTACACATTATATGTATATATATATACATGTATATAGATATCTATATATATATATATATATATATATATACATATATATATATATATATATGTACATATATATATATATATATATATATATATATATATATATATATATGTATACACACACACACACACACACACATATATATATATATATATATATATATATATATATATAAACATTAGAGTGGTTCGAGTATAAGTGTCTACAATGACTGTGAATTTATAATGAGATCAGAGGTGTAAGTACGATAAAAGATGTGTAAGATTTTAAGTAACATCGATGAATAGCATTGCAGAAAAAAAAACTTTCCTCCGGTTGGTAATGAGAACCATATCGGAAATACGGATAAGATTTGAAATTTACTCTATCATACTGATATCATTAATACGTAGATACATATAATCACTTTTATAGAGTTATGAAACATAGACTCTCGCAGTAAAGCTTCAAAGAGGCAACCAACACTTGGAAATCACATGCTATCGAAATATCTTGGGTTTCACCTACACTGCATATCTCACCTACGTAGAAGTCTGCAAGATCAACGAAACAATCAGGTCCAATAAGGACATTCCTTCCATCTCCAGGAAGCGGAAGCTGGAACTGTCTTTGGATCAGGCAGACTTGCAAGAGACAACCTGCTGGGCAATGTACCAGAAGAGAGTCAGACTTAGAAGAAGTTAAAAGACATCAGAGAGTGGATGGATCTGAGCATCAGAGACTTCCAGAGAGCTCTAAGGCCAATGGACGGATGAATTGAGCTGGTCCACTGTAAGTCATCAATGGTTCCCCAACGACTATGCATAAACTCTTGTAGATAGGTGAATATTTCATATGATCAAATGGACATTAGAATATTAACTTTAGGCTTATTATTCGAATAGGGAAAAGATAGATATTCTCATGAATTTATCAGTGGATCTCATTCCATGGATATATTAGGGAGAGGACCAGTTTGCATTCAATCGAGTGTACCAACTGAAGTTTGTGACTATCGAATTACACTGGTCAGCACAATTGAACTCTTTTCCTCATTAAGGTTGCAGTACGAGAATGTTTGACCTATTTCCAACGCAGACTGCGAATTCAAACCCATTTTCATTCTAGCCATTCGCAATATTTGGCGACAAACTCATTTCTTTTTCACTTCTATTCATACCAAAAGTTGAATAGAAACATGATTTGTATCAGTGACAACTTTTCAATGCAGAAAATCAGAATAACCATGTATGAATATACAAAGGCGATAATATGCAGAAGAACAAACTGAACTCACTGAGCTTTGATCCCTTTATTGTGCTCTATAGGGGTTATATGTTAAAGTACATTTTTTATTTTCATCATGCAAACTATACCTTTTTCCAAACAAGTTGAAAAATAGAGCGAGGAATGTTTTTAAAGCGATCATATCAAAAAAAAGGAGAGAGCAATCAATCCAAAAGGCAAAGTGATCAAATTAGAAATAAAGCTATAAAATGAAAAAGTAGAGCAAGCAAATTAAGAAATGGAGCAAGCAATTAGAACAATAGAGAGTTCAAAATCAAGAATAGATCAAGCACATTAAAATAAATATGCTTACGAATTGAAAAATAATGCATGTTCATTAAAAAAAAGCAAGCATTTTTTTCTTAAATAGAACATGCAAATTAACAAATAAGGTGTGCAAATTGAAGAATAAAATAAGCAAATTGAAAAAAAGGAGCAAATTACAAAATGAAGCGACCAGGAAAAACAAAAATAAAAAGAGAACTGAATCGATGAACATGAAAAATCGAAAAATTATATCCTCTGTTTCAATTGCTGCAAATGTTAATCTGGATTATTTTACTTAATTTTTTTCTTAATAATGTTCCAGTCAAAAACTAACACCCATAATTTTAAAGAACTATTCTATCCCGACTGAAATTGAAATTTCCTTCTCGCCAGAGAGAACCCAAATGATGGGTCTTTATTAATTGGTATCCAACTGAGAGGTTCAAACGGATATCTCAACGAAATACTAGAAAACAGACTTTATACTCTTGGATGAATCAAAATTCACGAATCGCCTTCTTGAAATTAGACTCATTGCTATAAGTGCTTACACTTATGTTGAGTATCATTTAATATTTATTTGTTGACTTTTCACTTCAGCAGTAAATATTTGCTTTCATTAGAATTATTTTAGAAAAGTCCCTTCAGTACACCAGCACTTCCATCGAGGATTAAAACTAACTGATTTCCCTGGTTGATGGCAATGGTTCCTATCTGCCTCTTAAATTCTCCATGGTGTTTTTTTTTTTAATGTTTTTTTCCTTCTTATTCCTTGTTTATTTTCCCTTCATCTCTTGATGTACTCTTCTGAGCGGATTTCATAATATTTTGATCGCATTTCTGTCTGTATGTTCCAAATATCTGAAATCGTTTGAACTTCTCCGAGACTCTTTTTATTTTACTTTGAAAAAAAGGAATACCATCTCCCTTGAGTCTCCTGAGAAACAAAAGAGGATAATGAATATTTTTGACCCATTCACTGTTCTGTGTTTCTCTTTCAAATTCCAGTTCAAGTGTACTAAAAATATAGCATAACTGTATTAAAAGGAGACCATTCAACAATTTAGAGAAAAATGATTTTCCCGACCTAATCACCGTCCAGCATTTTCCACTGAATCGGTTTATACTCTTTTCGAAACAATATCCATGATCGTTTGTGGGTGATAGTTCCAGCCTTTCAAAATCTCAGCATCTCTTCTCCATTCTCTTTCTTTGTCACATGTTTCTCATTTAACGCGTTCAATTTATTTTTGTTGCTTTTAAACTGTTTTCAATGGTTTTCAAGGTAAGTTCACCCCATTATTGTGCTTTTCCCACTCTCTTAAATCTTTTGCACTTTTCCAGCTTCTATTTTCTTTTCACCTAATAATAAAAAAAGAATTCCATCTCCTTAAAGACTTGACTTTTTATGTTCTCTACAAAAAACATTGACACTGTGAAACCCAGAAAGATTTTTTAAAATTTCACTTATCCATTGTTATGTATTCTATTCACTTTTTTTTGCCTAAATGTCTAAAAATATAGCATAACTATATTATGGAAGACAATCCCACCATAAAACCCTCGTTTTTCTATCGAAATCGGATTGTAATGAGCTGCAAAGCCGGTCACATAGCAAAAAGGGCAAATTTTTCAGTTACCAATAAATATTTTTTAAAAATCTGAAAGTGGTTTTTGGATTTATTTATCCCGGACCTTGATATTTTCCTCGCCTACGCAATGTTTGAAATTCTTTTTCAACGAGAAAAAGTATTTGAAAATGGATTTGAATCAAAGGTTAAATTCTCAAAACATTCTCCGCTCAATTGTACGAACGATATCCACAAAAAGATGATCGAGAAACATTCAATGTTTATTTTACTTTGTTTTATTAGATAAAGTATTACGCATAATTGAACAACGGTAGACGTCAAAAATAGCAAAGTGTTCCAACTTTTGTTTATACGTGAGTTTATTTTCTGTTTTTGTTTTCTGGTGCTTTTTGTCATACTGTTTCACAGAACCGTTTTTACTCTTTCTTTTTTTTAAGAAAAGGCTTCTTGGACCTCTTGAGGGATCATTGGGACTTTTTTCTCTCCTGGAGGATTCAAATGTTTTCAAACAATTTTTTATCCTATTTAAGATGTTTCTCAGTAGAAAACACCAGTGATGTCACGAATCGAATTTTTCCCTGGCCACATCTATTCTTCGATACAATTTTCTATACAACCAAAAATTTTGTCGCTATCATAGTCCAATTATTGACTGGGATAGTGAGTTAATATTATTTTTTCTGACTAATGGCTTTCATCTCAATCTCGGGCTGGGTTCCCTTCAATAAGAATGCATGGAAGGAAAGTTGGAAGAAAAAGTAGGTAGTTTAAATAGGGTGAAGGAAAGTAGCTAAGCTAATGTCTGCTGCTGATCAAGTGTGACAGACCTGGCTCTTACTGTTGATGTAATCACCTTCAAATCCTGCTTTAGGGACGTAATTTATAATGTATCAAGGAAATAAAAGGATCTTATTAAAACTTTGAGGAAGGAAAAGTAATTGTTAAACCTGATACTGATAGAAAAGGCGTAGGTTTTCTCGCTGGATCGATTGACGTGAAGGAAGGCATGAAATGTATTGGTCAGACGTAATTTTGAAATAGATCTAAATTGATTATACATGGGGCTAAACAGTGTGGTCAGAAGATGAAGAAGGCTGGAAAATAGTTACACGGTAAAGTAAATTTCCAATGAAATGAGAAGAAACATAGACCCAAGGCGAAGATTGACTTTTAAACTGAGTTCACAGGAGGAAATCATACTCAACATCACATGAAGAGACTACAAGAGAGCACAATATATTAGAGAATGAAGATATCATTGAGACCGTTAGAAAACATGGATGGCAATAGGTTGGTCATGGAGGTAGAGTGACGGATAGCCGCTGGACATCATGACCTAAGAGGTGGATCCCCAGACAACATATGCAAAAGCGTGGCGGGCAGAATATATGAAGTGTAACAAATTACACCAGTCTAGAAAGTATTAGCTCGGAGACGCCCATGATAGAGAGATATGATGAATTGATAGACGCTGAAAGGGTGACGATGATGATATAATTGATTTATTTTTCAAGCTGACTTACGGCTGAGAAACCTGTAAACTTACAAAACTACCCGAACGCAAACAAAGCACAGAGGGCAACGGGAAGGGCAATGTTAGGAATGACTCTCAGCGATAGAAAACTAATCCGAGAGAGGAGCTGAGTGAAAGATGTCGTACAGGTATCAGGCAAGAAAAATGGCTGGGGACAAGGCACATCGCGAAAAAAAGGTAAAAAAGATTGAGCAAGAGACTAACCGAGTCACACCCATCTGACAGTAAACGCAGTAAGAAGAGACAGTTAAACAGGGTAGAGATTAGCACAATCACGATGAGGATGATACCACCAGCTGTAACACAATTAATGCACGCTCAATCCCCAAAATTACTCTTGTGTGTGTGGGTATACACATGCATAAGTCTGTGTATGTGAGAGAGTGTTCATTTATACATGTGCATGTGTGTGTGTGTGCAGGTGGGTAAGAAATGTCTCTGTATCTCTATATGTAAAGTGGGCGATTGAAAGTCAAATAAATACTTATGTAGACACTCACTTTAGTAAAGCAATTATTTTCTCTAATTCATATAGACAATCGGATGTGTCGGAGAATGAATTTCCAATTTCTGACACATGCACAGATGAAGATATATCGGTTGCTAATTGGATCCCACGCATGATGACACCTCATTCTGAATTGGCTATTAGCAGCTAAGAATGTTAATCAGATACCGGCTAATTAAGCATTGTATCTCCCTCGCTGTAATTCCAGCACTTAGTACACCTGATGTGGACCTCAATTAGTATTTCATTTCCATTGAGGGATTCTCCTGATTAAAACTATCACCACTCAATAAACGGAACATCGTCGATTAGCAATTTTCAACCGTTTTCTATTATCGATTTTGAATTAACAGAAACCGTCAACTTAGACTGTCACTGACAATGTCAGCATTTCTTCCATTTTAATGTCGAGCTGGTCGGTTAAGTATGTACACATGATTGTGTAAGTTATACAAGCCACACAAGTGGAGCTAAAAGGCTAGAAAAATTACACCTTACCTTCTCAACGTGTCTACGAAATACGCAGTTTTTTGTTTTTTGAAAATTCCCCGTTACGAGGTTTATGGTAAGGGGTTAAATTTTCTGTGTAGTTTCAGAAACACTAATCTTTAAGTTTGTGTTCAGCGATGTTCTTGCTTGTTCTTTCAAACTTTGTAATCTTTTTATGGAGCATTTACAGAAAAATGTGGGAAAAGTGACATATTCTGATCATCCCACTTTCCAATACTTTAATTGATCACCCAAAACATAGCATGCTGAAAAAAGTCGTTTGTTATATGGTGGTTTCTATTGAATGACTAACCAGGCCTTTTTCTATTTTCTTTCTAATTTCCTCGAGAATTATCCAGAAAGGGTTAAACATGAAATATCTTGAATGTCAAAGAGTGCGTGCGATGTTCTTACTATCCGATGATTGTTAGAGTAGTCGAATCACGATTCCTGCTTTAATCCACTTTGAAATGCCATTTTATTTGGTTGTTCTTCGAAGAATTACCATTTTTGGTTCTTAATGTTTTTATTGAGTTGATGCTGAACTCGCCCATCACTTTACCAATTCATCTTAGATGGATCGATATTATCACAGTGTCAACATCCAGTATCTGTGATAAATCTCTGACAGTTCGTCGTCAATTTTGCTTACTTGTTCATTTTCGATCGAAGATGGACGACATATTCCCTTGTGATCTTTTAGACTCAAATCTTCCCAACAAAACTTTTGAAACTAACGCCGGACTGTTCGATCGGAGATGGTTCTCCCAACCCTTGCAAGGTGGATACTGGAAGCAGATCTTGACACGTTGTGACCAAGGATTATACACTCTTCTTATAATATGCATTTTTGGATTAGCAGGCTTTCACTATATATATATAATCTCTTGAAAAATATTTTTTAGTGTTTATTGTTTAAAGCAGTGAAGTTTTCTAGACTCTGTCTGTCAGTCAGTCTGTCCCTCTCTCTTTCTCTCTCTCTCCCTCTCTCTCTCTCTATATATATATATATACATATATAAATATATATATATATATATGTATATATTATGTATATACATATACATATATACATATATATATATATATTCATATATATATATATATATATATATATATATATATAAGTTGGTGTTTAGAACTAGATATAATTTTCCGAACAACTTAATGGTTTTCCAAAAGGCCCGAAGTACGTCAGTGATGAGATGTTGTGCAAATAAACCTTGGGCATGTATTCTCCTGTGTATTCAGTTATTATGAATGTAACGCCCACACGGCACACAAAATACCCGAATGGTGTGCTGACTGAGTAATCCCAGGGGAAAGATTTTTTGATTGGTTTCCTTATTACAACAAGGCTTGACAACCCTTTCTCATGATATTCAAAATGGCTGGATACCTCATATATGTATACACTCAAACATACACAAAGATGAACGCACACATATCAAAATGATAAATATATTTATAGATATAGGTATATATGAATAGGTAGAGAAGCAAGATTTATTATTCATGAATGGATACATGGGCTACCGCTCTCTATACATATATATACTTTACGTTTAAAGCATATTGGCAATCTACTTTCAGTATATCTCTCTCTATACTCAATGTTTTTATCCTTCCGTTATGCACAGTCTATAATTTTCAGTGCATTTTATCTAGCACTGTTGCCTGGTCAATATCGATGCATAACTCCTTCATAGGGTTCACTGCCAATGCATATAACCAGGTATGATGAGCGACAGAGAGAACCTGATAATTAAAAACTCCTCGAAAACAAACTTAAAACTGCGCAGCAAGCAATGGAAAGAGCGATGTTGGAAATTACTCTCAGTGATAGAAGAAGATCAACATGTACTTGAGAGTAACTGAGCAACAAAAATCGGAATAAGCTGTGCACATATGGAGAAGTAAAGAATGAAACAAAAGTCTAATCGATTGGTAAACACGGTAAGAAAAATCAGAGACCTGAGATGGATATATGGGAAATAAATAATTTGCTGTGAAACATGGCAGAGATTAGCTAGATACACTCATCATAGTAGAGGATAAGGATGGCATTTGTCCAGCTGTGGACTCGTACCGGCTGAAAACGATGATAACATATATATATATATATATATATATATATATATATATATATATATATATATATATATATATACATATATATATATATATATATATATATATATATATATACATATATATATATATATATATATATATATATATATATATGGAGGGGAACGAGAGCAAAAACAAAAACATAAAGTGAGATTAAGAGCTAACATATAAACGGAAAATCGCACTTGGATATCACAAATATACTTCCAATTATTTTTGTTCGGAATAGACATTTTTCTCGCCTACAAAATCCAATCTCAATGTATTACAAGAGTGTATAGGCACATTTGATATCATCCCTTTGTCCATAAACAAAACACTTCAGATATTTTGGAAACTATGCTTGAGACTGCTTTGCAAATTATTTCCACACGAACTCACGTAGGACCGCATACACGAGGAAAGAATGCAACGAAAACAATATATATATATATATATATATATATATATATATATATATATATATATATATATATATATATATAATCGAATGAAAAATGTCCTACACAAACAAGTTTATATTTCTGCTCTATTTCGGCTTCTCCTGCTTGGAAAATCCCAAACTGTGCTCAAACATAAACTTGTTAACGTAGTAAATCGTATTCGATCATTTTCCCATCATATTTCAAGCTCTTCATTAATTCAGCTTCATGTTTAACGTCGATACTTCAAACACTCCATTAAATGAACCAAACACACATTGGATACTGCATTGATATTGCATCTTTGATTTGAATTGTGTATGTCAGTAAGTGTCGGGCTTCTGTGAGATATAAAAAAATTTGTATTGCGTTGTGCTATGGTTTTGTGCAGTTATGGTGAACCTGTATGGGTCAGAATGGAAGCATTGTATTTGGTGCAGGTATGGAGATAGGGAACCGGTATGCATACAGTGAATAGAAATGAGAGTATGGAATGAAGTTCGGTGGTGTTACGGGTTTAGTTTTGTGTCGAGTCGAATCGGAGGAATTTTCAAATTTTTATGTCATTTATCCTCATGTTGTTCCAGAATTTTTTTGTCCATTTTTCCGATCACAGTAAATATTTCAACACTATCCGTATTGTCACCCGGGTACAAAAGTGTTGGTCTACGATGAGTGAGTTTGAATTAGTGGGTTATTTAAGTTTGTTCCAATAGTTAATGGGTCTGACGTTGAATTTCTACTCGGATTTACCTATATATTGCAGTTAGCATTTAGTGCCTCATATGAGTTGGATCACTTTTTTGCTTTTGTTGTTCGAATTAGGGTTAATATAGAAAGTTTTGTAAGCAGTAGAGCTAGAGTGCGTATAAGATGGTTGCAGCGTAGACTATTATTATCGTTGCTAGTTTGGAAGAATTCGATGAGTTTAGTGATGGTATTATGTGACAACTTGATACTTATTATGATGTTACTACAAATCATATATTTTAATACGGTCTGAGGTAAGTGATAATGCATGGTTTCCTGAACATGTCTCTCCATTCCATTTTGAGTATATTCCATCATTTATCAATTGCACGTAACAGAGGTGAGTGAGAGTTTCTTGTAGAAGATGTTTATGTTTAGTATGCAAGCAGGTTTGTTTCTTTTAGGGAATATGAGGACACCATCCCTGGTTATTGTGAAGGCTTTTTCATTTGGTTATAGGTGTCAATATCCTCGTAGAGTGAATTGTTTTTAGCAAGATATAGTTATGTCTGTTGATCGTGATTTCAGACGCTTGTGATGTAGTAGAGTTTTTTTTGGGGGGGGGGAATGGTTGGGTTGATTTTAATGTCCACTCTTACTAATCACCACATTCATCTTCTTACTTCTCAACTCCCAATAAGCAACGGACATAATAAATATTTCGACATCACTCTACCAAACAGATCCATCCGAAATGTTCCAAAAACAACATCCTGACGTAGAGGTTAACTCTATTTTATCTCGTACAAATAACCAAGAAACAAAGGAATACCCCAAACCAATATGCATTGAAATGACACGGAAAACATAACTGCCCTTAATAAGAGATTCAAGAAACTGCTAATACTAGAGTGAAAAATGATCAACATAAGTGAATTTAAACTCACAATAGATAAGTTGAAATTTCTCAATAAAAGCTTGAAATTAGTCATCTCTTCACACACAATTCAAGAAAATACCGTAAATTGTGACTCCAATGACTTCTCGAGAAAAATCAGCATGGAGTACACTTTGTTAAATCAAAGTACGTTAGAGACATTTTAGACCTAATCAAAATCCAAAACATCTCATTCACACCTGAGAACATTGGTATAACTATACAAACATTTGAACTAGCAGTAAAAGCGGACATTAAAACCTATATTGACAATTATAGTTAACAGCTTCAACCATAAGACAACCTTACCGTTAAAGAACGAGAGTCCCTAAACAAACTTAAAAGTGATTCCTACGTGATCATCACTAAGGTGGATGAAGGAAAAGTTATTGTCATTTCGGAGTATTAATGAATACTACATACAAGCTAATACTCGATAAGTAACTCCCATCCCATCTTTCACTCTCAGTGATGATGTCAGACTTTACAAGTACTCCCATCCCAACCCACAGACATGCCCACAAAGAATTAAATCGATTTTTGCACACTCCCAAGCATATTTCCGTTAAAGAATACTTATCCAGACAGAAATCTGCAGTACATGTTCTTTACCCTTCATTACGTTTCCCAAACGATATAACATTGCACACTACTTAACGCTGTGTATGCAGATCCATGTATGTAATTGGGGGTGATTTTGAGTTAGAGATAGGTATTTTTATATAAGTTTATATGCATAGGTGCATATACACACTATATGCCCCGGATCCAAAGTTTAGTAAGAGCCAAACCCAGCTCTTAGTAGATAGGAGAAATAGAAATGATTTTCATTTTTAGCTACTAATGCTGATAATATTTGTCAGCAAATTGCTATACTTGTTAAATCATCCATTCTTCCGAGATCAATACTTATTTTTGAATTATTTGTGTTCTGCCCGCTAAAACAAAGAATGAATTCATATTCGGAATCAATATATAGTCAGTAACATTACACTCTATTTCCCTCTGTTATTATTAAGCTCTATGTATAATTAAACTAAGATAGGTAAGAACTGGACCTGAACGTAGTGGTCACCCCCATAAGGATAAACCAAGTTGATCCAGGTAAGAATGAAAGATACTAAGTACAATATCGTCAGTTAGGGTTCAAATTACAACAGATCCAGTCGTTGGATTCAATGAAGTCATGAATTATCAAACGCTAGTCAAGGTACGGATCGAAAGTTTCGTAAAAGTAACCCATGGCTCTCAGAAAACAGGTAAAATAGAACATATCCTGTAGCTTTTGTTACAAATGCTAATAAAATTCACCTGCAAGTTATTGTATATGTTAATATAAAATTTGTAATCTCTCTGAAATGCTGAATTTGCAAAGGAAGATTGTATATCTCACTGAAAGTTGCACTTGGAGAAGTGATCAGAACTTATATTAACTCAAAACTCAATAAGCATTTTTCTCTCGGCCATCGACCTGGGTAGCCAATTTGGTACACTGTCGGGTCAATACTCTGAAGAGTAGAAAACATCTAAAGTAAGCGTACATCTGCTTCATTGGAGCGTCTGGGATTTGTGCCCAAAGCTACAGGCAGCAGCAATATCCCATATATCTGCTATCATCCTTAGACTCGCAGACAGCCATATCATCCGAAAGTTGCACCGCCATAATGTCCCGATTCCTCTTCAGAGAGTTGGATGAACTCTATAACAAGCTCAGTATCTATCAATCGCAGATTGTTCACGCTCTTTTGTTCAACCACAGACAAGTCCTACTGTCGGAATGATACTGCAAAGGGATGGTAGACCTCTACAGCAAACACCCATCTGCTAGATGAAGCACACTCTTGTCAAACCTGTGACCCTAGAGTCCTGCTCCTATCATTCTCCTTCGTTGGATCATGAGATGCTAACCCTTTGTTTAAGAGGTTGGGGTTGCCCCGACCTCACGTCAACATCTATTGCACAGGCTGGAGGGAAAATCTGTACCCTGGCCTCCTCATCTTAGTTCCTACAGCCCAACTATCCTTGTCCACGAAGCCAAGCCATTTATTCATTCATTCATGTATGATCATCTGTGTATGGTTAGGCGTATTTGTAAGCGTGCACCTATGGGCAATCCAGCACATAAATATACACACATACACACATACACACCTAAGCACATACACACATAGATAGATATATGTAAGGACTCTATATTACTTTACTAAGTACATTTGTAGCTCAGGTGGAAACTATGGCCTAGATTCCAAATAACTACGACAAGAAATCCTTAAGAATACCCATCCTTTGATTAAATCTGCCCGTAAAATACCCATAACTGCTGCTACTACTCCAATCCAGACTACCATGTATTATTTCAGACAGAGGAAATAGTCCAGACACACCGACATGGCTCCCCCATTGATCTTTGTGCTGGCAAAACATTGCATACTAAATTTGTTATTTATGGAAACCCAACCTTTTAACAATTAGGAGATATATACCTATTACTGAAGTTGGAAAACTTTCCAGCGGCATATATAGCATACTTATCAATCATTTTTTTAGACTATCAATTTATTAATAAAGTCTTTATTGATTTTTACTTTAGATTTTGTCTCATTGCCAATAGTTTATAGATAGATAGATAGAAAGTTAGATAGAAAGATAGATAGATATGGTACTGTTCACGTTTGTTTTGTTTTTTGCTTTGTTTTTTTTTTCAAATTCTGACATTTTAGTAATGCAACAAAAGGCAAAAGAAACAACTTTTTGATCAAACCTTTTCCAGTTTTGATTGATCACTCCTAAAATGACATATTGTCAAAAGACTTGGATCACGTGATGGCTTTTATTGAGTGACTTTCCAGACCTCTATATTGTACAATTCAGTTTGCTGAATAATTTAGCGGCAGAAACGGACAGGATATGATAGATGGATATTAAAACAATAGTTTTTTTTTCAATACATTATTTTACAGACATTTCATACCTGTACTTAAAACAATAAAGTACCATGAATAATTGCGCTATTAGCTGATGGCTGTCTTTTGTAAGAATTACTTTTATATATAATGCAATATTTCCTCATGAATAAGTATTTGCCTAAAAGTGGTTGACATGTGTGTATATTGGTGTATGTGTGTGTGTGTTTCGATTGAGATATGTTGAGTGTCTTTTTTTTTCTAATTCTTTGCATTTCTCAATTGAATGTAACAATTTTGTCTATTGTTGAAACAGTTTTCATAAGGTAAATGTCCGTCCGTCTGTGTGCCTTGAGCTTTTGAGCATAAGTAAATCATTCAAATGTTTGTATTATGTTATTTCATGAACATTTACCTAAGACTGATGGAAATGTGTGTGTGTGTATGTTTGTTTATGTTTCCATGGTTTTATATTGAGTATATTTACCAATTTCAGCATAAAAAAATGTTTCTGCTCGTCTGTCTGTCTACAGTTTTGTTACGTAAGTGCATCATTCGAATTTTTACCACCATTATGTACCCGTAGAGATAATATATATATATATATATATATATATATATATATATATATATATATATATAACAATAACCAATCAAATGCTCCTCATGTTCCAAGTTTGAGCAATTTCAACACTTGCATAAACAAACTATGTATTTACATGTGTGTGTGTTTATTTCTGTATGTGTGTGTGTGTGCTGCATTCGAAATTTAGTGCTAGAATTATTGATTAATCAGGTAAATACCAGAAATTTTAATATTTTAGATAGAAAATTGAGGACGCATCTTCTTTCTTTTGAAAGCATAAATGGAAAACAATATCTTCTGTGGGAAGTGCAGGGTTATATTTTGCCGTCATAAAGCAACCTGCCAAACACCCAGTCCAGCTTCATCTTGATGTTGGTGTTGTTGATCAGCATTGAGTTGTCTCAGACCATCTTTCATAGGTTGAACATTGTTCCTGCTGACCTGTCAATTTGTGTGATTTGTTGTGTTTCAAGGGAGAGGCAGTTGCAAATGGAGGATACGTCCATCATCCAAAAGGCATGGTCATCGGTTGAAATGCTGGGAAGATTGCCCGACTTTTGATCCATGATATTGGCCTTCTTGAGATGTGCGTGCGAAGCAGTTGACGTCTCTGTAGAGCTTCTTCTCTGTGTGGAGTCGTGCTGAGCAACTTCTGCAAAGAGCATTCCTCTAATCTGCACCTTGATCTTCGCTCGAAGACATGCCAGACGAAAGAAGAAACAACTAAAAATGACGTTGTTAATCTCATAAGTACCAAAAAACACTTCATAGCATGCTGTCCACAATTATCTAAATACGTATCCACACTCCTCAGAATCTAAATAGACACACCGAGACAGTGTTTTTTAAAATCCAGCTATAGGTCTGTCTCGACGTTTCCTCCCCCAGAAAAGGATAACTGCATTATCTTTTCGTTCATTTCAATGCAGACTTGTGTAGAATTTAATGCAGCAGGATATTAATTAGTTATGATCAATCCGATTTTTCGTTTAGTATTTATGAGCAAATCCGTTTCTGATTACGATTGGAAAATGTTTCACTTCCATTTTGCTGAAGTTTGGCGATATCATTGACAAAACTCAAGGAATTGAAAAAAAGGAACAGTTGATACTATTGTTTATTACACTTTATATGTTTATATGTAAATGAACATACGTCCAATGGGAAAAATATTGATCTTTTGAAATCCTGAAGAAGATTATTAGTATTTTTTGTACAGGTCCCTGGGAACCTAATTACTGGAAATATGCAATGCTTTTGAGATTTTATGGTGTGAATAAAAGAAATATGGAAGTTGATGGTCTCAATGAACAACTAAATGTCTTTCTTCTACCCCTCTCTCTCTCTCTCTCTCTATATATATATATATATATATATATATATATATATATATATATATATATATATATATATATATATATCAGGGATCCAGATAAATTCAACACTTTTCGAATTTTTTTCTCCAACTGAAATGTTCCTTGCTTCCATCACGTTTGGTTTAGTTGTGGTGGATTATCGAAGTTATATGCGTCTTTTCACACAATATCTTTGGAAGTCCTCAATGATTTCCAATGACATTTTCAAGAAAGGTGGACCATGGACTAAAAACGATTCTTAAAAACCTTACGGGCGTATCCAAGAATTTTTACGATTACCACAACTGTTTTGTATATATGAATGGACTGATTTTCATCCGGTTTCTAGTGTCCACAGCGTTTGCAAAGATATGTGCTTTTTGGGTGCTTCCTAGTTTTTCATGGGTGAGTTGTCGATTTGTTTTTAGTACTTTTGATTCAGTCTTGGTGGAATTTAGCAGTTAGATGAAAAGAATTGATTTAGAGAAGATAGTTTCTAAATATGTCTCAGGCTCGGTTCACGTCAAAAAATTAGATTTATACATTAGAATATTTGGAACGGTTTACAAAATATGACGATTGATAATTCCTATTAGATGTGTTTCTGCTGTAAAAAGTTACCTGAATTTTAGGTTTATTTTTATTCACACATGTTTATTACGCCATAAATATACATAATCAGCTTTAGTTAAACTCTATGTAGTTCGATTGATGAATTGATTCAGCAATTGCTCCAAAGTTCGAATGAGCTGAGGTAGTTTGGCATCCGGTGTGGATCGAACTCTCTCCACTCAGTATCCATCGGAGAATTCCTCTGAAATGTTTCGAAAAAACACTTAAAAGCCCTCACATGATGAGTACCTGACGCACCATGTTTTAAAAAGTTGAAATTTTTTTCATTTTTTTTGGAGCTGCAATGCTTTGTGTTTTTGTGTTTGAATAGTCAATGAATCCTAATGCAGTTCGATCAAGATATCCGACAAATTGGGATGGTATCCCTGAAACTGACAAAAATATCAACAGTTTAAAACATAGTTGGTTCAGCACTTATCATGTGCGCCCACTTGTTGTTTTTTATCAGTTTCTGCTGGAAGTCAGATGATGTATATGTATCAATTATTTGCTCCCTGTTTCTCCACACAATATTTCCGAAACGTCTCAATAAATTTTGACAAAATCTCTTGACTGCTTAGGACATAGAGTAATGAATAGGGAATCGATTTTTGGTCAATCCAAAAACTTCCTCTTCATCGTGAGATTTTCCATGCATTTTTGTGTCAACCCGTTCTTGTCCTCCAAGCATTTCCCAAAAGTTCACGATGAATTACAACGACATCTTCTTGAAGCAAGCGCCATTGGCTAAAAAAAAATTACAATTTGATGCTGATCCGAAACTATGTCACAATTACTTTTCCTGTATCGCATCTCTATATGAACCGATTTCATTCCGGTTTTAGTGACAAAAGCATCGACGGATCAATTCACTCTCTGGGCGTTCTCTGGACGTTCTAACATAGTTTTGACCCAATAGTGTTTCGCACTGAATAACTTGAGAACTAACACATGGATAACTTGCTAAAAAATAAAGCATAAAAAGATAAGTAAACAATCTTTGCTAGTATTTGTTACGTACTTAAACTTATATATATAGTCGTGGGAGTTTCTTGTTTACATTCATTGAGTAAATGAGGTGTCATTATATCATTGCATTTAGTGAGGATTTGTTCATATTCCAATGTAAGTGATGATGTGTGTCTCACTGATTTCCAAGAATATCCATTGAAGCAACGGGATATTCATGTCATCATATAATTCGGTTGACATCTAATTGAATAAAGATTTTGTTAATGGAATAAACTTTTCAAAAACCTTTTAAGAGGTACGTCCGGGCCATTAAGATGAACTCTCCTTCCAGGAGAATTAAGAACTTTTAACATTTTTCACTGCTGGATGATTGTAATTGAGAAAAGTGTCTAACGCAAATAAAGCAATGCAATTTCTATAAGTATGAGAATCTTCCTTTTGGAGAATCATTGCTCGACACTTCAAGAACGATTTAAAAAGATGTCACAAATATGACAGGAAAATGTAATTTCACGTAGAAAGAAAATATGTTCAAAATCATCGTGAAATTTTCTTAGATTTACATATTCAGTTATACGCAAGTGTTTATCACGAAGTCCATAGCTTAAGTAGTTATTTATCAGAATTTTTATCAAACATATCAATCTTCAGTTTGCTTTGTTTTTCAAAAGTGAGGAAAAGTTTGTTTTTGTACGGATAAAAATTCACCTGATATCAGGGAGTACTTATAAAAAATTCTCTTCAATGATTTGGAATTGAGAGCAATTGCCAAGACTTGCATATCTCATAATTACGTCTATTTTGTATTTTGATACAGTGTCTTGAAATCGCAACCAAGTGATTATTATCTGGCTCGTCATTTATCTATGGATATTTATCTCACGGATAACAGAGGGCTCATTTCATTCTAACAAATAAATTCATCTATAAAATGGACTGTTCCTTAACATGAGTTGAAACCCTGGCCAACTGATCGGTAGACAGGTGTTCTATCGAGCTAAATCGGCAAGTAATACAGATACGCCTGAACTATCGTTCAGATACACGAAAACAATTCATGTTATTTTATATATATATATATATATATATATATATATATATATATATATATATATATATATATATAAATTTGAGAGTTTGATATTTTGGGCAATATTCTAGTTTCCTGATCCATATATATATATATATATATATATATATATATATATATATATATATATATATATATATATATATATATATATATATATATATATATTAGATACAAGTGTACATAAAGAGAGAGATTATAATGAAAACAAATATTGTAAGTATCAAACAATCTATTTACGCTCTATTTTAAAACACTGAGCTCTATTTCAATCGATGTAGCCACACCAAGAACTGTATATATAAAGCATAGGTATGGAGTGATTGAATTCTATCGTCGAATGCTACAGCTGACCTTGTTTTTGTAGAGTAAAGATATCCCCTCCCCGAATTCCGATGAGTCATCTACACAAAACCATGAAAACTGATGCAAAGTGAAACAACAATAAAAATGGCAGTGTCAGATTTCTTTGATACGATGAACAGAATAAAACATTTTGTTCCACCAAACAATCAACAAATCAATGTTTTGCTTATCTATTCTCGAAAAATAAAACTGACAGAGTCAAGGAAAAGTTGATCAATTTTCTAATATGTTCCTCGGATTGTTTTGTTTGTTTCGAAGTTAAAAGGCATTTTATCAATTTATTTATTGTAAATATTGATTTTCTAATAAAGGAGTGAAAATGATGACGAGGAAATCAATTCTGTTTTGTTTACGATTTTGATGAAGTGAGTGAGTTTGACTTCAGTTCAACCAAGCTTAATTTTGTTAATTTTATAGTAATTCTCAAAACTACGGGAGAAAAATTCGTACGCAGGAATATCTATTTCTTTATAAAAGACAAAAGTAATTTCTATACCAAAATATTCTATAAGTTTGTTCTTGGTAATGGCGTGAAGTTTATTACATTTGACTTCCTTTTTATATGAGATTTATAAAAAATAATGGTCAATCTCGCAAAATATCGTCGGAATAGTTACTATATTTATAACATTGTTGTGTAATGCGTATGAGAAAGGAAGGAAGAAATTTTTTTCAAAGTACAATGATGCAAAACGAGGATTCAAAACAGTTTTTTTTTTATTTCTGAAATCAGTTAAATGTGACGCCACTTGCTCTGAAAATATATTTCTTATAGATGATAGAGGCTCTTAGAAACTCATTTATTGGGGTAACATGTTAAAATAAGTTGGTAAAATATTGCTTCAACTAAAAAGGTCATGTTTTTTTTATCAAATTGCAAAATTCTGACTGCACATTGTCTCGTCTTTATTTCTAAGCAATTCATTACACGTGGAATAATGTTCAGCAATTATTTTTTCGTTTCAATGTTGGAATTCGATATGGAATTCGAAGCCAGACTTATTGGACAAGAAAACAGTGAATTTTCTGGAGTCTAAATGTATCCAATTTTTTTTTTTTTTTTTTTTTTGTAAGCTGAAATAATGTAAGGCAAAGAAGCAATAAACGATAGTTTACATAAGGGAAATTTTGGCTGGGATGGTTTATTAGGCTGTGTCAATCGAATATTGTGATGATGGGAGGTACATAAGACAGGGATGTAGGGAAACGAGGTGTGCGCTGCTACTATAATGGCAGATTGTAAAACAAAAGATGAATGCTGGTTTCCCCCCTTATTTTTTGGAAAAAATTGTCATAAAGCGAATCAACTGTTTTTGAATTCTCTTGATGAATACTTGTAAAAAAAAAGGGAATAAAAAATAACTCTTTACAGTGGGAGTGCCCATTGTTTTAAATGGTACCTAGTGAATATTTCCATCGGCAAAATCGTTACTCCTTAGTTGGAGAATTATTGGTTTCGGACAGAGAACAAGGAATATGTATTATAGAAGTAAATTATTTTTTTCAACGAAGTCTCTCAATTTTTTCAGTGTCAGAAACTCGGGAAATTTTTGACCTAGAAAAAAATTTAATCGGGCGTTTTTTTTTTTCACACTTGAATCGTCAGATCTATTTGTATCTTAAGGTTTATTTTTTGTCGATAACATTTCCTGAGATAGATAGTGTCAAGTAAAAGATACACATCTAGTACCGTTGAACAATGATAATAACGACTTCTCTCATTTTCATTTAATTTGGACACGTCATATTGCTATCTTTCCTTAAGAAAAGATACATGATGATTTTTGTGGCTTTTCTTTTAAACCCTCGGGTGACGCAGACAAAAACTTTGCAAATAATGTTTGAAATGTCCACATTCAAATTCAGATCTGGTGCTCCAGACTGATATGAAGAAACCTAAGTGGATCATTTTCTTTGAGACATATTGTAAAAAAAGAATGAAGTTCTGGTAATTCATTCATTTTTTCCAAATAGCTATAACCATATTAGAATGTATATCATATAAAGTATATGGAAAAATCAAAAAGATTTTCATAACTGTCTGAATCTGTTGTACAGTGTGTATTGATCAGTGTGACATTGTCCGTCTATTCTCTCAGTCTATATGTTCATTTCGGCCATGTACCCTCTGTTATGAGTGTTCTGGAATCTTTAATTAATTGATTAGAACATTTCGACTGGACATGTCACATTTGTTTTTGTATATTCGTATGTATCCGTATTGTGTTTTGTTATCAAATTCCGAGTTCCTTCCTTTACATAGGATGACTTGTTTTCTTTTCTCGCAAAATAGCCTTTTGAAAAGACCGTATAATCTGTTATTTTTATTGATTCATATTGATTCCAATATTGAAGAGAAATATACACCTTTACTAAAGAAACAGGACCTAGCTGACGGAGCCTTGGATAAAGTCTAATATATTATTAGCTAATGACATGGATTGTATGAACAGAAATTCTGGAGAGGAAGTAAATAAAATTCCTGTATAAACTGTTCAGTTCATAACAGTTTGTTCCTTCCAGTGAACTGTACTAGAAAATTTTACAAAATATTTTTTCAAATACTTCTTTAATGTCGCATTTTAATTCAGGATATTACGGTATCCCCTTATATATATATATATATATATATATATATATATATATATATATATATATATATATATATATATATATGTATATATAACAATTCCGTCCGGCACCTCTACTGACCCGTTGCAAATCTAACAACCAAGCATATAAATGAATGAAAACTCGAGTCCTGTACAACCACCCCCCTCAGCTTTCTCTATCTATTCATGTGGTGGGACGTTCGATTAGCTACTGGTTAACATCGGTACCGATCGAGATATAGTTTTGAATGAAATGTATCTACACTTCAATCTGTGGAAAATAAACCGTCCAATCCAAGGATATATTTATACACACAAGAGGGTGTGTGTATGTGTATGTGTGTTTGTGTGTGTGTATGTGTGTGAGTGTATGTGTGTGTGTGTGTGTCCGTGTGTGTGTGAGTCGACATTTAAGTGAATCAAAATTTTAAATGATATGTTTATGGCATAAATATCAAGTGATTGTTAAATGAACAGCTGGTAATATATTTTTTCCGCTGACAGCAAATCTTATGAAAAGTAATTACTTAATTTTGCCTCTTTACGCTAAGATGTTCAACCTGTCTTCTATGCATCTAGATAATTTTTGCCTTTGTTTGTTGATACGTCAGAACATTTCCTTGCTTTACTGCACATTCTACTGCAAAGCCATTAAGTATTTTGAAGATTTTCATCTGCAACAGCTTTTTGGATCACTTAGATTATAATCAAATCAATGCTTCATCGCCAGGAGAAAATAAAATGTCGGTTTCCCTAAATACCTTCTCTTACAAGATTTTTGTAACAAATTTCGACTAAAACTCATTTTCTGTCTTTTTGCCTTCAAATCATAATGAGTTAAATTCATTTTTTTATGCAGAATAACCAAGAAGACGAACTAATGGATGTGCTCGTAAGTATGAGATGCCAAAAAGAAGATATAAAGGCTTTTATATATTTGGGTTGTTTCATATAAAATATATCTTTCAATAATAAGCTGAGAGATGGTATCAATGAGAAAATTGATGAAAACTTCAATGAAAATGTGATCCACTTGAATCAATGACTAAAATATCTACGATTCTGTTAATGTTAACGCCCCTTGTCTCGGAAGAATCCCTGAGTCAAGTATTTAAAAAATGAATATGGCTTCCATATTATTAAACCTTTGATTACGGGTATAAAAATGAAAATGCATGGAAAGATGATAATTTAACTTGTAGATATGGAGTTAATATGGAAAATGTTGCTATTTTCCATACCCTCATTTTACAACCTAAGATACAGTCAGTTGAGAGGCTGGGGTTTTCTACTTATAGAGAATTCAATTCCGTTTATGCAGAATCAATACGTCCAACTTTTTAACCCTCACGATTGCTTTGATATTACGCGATATACTCACTATTAAAGATCCAAAATCTTCAGAGAATTCCCGACCCACGGTTCTGCGTTGATGGCTCTGTTATTCCTGTAGTGCTCATCCCTTGGGGTTTTGACATCATCAGCAGCTTGAGAAGGATTATGATATAATTTAGAATTGTATTTGAAAATTCATTTTCTTTTGTAGATTCTGCCGTTATTGAGAGCTCAAAAATGTCTAATAATAACGGATCATATCTTTATTTACATTGAATCTGCAAAAAGATGCAACCGTTCACTTCTAGCATTATTCTCAATGATGTAAAGAAATGACACTCCATGTATTACAACCATATAGCGAACCCCCATAGCTGGACAGTAGGGATGCTATTGATATATCTTCGTGACTCGTCGAATTGCTCAATGTATAGCCTAACGCATCGTGGCAGACAGCAGAGTGCCGTGCTTGTCATTGTTGACTGGATCACATCTTGACGTGAATACATTCAGACATCCGTCTACAGTGCACGAAGACATTGATTAAAACAAAAGAAACTCTCTTTCCTGCAGGGCGACCAGCAGTTCTGATATCTCTTACACAAAGACGACTGGCTGTGTGTGTCACTGTGACCCCCTTTGAACACTGGTGCAGCTCAACCAGATTTGGCATAAATTTGGCATGCATAGCCAGTGGATTGAAGGGACCTTTTCGAGCTGGTTTTTCGAGACTGAGATTTCAACAGATTTCAGAAAGAAGTTATATTTACAATGTAACCATAATGCTGAACTAAACCCTTATTTCCCTTTCAATGTAGATTTCTACACATGCGTACTAGCGAGATAAGACGAATTCTTTTATATCAATGTACATCTCTATGTATATGGTGTATGTAATTTGCATATATAAGATATGAATAGTTATCCTTTGCGTAAATGCATATGTAAGTATGTATGAATACAACCTGATACGTTCATCTCTCTTCACGAGTATCTCTCTCTCTACACATTATATATATATATATATATATATATATATATATATATATATATATATATATATATATATATATATATATCACCATGTTCATTCTGTGAGGTCGAAGATAACTCCTTTTTTTCCGATTGATGCAACAGCATCACACGGTCTGTAAACACTTGTACTTGACTTCACAGGGACCAACAGCAAAACATAGTCATGAAGGCTAGAGAGAGACTCGAATGCAGTTGACGACAGCTCCTTGCATTTAACAGTGTAATGCCGACCTTAAGGGGATCCGCTGAAATATATATGGTTATATCACGTAGAGCCCCTGATCCATGTCCTCTCACAGGTTAGTGTAATCGGGATGGATTTAATCAAGTATGTATTGTATTCTATTATTTGCTTTTGTAAATATGGTTATTCTCTTGTTTTATTAGGTTGAGTCATACAAAGCGACATTTAGTGCTTCCAAACGGATTACAATGATCATCCAATGTTGTAAAATTGTCTGTTCTACTTCTGTATGTCACTTTCAAGATAGCAAGTCCAATATAATCTTTATACATCATCGGAGATATGTCGCCTTTGAAATAAGCTCAACTACTCTCCTTCATGATGATGATCATCATCATCATGATCATCATCATCATATTCCGTTCGAAGTCATTTGTTAGACATAGACCTTTCCAAATATGCACCAGTTTTCTCGCCCCTGGGCACCTTAGAGCCAATACCTCGTCGATTTTATATAAATGATCCTGTAAACACATTCTTTCAAACGTCGAACATCTAAATTCAAACCAAAGACTTGTTAAAATTACAGCGTTGGTTTCAGAGATTATGCTTTGCTGGAAAAATGTTAGGGGTGAAAACCAAAGAAAACCCGGAAAAATCATCATCAAAGAAAAATTGACGAACTATCATGGAAGATAAGCCTACAATAAGAATTTGATTTTTTTTCAGTGAGGTGTCTCCGTATTATACATCTGTGCCTGAAAAGGACCAGTGTTATATTTGTGTGCCCTGTCTATGATAATAATGTTGTTCCTAGGCACCTCTACCAAGGATCTAAGTGAGGTATTGGTGCACTATTTGAAAAGAGTTAAACAATATATATATATATATATATATATATATATAAATAAATAAATCGTGTCATCCACAGACGGCTGTTTCGATGTATTACATCTCTAAAGACTTGCCATTATCCTATCCAGTACCACAAGACAGAATTGAAACCTTCACTTCAGACCAGGAAGCTGATATCTTACCTCGGGACTACGTAACTGGACGGCCAGTAAAGCTGGATCTAAGCGATATATCTATTTACACAGAAATTCCTCATCCACCATATATATATATATCCATATATATATATATATATATATATATATATATATAGAGAGAGAGAGAGAGAGAGAGAGGGAGAGAGAGAGAGAGAGAAAGAGAATTTAGCTTTCGACAAGGACGCTCAACCTTCAAGAACAATAAAATTCCGCAAATTCTAAGAAAGAGAGTACACAACAAATGCATCCCCCTGATAGTCATCTATGGAACTGAAATATGGAACCTAACCAAAAGACAGACTCTTAAGCTGAAAAACCATGCAACTTTCACTAGAGAAAATAAACCTGAACCTTCAAAAGGGCCGACAAAGATGGACTGATGAACAGTATACATTCAGGAAGTATTTGCTCTGCAAAGCCCATGGTAGAGAAATCTGGAGAATCTTCGGGTAAGTCTATGTCCAACGACAGACGCTAAAAGGAGGACGATGATGATGATGATGATGATGATGATGATGATGACGTACTTCCACATTCCTTAATCAGATAATGGCGTTCACATATCAGAAACAAATAAGTGCTCGTTTGAGAATAGTTCTGCACTTTTCTGAATAGAATCTAATGTATAATATAGATGCGTTGGAGCATTACTTTTATTAACAATAGATCTTCAATTTAACGAACCTGATTTTTTTCATTCTTCCCATATCATACAATGCTAATTCGTCTCCTAGGGTGCATTCTTTCCGATTGCCTCAGGAGATCTTCATTTCTCCGCGTGATGGAACGAAAGATTTGCTTTAACGATCCAAAATCTAAGATTCGTATCTATCAAATAATATTTGACTACCAATGCCATCATTTTGTTGGGCTGGCTGTGTTATGAGTCCCTATGACGAAGCCGATAATCACATGATTTCTTTTCTCTAAAAGTCTCCACTCAAAGTCTGCTGAGGTTACCTCCCCTTTTTTGGAAATAGATCTGTTCTCTAAAATCTTTTCCTGATCTAAAATTGTAAAGAAAAAAACAATTAATATTAATTACTTATTTTCAAAAGATTTCGGCTCCGAATTCTATGGAGCTTTCCTCCGTTATCCGAAAGTATAGCTCTCTTATGAAAGCATTTTGTAAGCCGGAATGGCGCAAAACGAAGAAGAGATTTTGTCCAAAAATAAAAAGTCGAGTGTTGAAGAAAACCTACGTTACCTGAATGTAGAAAAAGTAGAAAAACATTCCATAAAAGCAATTACCATTAATTTTTACAGGAAACTGTTTTGAGCGTTCCCAAGGTCCAAAATAGAGGGAAAGTTATGTCGGGCATAAATCGTCGGAGGATAGGGTGTTGGGGATACAGAGGAAGATGTTTGTGCTGCCTCTGTGACATCTCATTTTTAAGTTTTGTCGCTGTAATAAAGACCCGTAGGATCTTTTGTGTTGACTGAGGATACCAATTGGACATGCTGGAGGGACATTCAGTGAGTAATAATATCTTGGGTTGACATTCCAGATCAGTTGAAACTAATTCAGCGCCATTTTGAAAAATGGTGAACTCTCGCTGTGGTGCCCTACGGAAGAAAAAAAATCCAATCCATTTTCGGCATATTGTATATCATTAGAATGAAAATTTCATGTTGAGAAAGCTTTTAAAGATATCGTGTGATCAGACAGATAATGTTAGAGATTATGGCTGTGGACATTTAACTAGCAGATGGAGAAGATTATTCATATCTCTAGCATGACAAATTGGTTTCGTTAGTCGACTCAAAAATTTATACTGGGTCCGAATTGCAGCGCTAAGATTTTGTTTTTTTCATTTTCTTTGGTGAGAGCGAGAAAAGTAGTGTCAAGCAAACTTCCAAAAAGTGGGGGGTTGCCTATATAAGCAGAAAGTTTCGGTGTAGATAAAAAAAATGTAGAAAACAGATTTCAAATTGAGGAATCAATGATTTGCCAAAACTGAATTCATCGACATTCGAATTTCACTGCGTAATTGGTAAAATCTGTCTTTTTCATTCGTCATGTCAGAGAGAGGCGTGGAGTTCTACCGACCAACACCGAAATCTGATCACGATACAAGTAAAACTACTTAACAGTAAGTCGTTTATAAACGAGCAAAGTGATTTGCTGGATACAGTTATTAGAAACCAATAACCAAAACTGTCAGTTTTCTTCAGTTTTTATGTTAGTCTGGCTGGCTGGCTATGCGTCACGTATCTGCGTACCAATGAAGTTATCTAGAGAAAAACGTTTCGCTTTTGTTTTTTTCAATACCACCAGAATATAGGTTCAGTTTGCAATGAAAATTTATGCCAAACTGGTCCTTAGTTTGTGTCCAGCAGCATTCATGTAGATTTATTTGAAATGATCAGTCCCAACCCAACATGCTTCTAAGTGACGTAGGTCACGTGACAGTTTCTATTGAGTGACTAACCACCCCTGTATTCTTTATTTTTCGTGGACGATAGGCCGACCTGTAAATACTACATTTGCTAAGACTTCATTACCAAGGGCAAATCAAGAATTAGGGAAGTATATAGTTTCATCAGTTTCTGTCCCGCCCATGAGTGGGTATCTGCAGTCAATTCAGGAACCGATCGATATGGTCAGGCCAAGTGATAGTTTCCCTACCAACCAAACGAACGATTGATTTTGCAAACTGACAATTGACATTTTTCTACTGTACCAGAGATATATTTACAACTTCTTTACTTTCTCCTTTTTTGCATGATTAAATGACGCTACTCAGACAGATCCTGGTGCTATCAAGATTAGAATCAGGGGAATTTCTAAAAAAAGGGGAAAAAATAAACGAAGTGATATTTTCCAAAATATCGTTTATATTCCAATATTGAATAACAAGTGAAATGGTTTGAGATCTCGATCTATACTAACCTTAGAATAGTGCCCCACGAGAGTTGATGAGAGGGAGCAAAATGGAATAGGAAGATCGTATTGTAGTGCTCTTTCAAGCAGAGAAGGATTGTTTACCCTCGAAAACATGTTTTCAAGAAAGGTTCTTTGAAAGCACGCATAAAGAGGCAATAAATAGATGAGCAAACAGCAAAGACACTTCTGAGTTTTCCCCAACATTGGACAAAATATGTTGTTCCAAAATTATGTATCAACCTGGCTGATAAACATTTTACCCTGCCACTCTGCAAAAGGTCACTCAAAGATGACGTTGTTGGAAAAAAAAACTAGGATTGAATGGATGAAACTAATTTGCATCTATAAATATTCCATAATAATCAAAATGAATTGTTTGCACGTCCATCTTTGGTTAGATTGAAAATGAAAATAGAAATGCAGAACAATTTTGCCTTGATAGAAATTTTAACATGTGTCATTAAGTCGATTTGCCATTTTGACAGAGCATGAATATCTACTTTCAGCTATGATCGGATAATTTTAGTTTTAATACAATGGAAGAAACTAAAATAACTTAACTTATGGAAGTAAATATGAGCTCCTGTAGCAGCTTTAGAATAAGCCTGTGTATCGTAGTATCAAATTTACAAGTGATGTGAGTTTGATAATTATTATTAACTCCTGTCAGACAATGCAATGCTCATTAAATAGATCTATGGCACTAAGTTTTCTAAATCGTATTGTTCTCTTAAACTGTTCAAAGTGACATGCCTTGTGTTGCCTTCTAATTGTTTGAATTGATCGTTGCTCGTTCTTTTAGCAATGTATCGTGTCCATCTCTATTTTCATTGTTTGATTATTTATACTGTATCCTTCATCCAGGTTTACTCTCGAATCAGTGTCAATGAATCGATGGACATTTTGCAGGAAAACATTGTTGTACCTATCGGGGATGACTTTTGTCAGTTGAAACCTGAGGCAAAAAGTAACAACATTCTTTAACTTGAATTTTTGTTGGAGAGAATTTGATTGTTTGCCTTTGTTTTGTTTTCATCATACCCTTTACATTGAGCATATAGCCTGACCTGGAAAATCAGTCGGTTCATATGTGAATATGATAAATAAATCCTCTTACTAGTCACTTATACAACCAAAACTTTGATCCTCAAACTGAAATGCTTGCAATATGCATACATTGAGCCATCACGAGACAGTTTGAGGGTCAGAGATTTCACATTATTCATAAAAGCTCAAATGGCAATGGACTGGTCATGCTGCAAGAACTTTGGGTATCATGACCGTTCGGCATATAATAGAATAGTGCAATAAACCAGAAAAAATCAGTCATCATTGGAGTCGCAATGCCCATGATAGATAGGTCAAAGGAAAATTCGGGAAGATCCATGTCCAACGACGGAGGCTAAAATGATGATGTTGATGATGAAGTATACATTTTATTATAGAAACGCCAGAAAAACAGATAACTTACCGCAAGGTAGTCCAGAGCTACGTGAATTGCTAGATTTCAGAAGAGCACGGACAAATTGTCAATCTGAAAGTCGTATGACCTAGCTCCAGTTTGCATAACGTAAATAGGTCAATTCCTGACCATTAATTACAGGATAATACAATTCCTTGATTACGGCATGGCATTCATCTGGCTTCGTTGAGATGAGACGAGAAATTGAAAACGGAATTCTAGTTGTGAGGCAGCATATCTTTCAGTGGGTGTCTTAATTTGCTCAAGCATAACAAGATTGTATTCTTACCTGTATGGTATCTTCATCTATTATGGCAGAGCAACACTACTTGAAGCAAACAACCTTCAACAGAGATAGCAACAGGCAATGGGGATGGTAGGCAGATGTTTGGAGACTTGGCAAACAGTCAAATTTTTAGATATCTGTTAGTTTCTCCAATAATAGAAAAGCAAACGTTCATTAGAGGATCTTTATGTGTGAACAAAAAGATGTATCGATATATATAGATATTCATATAGATATACAATTATACATATATATTATATGCAACCACAGATGTTGTGACCGGTCACTTTCACACCATTGTGATGAACGGAGTTGTCCCTCGATTGCAAGCAAGTGAAATGGACCAGTAAGAACAAAAATCCAAGTATATATCAATTTATGCTCCATTTCAGAATTTACGATATTGAGTTCTATCTCCATAAACGAAGCTACCTATATATATATATATATATATATATATATATATATACTTTTTTTTCTTTATCTTCTTGATTCCGTTCTCATGCTCCCCTCAGCGGTAGAAAAACGTCTTTCGTTTTTATCTCATTCAACCTACCCATTCAGGCAACGTTTTGTGTCTAGAAAATTCGAAAAAATCTAGCGCACAAAAGAAACAAGCGTTTTCTCATCAACGACTTTGGCAGAGTTTTACGTTCTCTGAGTGCCTCTAAGTTTAAGAATTTTCTGTTTATACTGCTTCTTCTCATTTTCCTACAAACTTGATTTCAATACATTTGATTTTATCACGTCTTCACTGTTTCTTCAATCCTTTCCCGTTCTTTTGATCATACTGATTTTTTCGATGTAAAATTACCTGATTTTGTAGATGGTTGTCAGCAATCTAATCCCTGAATCAGATTTTGTCAGATGTTGACTTTTTTTTTTTACTATCAAAACCTCTTTTTTCTGTTTGGTCTTCTGATTGTTATTGAGAGAGCTATATGTATTCAATCGCGTCTCTCTGTATATCAAACTGGCTATCCATGCAATATATCCGGAAGTTTTCAATGAATTTCAATTATATCCGATGGAATCACAGTTGATGGGTTGGAGAGAAATGGATTAAATTTTGGTAGAGAGCAACAAATATTCTTTTTTTTTCTGTTGGATACCCTGCAATGTAGCTCTCAGTATTCATTCATTCAGTGGGTACCTTTTAGTTTTCTATTCAAGCTGTCATTACATGTAATTCTAAAACGACTTTGATTTTTTTTTCTCTTTTTTCTTGAATGTGACGTTCATCTTTTTCTCCTTTGTAAAATTACATGTTTCATCGTGAATGGTCGTCAGCAATCTAATTGCCCCGTCAGACTTTGACAGGGGTTGACGCCTTTTTACAATTTAAATCTTCTTTTCAGTTTCTTGATTATAATTAGAATAGCTATATGTATATATTCGTGTCTGTTGATCTGACAGTCTGTCTGTCCACACAAAGTCTCCATAAGTTCTCGATAAATATCAAATATGTTCTGTGGAAAAGTGGGTAACGAGCCAAAGAAGATTGATCAAATTTCGGAAAGGATCCAAGAATTCTATCTTTACCTCCCCTGTTTCGCAGCCGGATATTAACCAATTTCAATTTAATTTCGAGCGATAATAGATCTGGTATCAGTATGCACTCTCTGAGTGCTCTCTAGTATCCGAAACAGGCGGAACAATTTATGTCTATACCACAATCTTCAACTTCTCTACAGACCTGATTTTGGTACAAGATGCAATTCTAAGACAGTTTGCTTGATCCTTGACTCATTTTAATTATATTTCATGTTAGTCGTATATTTATCAGATTGTTTTTCCTCGTGAAACTGTTTGATTTAAGATGTATTGTCATCAGTGATTTAATACTGTGTCACACTGAGGTCAACGGTTTCTTTTAGAATTTGAAAATCCATTTCGGTTTACTGATTTTTTCGAAAGAGCAACATGCATTCATTCATGTGTGTCTGTCCACACAACATCTACTAAAGTGAATAATGAGTTTCGATTGAATTTTTTTGAAAGGTAGGTCAAGAGAGGGATTGATTAAATTTGGGGGTGGATTCAGGAAATATCTACGTTCTCTACCCCTGCATCTTAACTCTAATTATAAACTGATTTTCATCAAATGTTAATGACAGTTTAGTCAAAATATATATACACTTTCTTACTGCTTTCTAGCATTTGTTTCAGATTAGGATTAACTATGTTTTTGTACTTCTTGCTATCACTTCCCAACACACCTGCTTTCAATACATGCGCTTCTGAAACAACATCGTTGTTTATTCTATCGTCTCTTCATATTCTAATGACATATTTCCCTCAGTAAAATTGCCTGATCTCGTCATGAATCTAATCCCTGCGTCACGTTTGGCCTTCTTTCTACAATTTGAAACTTCTTTTTGGTTCCATGATTATTATTGAAATAGTTATATAATCAATCTTTTTGTCAGTCTACACAATATCTCTAAAAGGGTGCAATAAATTTGAATTATGTTTTCTGAAATGGTGGGCTCTGGGCAAAAGAATAAATGATTATATTTTAAAGTAGCTCCAAGGGTTATTTACGTTTATTACCCCTGCATTGAAGCTATATATTTAACTCGTTTTCCTCATAAAAAAGTGTGTTTTCTAACTTTGTAAAATTACTTAGTTTATTGCAGAACGTCGTTAGCAATCAAATTACTTTTATGTTGGAAGTTTTTATTTGTTTTACAATTCGAATTTTGAACTTGGTTTCATGATTATTATAGGAGGAAATGTATATAATCATTGATATCTATGTGACTGTCTATCAATACAATATCAACGACTATCAATGAATTCCAACGATGTTTAATGGGAAGGTGGGCCATAGCCAATATATGATTGGGTACAGTTTTGATTTTTCACAGTCCCCCCTTCATCATAGCTATACAGGATTTTCATTCAGTTTCAGTACCAAGGTATGCGCTCTCTGAGTGTTTCCTAGTATTTGTTCCAGAAACAGGTGGAACAATTTATGTTTATTCAGCATTCGTCTATCTGTCCACGAACGTGAATTCCTTACATGTGATTTTAACATGACTTCATTGTTTTGTTATTTTCTATCTTTCTTTCGTGTATCATCGTCGTCGTATCTCTGGAAAAAATCATTTTCTTTTTGAAAATCACCTGATTTCGCAGATCATCACCAGTAATCTAATCCCCCCATCGGACTTTGCCCGAGGCATAGCTTCATTTCTTACTATTCAAAACTCCCTCCTGGTTTTGCGATGATTATTGAAAGAAATTACATGTATTCAATCGTGTCAATCTGTGTGTCTACCTGTCTGAGTGTCAACTCAATAACTCCGAAAGTTATCAATGAATTTCAATGATATTTCGAGGAAAGAGGGATTGCTCGAAATTTTCGAGCAGATCCCAGGAATATTCCGCATTTACCCTCCTGTGTTGTAGCTGTATAGAAACTAATATTCGTTCTGTTTGGTATGACAACAGCTTCGCTCGCTGATTGCATTCTAATATGCGTTTCAGAAACAGACTAAACAATATACTGCTTTCTTGCACGTCTCTACAAACCTGATTCCGTTACTTCTTCTTTTAACACGACTTCCTTGATTTTTTTATCCGTTTTCCACATATTTTTCTGTTCATCTTTTTTTCTAAACTCTTTTTTTCCTCCTTGTAAAATTACTTGATTCGACGTGAATCGTCGTCAGCAATCTAATCCCCGCGTCAAACTTTGCCCGAGGTCGACGTTTTTTTTTTTACAATTTAAATCTTCCTCTCGGTATCAGGATAATTAGAAACTGTAAACCAGAAGTGTCAACATAGGTTTCTTTAGTTTTTAACTGCTCTCTCTCTCTCTCTCTCTCTCTCTCTCTCTCTCTCTGGCTAGGTATGTATGTAGATAAGCGTATATTCGACGACATTTATTCCTCATCATATCTTGGAAATAATTTTTGTAATACTCTTTCTAAATAATTCATTTTAGGAAAGGGCTCAATTTACAACGTACATTCATGCTATAGTGAGCCCTTCGACGAAGTCAGCTTGTTCCTCAAGAATTCAGTCTATTGGTGATCACCAGCCAAAAAAAGGTGAGATAAGTTACTATTTTCTTTTCTTTTTAATTGAGTACCCCCAACACAGCATACTGCTAAAATACATCAGTCACGGGATAGTTTCTATTAGGTGATTAACCAGACCTGATTTTTTTTAAATTTTTCTTGACGTCCTATTAATTAACTCGTGCAAACGTTATCTTAACGATTACGATCTCTCTTCTTCTTCAAGTCTAACTGATGAGTTGTGTGTTCTATGCGTAATTATTCAAATCGCCTTTTTTCTTCTTTTGACTCTTAATGTCGGGTGTGTTACAGGTTGGGTATCTGCATGTCTGTGTTTGCGTACACGATGTGTGTGTGTGTGTGTGTATGTGTGTGTGTCGATTTGTCTGTCTGTCTGCTTGTCTCTGAGTGCTTGCTATTTGTTTCTTTAGTATCCCCGCCATTTTGATTTTTTCTTTGAGTATTTTTTCTCTCTTAACTTTCTTTCCTTCCCTCCCTTGATTCCACCCATCAACTCTTTTCGAAAACACAATGTCCGTTTTAATTCAAAATTTCAAACATTTTATTTGCATTTCTTTGTTTTTTGTGACCTTATGTTGACCACAGTTCCAGCCGTTCCTGCTCCACATATTTCACTTATTTGAGCCTCTGCTATTTCGCCCAATTGCTAGGAGAGACAGATTTGTGTCTTTCCCAAAAGGGATTAGTGTGGTGAACACTGTCAAATACGGTTTGAAGTCAAATTCAAGATTTGATTCATCGTGACGATACTTGTTCTCCCAAACACAGCTCGAGATTGTACAGTGTCTTATTCGTTTTTACAACGTTCTGTTAATTAATAATCTAAGAAATAACAACTCAATAGCCATGAAAGAGCCTCCCAAATAGCCCTTTAATATATATATATATATAATATATATATATATATATATATATATATATATATATGAAAGAAAAACGAACTCAAATCACATGTAGTTGCTGATTTACTTTCGTATTTCGGGCCTGTAGAGCCTGTATCTACTTAGGAAAACAAGATCCATAAAATCTCATAAGAAGAATGAATCAAGTGAGGAACCACTTTAGGTTGCCAGAGCTTTCAGTAGAGCAAGCTGAACCTTAAAGAACAAGAAAATCCCATTAGACATATAAAGAAGGATATGCAACCAATACATCCTTCCGGAAATTACCTGGGGCTGGAATGTGGAACTTAAAAGATTGCCCCTCAAACTGAGAATCATACCACACGCACAAGATAGGATTATCTATTACATGGAGAGATCACAGGACCGCACAGTATATTAGAGAGAAAAAACAGGAGTCAGGGATATCATAGAATCCATTAGGAAACTTAACTGGTAATCGATTTGTCATGTTGACATCGAAACTCAAAACTTGGATCCCAAAAGTGTATATTTGTACGAGTGGCAGACAGAAAATGGGATTGCATGACAAACTAGACAAATTCAAAGAGTCTTGGCTCAGTGACGTCCACGATAGAGAGGTCAGGAGGAGATATGCCTAAAGATGGATTCTAAAAAGATGATGATGACGATGACAATGATGGTGATTTCGGACAAGTGCCCTAAGTCAAAGATCAAGCTCAGAGTAAAATTGCAAAATTAACTCATGCGTATGTAGCATATACTACTGGTGCTGCTTTTTCAGGGACCCTGCTCTAGAAAAAGCGAAGATGCACGAATTTCTGATCAAAAAAATTATTGTCACTGGTACCCATTTCCATATGGCACATTATAGTTCTTGATTATTCTCTTTTTTCTGTGATGATAGATAAAAATATTGAAATACTTCTGTGTTATCGTGATCAGAAAAAGAGGAAGTGTTTTATCAACATATGCATGTGTGAATCCAGTAAATTTTGACGATGTGTATTCAATCTTTATTAATTTTTTTTTCTTTCACCCGTGTGTCTCATGTGCCAACAAATAAGGGATTTTCATCATTCATTTTTCGACCTTTTTTTCGTGTTTCTTCAAGTCAATTTTTTTTTATTGTCTATTCCCTTCACTTCTTCTCTCGTCAAAAACTTTCAAAGTAAACTGTCACCAAATCATTCAACATAGCTTTCTCTAGCTTTCTAAATTAGTGTATCTGATCGGTCATGTATGCATGAATATATACATCACACGTACTGGCAAAAACAGTGGGATAGAGGGCTGAAAGTTTTAGCCTTTACTCCTTATCATTTACAGGAAAAGGTTATTTTTTTTTCAATTAAGCCCTGAATAGATTTTTCAGTAGGGACGAAGTTCCATATGCAATCGTATGAATTGATCCTTTAGCTTATGTCCAACAGAATTCATGCTTGCTCTTTGGACAAGAGAAGTAACATTCATTGATCCTCCCTTTTTCCACAATATTTTAGTTGATCACTCTCAACACATTATGCTGGCAAATCATATTGGTCACGTAAAAATATCTATTGAGTGACCAATCAAACCATTTTCACTTCTGTCTGTCCCATTCCTTTCTCAATCAAGACATTTGGCTTCAATTTTATTTTCCTTTCCAGTTCACATTCTCATCTTCCTGCACTTTCCGAAATTTCACTGCCCAACATGACGACGGTAATGAAAAGACGGGGAATTGGCATTAGGCAAATATTTCTGAATTCATAAACCACGTAGAAAGCGCCACTGCCGAACTTTTCCCGAGGGGAACTCAGTCTATTCTTTTGTATGAAGATCTGGCTTCACAGAATTATTCTACGCAAGTGCATACAATATGATCTTGATCATTTTATTCTAACAATGGCTATAGAAGGTTTATAAACCTCAACATCCTCACATAATATCAAGGAAAATAACAAACCCTGTTAAAAACTTGTGACGTTGTTTAGACAATTTCTAACAGCATTTGGCAATATTTGTCTATACTTGCTTTTGTAATTAAACTTTTTTGTTTCCAATTGTTTTTCAAGTTAATTACCGTATGAAAGAGTCCAAACAGAAATAAATAACGATAGTATCGATAATAAAACAAAAGGATCTCGTTTGGATTATAATATTTTAATTGCAAAATGAAAAAGTTTCTGTCTTTCGTGAACTCTCCTTTTGTCATCTTAAGAATTTGGTTAAACGTGTGACAGAGTGACATAGAACAAAAAAAAAACAGATTCTTCTTCTTTCACTAAGTTTTTCTAACCCTCCTTCGTTATAAATGCGAAGAACCGATGGATGTTTATGTGCAGAAATCGGCAGAGTCGTGGCAGATGAACATGATTTAAAGAAATTTCAACCAGCATATAACATCTATAACCAAGTCAATCTTTGTAAGATTTCATATATATATATATATATATATATATATATATATATATATATATATATATATATATATATATAACGTTTATATGGAGGGATTCGGTTGTAAGTGTTATATGCTTGTTGAAATTTCTCATGAATCATGTTTATCCACTTCGTTCATATATATATATATGTATATATATATATATATATATATATATATATATATATATATATATATATATATATATATATATATATATATGTATATATATATATATATATATATATATGTATATATATATATATATATATATATATATATATATATATATATATAGAGAGAGAGAGAGAGAGAGAGAGAGAGAGAGATGTAAAGATAGATAGATGTATAGGTAAATAGATAGATACATGACATTAAAGAAAGAAGAAAAATTGTTGTGGCAATTTTCTAAATTAGGAGGCCTAACTACATTGGAAGGCTGAATCCAGATTTTTTATTTAACCAAAGCTTGAGTAGATATTGCTGGCGACATTATGGAAAACACAATAAATAAATGAATAAATGTATATATATATATATATATATATATATATATATATATATATATATATATATATTTGTGCGTGCGTGTGTATAAATACATATATATTTACATACATAAATACTGAGGTGCATACATTTGTGTTATATAAACATACAAACAATTATGTCCGATTTGTAGTCAATTCATGAACAGCTTAATAAGCAAATAGATAAAATCAAACATCTGGTTATTCGCTCAGAAGAAACTGTCTGGTTAACAATCTCTTCAGCACTGAGCCGTATTGAAGGTGATCAATTAAAAGAATTGAAAAAAGGCAATCAAAGATGAGACTTGATTACTACATATTTTGAATTCCTAAAGACTTCAAACTTGCATACTGATGGACGCAAGTTAAGGGATCGATTTAGCGTAAAAAGTTTTGTTTTTTTTGTGAATTGAAACCCCAAATGAAAACTTTTTTTCGATGGGAATCTTTGGAAAACACCAAAAATGTTTTTTTCTAGACATTATGAGGATGAAAGTTTCTATGCTCGGCCTTGTAGCTCATTGATGTGACATGTGCGCGTGATATTTATATATATAGCCCGCATTATAAGCTAAAAAACCGAAGAGACTTGGCTCTACAGTTGTAGTTTACAGATATGGTTGAGGGTTTCTAATTTCCTTTTAACGTTTATTGCAAAGAATTTTTTCTATTAGAATTTTATTTAAATTCGTTCAACAGGAAATTACCAAAATTCCGCTATTTATTGGTTTATCCACAAAAAGTTGTTTATTTGGAAATTCTTACACATAAATGAGCCTTAACGAGACCCCTCTGCATGCAATGTGAATTAAAAATCTACTTTTTCCTCGCAATCGAATTTAAAAGTTTTTACCGAACACAACTTGTTAAAAACAGCGGTAATTACGTTCCTTTTTTTAAGTTAAAAATCTCGTGGGGCGTTGATCTCCAGTGAAAACTCCTTAAATCTAACATGTTTACAAAGATGGAATACAAGCAAAGAAATTGCAATCGTTAGTTAATATTACAAGCGTGACAGTTAATTTTTGATTTAGCGTGAATTGCTATTTACAAGTCCATACAGCCAATAAATCCACTTCAAGATAGATGAGTGCATCAGAAATATTCCCTTCTTAAATCAAAGTTATATTATGCTGTACAAATGGTATCTTTCGATGGTTCTTGGTATTTTTGAAAGTTTCCCAATGTCCATAGTCGGCTTCTTCATTTTGCGTTTTAAAACATCATAATTGCCAAATAATCATCGACTTCTGGGCTTTATTTCAAGAGATTAGCCATAACCTTAAGTGCATTTAACTCCATTTCTTGGCAGTACAGTGAGATATTGTTCCTTTTTCTTCCATTTCCTGAGTTCTGCAAACAGCTTCAGGGGCTTTAAAGCCCATTTTTAAATGATGTTTCAAAATTTTTAGAATCTCAATACTTATATCCATCATTATAACATCTGGAAGAAGATACAGCTGATCAATAATTATTATAGAATGATACACACACACGCACACACACACACACACGCATATATATATATATATATATATATATTGAGAGAGAGTGAGGGAGATAGAGACAGAGTGAGACACAGAGAGAGAGAGAGAGAGAGAACAAAAGAAAGAAAAGGGACGGACAGACAGAGACAGAATATGACATTTTAAACATCAATATTTCCCTTAATTGGTCAGATTAATCTGTTCAGACCCTATGACACTCTGATGAACTCAGTATTTTGCTTGAAGATGGATAGTAAACTTATCCATCGAATAGTGGATGGAGCACAAATCAACGCCTAAATTTTCAGGTCACTATATCCGGTAATAATAATAATAATAATAATAATAATAATAATAATAATAATAATAATAATAATAATAATAATAATAATAATAATAATAATAATAATAATAACATAGTGGGCGCACTAGGAACTGTCCCCAAAATGCAGAGGGTGAGACTGGATGAGATCAGGATTAAGGGAAGGATAGAGACCGTACAGACCATAGCACTACTGGGAACTGCACGGATACTGAGGAAGGTGCTAGAGATATAAGTACCGCAACGAATTTTAGCCCTGACATGATAGGTGAAAGAGAGACGAGACCTTAGCTGAAGACCTGAGGAGACTTATTGTCACTCAGCCTTCAGCGATAATCACTGGGCAACCGGTGTGAAACTGTAAATCGTAGAATAACTGCAACCTATGAGTACGAGGAGAGGAGGGCTGGAGACTTGAGGAGACTTGCTGTCACTCAAACTCCAGCGGTTACCACCAGGCAACTGGTGTGAGATTCCAAATAATAATAATAATAATAATAATAATAATAATAATAATAATAATAATAATAATAATAATAAAGTAGTTTTGCTATATAGACTCTTTACATGAACATGCTTTTTAGTTGAGGCCCATAAAAATGATGATACATTTGCTACACTCAAATATTGTACGAATCCATCGTGCCTTTACTCTATAATTCAACGCTCTCTTCAATAACGTGGTGAACAGCCTACTAAACATCATCATCAACAACAGCAACAAAAGGAACAAACTTTCGACGTCAGTCGTTACACTCAGACGTTTTCCAAGATTCACCCAACCTTTCGATTGTGGGATTTGTCGTGTCACCTACTTCTGAACTCGTCTAAATTGTCGAACCATCTTATTTGTTACCGGACACAATTTTGCAAAATGTCTCTGTGAATATACGTCAAGTACTTTTTCCAAAGGAAGAAACGCACACTTGCAAAATACACCATGTTTTGACATATTCATCTTACTTATTATGTTTTTACTTTCAACTTGTAATTTTTCTGTTTCAAGTCTCCAATGGAAACTGCTACTACACCTTACAATCATTGAATACAAATTACTGTAAACAAACATTTGTTTTGGAAGATTATTTGACGCAGACTTTATTATAAAACAATATAAATCCAAAATAATTGGACGAATACTAGCCAACACATAATTTCTTCCATCCGTCGCCCTAACATGCAGAGCAATCATCTGGGTAATAACACTGATTTTTGTGTCCTATAAACACCGTCGAATTGAAATTCTCGATAAATACAATGTTTCACATCAGGTTTTGGATAATAAACAGACAAGTCGACATGCCTGTGGCGCAATTGTTACTCTATGGTTGGTCGTAAAATAAGGGAAGTTTAAAACCTGTTCTACTGTTCGTACGGTTTACAGATCATATACATGGCTTCACACAATTATACTTAGATGCCTATGTTTGAACGCGCGCCCGTGTGTGTGTGTGTGTGTATGTGTGTTATTATCTTGACAGCAAATTGTTTGTTTGTTGCTTTCTTTCATGTAAACATCTTGTAGACTGGCAAACAGCTGCACCAGCTGCCAGATCAGTGGAAGTATCAATAGCTCAGTGGCTAAAGGTGCAGGAAATCAACAAAACGAGTTCTAACTCTGGTGGAAATATCAATTCATTCCTCTATCTTATTTCAAAGAAATTTCTCAGTTTTTAAAGAAAAAGATAATGTTTTGGACTTTTTTTCCCTTCTTTATTATGTAACCATTATTCTAAACTGGACTTTTACTTTCCAGGTAACGTAGGAATTCCACGGATGTATTTTTTTCTCTCTGTGCTTATGCAAGTTGAGCATTTTCAAGAGAAATCTGACCCTAACCCGACGACAAAACATGAGCACTATCTAAATCCGATTTTATTTGGCGGCACACCACTGGCTCCATATATTAACAAAGGAATTTTGAGTTTAGAGAAAAATTAATTTTTTAAACATTCGAGGAAGGGTTACCCTATCGGTTGTAGGTGGTAAACACGAATATTTCAATCTATTTATTTTTTTTTTGTAATTTTTCCTTCTACAAAAGTTCCCGGTGCTAGATTCAATTACTACAAGTATTGTCAAAAAAATTGTATTTTCTATGATCCTGTGCGAAAATGGTTGGATAAAAATGAAATGGTGTGTCGAACTAGACAATTTCAGAAAGCACTGGCTCCGCAGCGCCCGTATTAAAGATGTCTGGCGAGTATTAAGGAAGGTTAATGTCCAACCACTGACACTGAGATATTGCTTCTGGTTCTGATGATAATTTTCGACCATAGTTCTTGCCATCATCAAGATCAGGCGATAACAATATATATATATATATATATATATATATATATATATATATATATATATATATATATATATAAGTTTAGCTTTGTCTAGCACAAAGCCAATTTTGGAGAATCACGATGTGAGAATTGTTGCGCAGTAATCAACTAAGAGAGAAGACCTGTCCGTCTGCCTGGAAAATTAGCATCTAAAATTCTGATATTTTACCGACGTTCGAAGGTCATCCGTGGCGCCGATAAGAAACGAAGTGACTACATCACCCAAAATAAATACAATTTAATTCAGACCAAAAGTAATTTGGGCAACGATTATGGACTTGATGTTAATTCAGCACACAACATTAACTTCATAATTGACAGTTTTTCACTTGTTTACCGATCTGACTTAAGATTTCACAATTTGAACATGACGTAGAGATCGATTGGTTGTTTTGGGAAGCTCTTCGGTGCTTGAAATATTAACTTGTGCATAACGATTTACAGTATTCAGACGTGTGTGACTTTTTTTCTGCATTTTTATACAAACGTTTCACTGACTCTCATCTGATTTCTACTCAATCATGTTCACCCAAATTTTTGAGCACGCTAAACACTGATTGAATTATTGTTTGAAATTATTCATCAATCCATATTGTATGACTTTGCGTTCTTTATTGTTTGTAAATCTTTAATCAACACTTCTATGAATAATAAAGAAATAAGTACAGGTGTATGTCCTGTATACAGATCACCGTTGCTCAGTGGCAGAGTGCTGGCCTCTGGTTCTGATAGACTTCGATTATCTTCATGGTTGTGTAAAGCCAGGATGATATTCAGTTCTTCTCTTCTAAGCACTTAGTATGAAGAGTTGGATTGAGGAAGCCTGGAAAAGGATAAGCTCAGTCAGGTCATCACAACCAACACTCAGCCGTGGAACGATCGGTGCCTCTTTGACATGGCACAGGGGACAAGCCCTCTATTGACTTATTGGACTATAAACCACGGAAATGTTATGTTTTTCTCTAATCAACAAACACATGATCAAAATTTTCTTTTCAAATTCACTATTTGTGTCTCTGTCTCTCAATTCAACATTTAGCGAATGGTGCAGTATGACCCTCTCTTCATCTGACCAAAGATGAAATCAAAATTGTATATTCAAGTTATCTGTTTTCTCTTCCATTTCATATTGCTTGTAAAAGTCCCGTAACTATGTTCCCTATCATTTTATTTCCTTTTAATCCAAGAAAACTTGAGCAAAATGTCTTATACACAATTGCTGTTTGTAGCAGTTCATCCATCCATATCTGTCCTTTGATTTATCCCCGGTTGATCGAACCTCTCTGCATATTACCGGTATTATATCAGAATTTGTTCGACTTTGTATCGACTCAAGTTATACAAAATACATATTAGTGAACCAGAAACAGGGGTAGAACGCATATCTTAGAGTATGTCAACTTTCTAAGCATCAAGTGTATTCCCTAGAGAATCATAGAAGCCTTTCAAAACTCTATGTATTCGACACTGATAGACGCAAGGCAGTTTTTTTTTAGTCGATTGATTCAACAAATATCAGACTAAACTTGGATTGATGTTTAGTTTTAGGGGTTGGCCCATACAGCAGCATATACGCAACATAATATCTATGGCTGCCTTTTTTGGGTTTAATAATAAATCTTCCAATCTACCATTTCACTCGGCTTATGAAAAATAAAAGCAAACAGATTACAATCAATAATCAAAGCATGAATAAATGATCAAGACAAAAGAAATGGAGGATCAATTAATGCCTAATCAAACTCTGTAAGAAGCCACTTCTTTTTTCATTAAAGAAAGAAAAACTGACTGGACTGATTGAAGCACATAACAAATAGAAATACGATAAAATTTGAATAAAAGATTAAAACGTAATCGAAAGTGAATGTAAATGGAAACTACAGAGAAATACACAACGAATGAAAAACAGATTAAGACGATTAAAACAGGCAAAATAGAGACAAGACAGAAGGAGCCATTTTTTATTTGAATTCAAGATGATTACAGTTACGTAATAGCGTGCTGGAGAGACCGACGATAGATCTTGTTTTTTCGTACGATATTTTTATTTAAATTAATTAGTTTAGTTTGTATTACAACAGCGCCTTGACTGTGAGGCTGTTTATTTAACAATGGCCAGTGTAAATGATAATTACTTGTGACAGGCGCACTGCTTAATCGGATATGGCGACCAATAGTCTGTTAATGAGTAGTCACATTACTCGGCCTTCTAGAGCGACCACTTCACCATAGGATAGATAAAAATGACATTCAAAACGCTTGACGACAAGTGGCAATGTACCCTGATAGGTAGGATGTAGCCGTGGTCACCTGATCCTGCTAACTCGATAATAACATTGTGTAAATTCAATTCTCTTTCCCAGCCGGCTAACTACTCGTCAGCCGTCACCTCCAAAAGTAATTGAGCCACTGATCAAGTTCTCAGTGACAGAACAAGGGCAAAGAGTGTTTGATCCCGGTTCAAGTATTGTATCTCAAGAAGAAAATTTATCCGGTCAATTCATTATTTGAGTTATAAAAATCTCGCCATATCTAAGCTGCATTAGTTTCAGAGACCAGCTTCCCTTTCACTAAAAGTAATCCTTCCCTTCTTCCCCTCTGAATACACCGTGTACTGCTACATCTAAAACAAATAAACTCCTGTTGTATATGATTGTATGAGCTTTACGCATAGTGCAATACAGTGCGACTTTTGTATTGTATAATAAGATCTATAAAAAAAATATGTTTTTGTTTAAAATTTTTATCCATTGGAATGAAATAATCCTGTGTGCATTTGCATTGTATATTTTCGTTGATATCTAAGACTTAAACATTTTGACTCAATCACTAAGACAGCCTCCTTGCAATCAGTTGGTCATGACTACCACGGTGAGGGGAAGTGGATTTTATATATCGGTTTACACTCCACATTGTGGTGAGCATTGCTCTTGGGGGTCTTGTAACGGTATGTAAACAAAGTCAACTCCAGACTTTGTACTTGTGTTTGACAGCAATAAAGTATCTTACCTCTTCGTCGGTCTCTCATCACGTAATCGAAGGCTGGCCAATGCTATGGCCAAGAAACTCACTTACTAATGGGACCACGGAGCTCGCTTTCATAACAGCAGTTCTTGGAAATTCCATTTTTTCCAGCTGAGAGCTTCATTTACCGTATGAGTAAAGTGCTAAACTGGATCCTTATCTCGTGTTCGTCATGTTAGCAAAACATAATTTTTCACTTTTTGTTTGACTGTATAAAGTATATATCCAGCTGAGAATCTGACTTGTATACGTAGATAAGTACCGCTTGACCAGGTACCATAAACAGGTGATAATCATGTAGAGAATCTCCATTTATTCATTCAAAGGAGAACATCGTCCTCTACACAATATTCTACAGAACAAGCATTATCCTGTATCCCCAGAACTCAATGACTGGCCAGGCTGTTTACAACATAAAATAATGTATCAGATTTTCTTTTTTATGTAAAGGTCTCTTGAAAATAAACATTTGCCAGCGATGGGGACACTACCATCAAAATAAAAAAATGTATTGCTAAAGAAAATTGACCACTACATATACCTAAAACAATTAATCTCCGTGGAATCTTCAAGCGATGGAAAAAGCAGGCAAGGATTGCCCAATGATAGCAAGCTTTCGGTAGAGCAAGCTTGACATTCAAACAGAAAATCCCATTAGTCTCAAACAGAAGAGTAGAAAAACTATGATACTTTCCGATATTCATCCATGGAGCTGAAACAAGTAATCTAACTAAGATGCTGATCCCCAAACCCCAAACCAAGCAAGGGGCACCGGAGAGAATCAAGCTCGAAATAACATGGAAAGATCACAAGACAGCACATTATATTAGAGTAGAAACAGGTGACTGAAATATGGTAGAATCCATTACAAACCTCCAATGTTAATAAGCTGGTCGGGTACCATGACAACCACCGGACATCACAACTCTCAAAGTGGATCTGAAGAGATCACATACGAAAGTGTGGCCAACAGGATATGAGATGACAAGACAGATTAGAAAGGTTCCCAAAAGTATTGGTTTCGGGACACCGATGATGGAGGGGTCGGCAAATAATGGAGAAGGTCCAACGAGAAAGGCTGAAAAACTAATGATGATGATGATTTTTTCGTCCTCCAACTTCCAGGACCCTCTCCTCCTTCCTCCTCTTTAGGTGTCTCTTTTCTTGCTTTTCACAAAAGTCGACGGTTTTCTCAATGCCAAATAGTTTTCTGTTCAGACCAAAATAGATTTGGTTCACAACGTTAATAAAAATGAGAAGATGGATAGAGTGGTCTAAGAAAGGGGGATAATCTTTCCTTGACCTCACAATATGCTGCGTCATCCTTTAATTTGAATCGTTTCTTGATATCAAAAAATGAATGTGCAAGAATGAGAAAATGAAAAAAAGAAAGCAAGAAAAAGAAGAGAACTAGATAGAAAGAGGGTACAATATAGGGTTTTTATAACAATATGGATATTTATAACTTAAAGATTTATATTAATTTTGGGCAATAATCTATACTTTGATTTATTATCCAATAATTCTTCCATTTTGTTTTTTTTGTTTTTTAACGTTTCAACATGGATCGATTTTAAAAATCAATTGGAAGCATATTTTATCACAGAAACAAATTTTCACAAATTTAGTCAAATACATACGAAAAACATTGCAGGTTTTTTTTAAAGAATTTATTTTATTTTCCTTGGTTTTACTTTGATTATTTTCATATCTAGATGCTATCATATATCCGTATTTCGCCCGTCTTGATAGCCTTAATATGTCTTTCAATTTCTGTATAACTCTTTCTTTCGGGTTCGAATATTCATTGCTTATTTATATTTTTTATCTGCTTCTTGATTTTCTTGTTTCATTCTGTTTTTTCCCTAATGGAAACAATCCTGTTATCCTTTCGTCTTGATTATTCATGCTTCTATCATTGATCCTAATCTACTAGCTTTTTCCATAAGCAACGTCAAACAGCAAATTGAAAGTATTATTGATAAATTGGGATTGAGGAAGCCATGTGTGGCCTACACACAGATATACATAAATTAACCTTCTGTAAAACATATTGACGTATCTATTCGAGTTTCAATATTTTTTCTATTGAACTTGTTTCACTAGATCCTTCGTTACGGATTTTGGTTGATTTTTCCGTTTCTTGGTCCGTAACTGTGGCCTCTTCAACTTGTAACATGTATTAATTTTGATGATAAAAATGTGCCCTATCCATCTCAAGCAACAAAGGGATCTCCCACTTGAGTTCAGTAGTTCTTTTGACTGACAAAATCGTCTCATAGAAATTCAAATATATCAATAAATTTGTTCATGGTGTGTAACTAGTCTGGTAATACCTCACTCCGTGTTTTGTTGTTCTCGATATAAATTAACACTGAATGACTTGTTCTGTATGTGATTAGAGTATTATCAAATCGATGAGAGGAAATCGCTCTGTTGGACAGTGACATTAGTACAAAAATCATCTAAGGAATGCAGTATTTCTCGTTGCTTAAGGGGAGCCTAAGGGCTTTAAAGCCACCTCCTTCTAAAAATTTATTCTTAATCAACCGACTTGAACTTCATTTGAGGTCATATTAGATATGTATTTGGACGTATATTGACTAAGGTCTCTCATCAGACACCGTATATACTCGTGTATGGGTTATGTTTCTGAAGACAAGATTTTTAAAGCAAAAATTTGGGTTCGACTCACTCATGTGTAATAGTGTTGTAAGATTGAAATAAATATATTAGCACAATGAATTTATATCAATGAATATATATTAGTACCAATGAGTGAAATTGTACCAATTTTTATATCCATTACTGAACGTTATCCGATTGTAATTGAAATCAATAAGTGAGGCGAGGGGAAACATAAGTTCCGAGGGAATAAAACAAGCTTGAAAGACAGATCATAGATGCACCATTTCTCTTGTGTGAAGATCTAGCAAGGGCAGTGTTGCCAACTTTATTTATACCTTTACATCTAAAGTTGAGTCAGAAATATCTTTAAACGCGTAAAAACATCTACATTTTCCAGTATATTGGAAATATTTGAGATATTATCAATGAATCAAATGCGACTTAAGTATTCAAAATTAGGTTATTAGAATATTTTTACCTAAAAATCACCTAAGAAGCAATGTTTGACAACTTGACGGATAAAAAAACATTTATATTCAGATAAAAAGGTGTCTAAATGTGTGATACTGTGTAAGGGGCGTGAGTTACGTCCCTTTATCAGGTGAGAAAATATCTACTGAGAAAGGAAACTCGCTTACTCTGATGAAAAATAAAACATTTTAATTGGCCACACTGAGCAAAAGACAAAACTCCAAGTTCGGTATGTCAGTCAGTGACAACAATCGATGGTAGTGTATCTAAAAGAAACAAGAATAAATGAACAAGATGGTTTCTCTTTTTTCTACTCGATGCAGCTATCTCATTAAATGCACACATGACTAAATAATTGAGAGAACTTTAAAGCCCCAACGAGTCAATTGCTATCAAAACATGCTCATCGTATGCCAAGGATGTAGGTAAATGCATTTGCATATAAACATTCAGATTTACATTACGTCCACAGCGATTGACTGTAAGTACGCCCCACCAGTGAGGACAAACCTATGACACTCGTATCAGCAGTGACGGGTGGCAGATTTTTAGGATGTTTGGATTCTAACTGGATATATATACATATATATATATATATATATATATATATATATATATATATATACACACACACACACACATATATATATATATACATATATATATATATACATATATATATACATATATATATACATATATATATATATATACATATATATATATATATATATATATATATATATATATATATATACATATTTATATATTTATATATATATATATATATATATATATATATATATATATATATATATATATATATATTCAACGCCCCCTTATTCAGGGTTGAGTATTCTCTAAGTGAGGTAACTCCTTCATTGAAAGCTTATGTAATACTCTTCCAACATGGAATGGAGAATCCCAATGGATGAGGAATATATATGATAGATAAATATATTGCTTAAATTCGATCTCACTGACCATCCAGTTCCGTAGAGTAGAGAGGATACCAGCCTCCGTGTCTGAAGCTAAAGTTTCGATCCTACCTAGGATCGGATAATGGATTGTCTATTGCCACACTGAGGAGTCGTATTTCAACGATACAGCTATCCGTGGATGACACAACAATATATATATATATATATATATATATATATATATATATATATATATATATATATATATATATTCCATAGAAATAAGCTGCACTGGTGAAGCTAAAAGGCTGAAAATTTGAATAATCACTCCTTATTATATCTCCAACAAACCTTTTTTTTACTTTCTTTTTCAATTCTGTTCCAAAATTTTTCGAATTGGGATTCTATTTGCAATGTGAGTGTATGCTGAATTGATTATTTATTTTGTGACTGCTTGTTTTTGTTTTGTTTTTGTTCTTTGTTTTGTTTTAATTGATCCCTGCTCAACAAAAGTTGAGAGAAGCAATTTGTTCAAGGATTAAACCTTTTTAATTTTGTTCATTCACTCAACAGTACGGTTTTTATTGGATGACTAACAAAGCCTGTTGAAATTTCTTTTCTATCATCCTAGTTCTACAAGTATATTTTGGAATTTTTAGTTACAATTTGTCAAACACCCAGTTTCATAAGTATATTAAAGAAAAATGAAATTAAACACATACGTACTTGTAAGTGACACTCAGATCAGAAGATTATTTGAAGTATTGAATTTTTGGCACACCTCGCTAAAAAGGTTGGCCAATCGATAAAAACTTCTTAAAAAACTGAAAAAACAGATGTTGACAGTTTTGGCGCTTGTTTTGTTTGACCGTTTCAGATCTTTTTTGAATTCTATCCAAAACTAAAAGGAAATTCCTCATCAGTAGATTCTGTTTTGATTGATATGTTGAAGGGAGGCCAGTACAGAACAACAATATCTAACAAAAATCTTTCTAGGGTCTACAACTAATGAATCCTCCCGATAGTTTCCTATAGAACTGAAACCTAATTAGAAGATTGGTCCTCGAACTGAGAATTATGAAACGTGTACGAGAGAGAAGCAAGATTAACATCACATGGAGAGGTCACAGAAAGCACTTTAAAAGGAAAAAAAAGTGTTCGAGATATCACATAATTAGGAAACTCAAATAGCGATGGGCTGGTCATTTTGCAAGAATGTCAGACTACCGCTTGACATCGTAACTCACAACATTGATCCCTTGTGATCATTTGCGAAACTGTAGAGAATGAGATGATGTGACGTGCAGAAAATTCTGGTGCTGCGACACCCATGATGAAGAGTTCTGGCAAATCATGATGGAGGTCTATGTTCAACAATGGATAGTAGTCCGCTGTTACTGCTGCTGCTACTGCTGCTGCTGCTGCTGCTGATGATGATGATGATGATGATGATGCTGATGATGATGATGATGATTCCTTAATCTATTTTTTATGGTGAATAAATATCTGGTCCCAAATCACTTTTTCTGTCGATGCCTCTTCGGGTGCGACCAATTAAAAATTGCAAAAACAGGTAAATAAATAAAGGTGCACTTTGCTCATTCTTTGCTGCGTGGTGATAACTAAAAAAAGTTAAATGTATCCAGAAACAAGCTTGAATACTACTGAACACAATCTAAGGGACCAATTTGACATAAACTAACAATGTAGGTTGGATTACCAGAAATAATAACGAGTGAAAGTTTAAAAGATTTCAGGCCCCCAGCTACATTGGCTTTTATGCCTGATAGAAACATTATCTGCCAGCCAGGCAAACTTACTTATAAACTGCAGGATTCTATGTAGGTGTAATATCTTTTGACTGTTTTCAACCCATGTATTATATCATGAAGCCAATTTCTTGGTTATATCTTCATCTTAAATGTAATTAGTCATGATATTCCAATATGCAATATTCAAACACGAAAAATGTTAAACTAATTGAATCTATTGCTGTTTTTTTATATTTTGACTCTTCAAGACGTTCATCCTAATTTCATTAGTTTATTTTTGATCGCAACTTTCGCTCAGATCGATTTCCCCCAAATAGAGTTTTACGTTGAGTTTTATTAGACGAGGTGTTTTAATCATTACAAGTGTCATAATTGGATTATTTTATCGTAAATGCTGCCATTTCTTCTACAACATTTCGGCCGCTTATCCTTCGGCCTTCAAAGGGTGTCCCTTGTTTTCTTCAAGTTTTCTTTCGCCTAATTTTCATTTGCTTTAGAAAAAGATAAATCATTGGTAAGAAGACAAAAGGAAAACCAAAGATCATACGATGAAGGCTGCAGAGTACACGACTGAAACATTGTGAAGGAAATCGTTGCAAAGGCGAAAATATAGTCCAACTGTAACTCATACAATATTCATTTGAATCTCTTTCCTCTTTAGGAAAAGTATTTTGAGCCATATTTTGATATTCAGGAGCAACTGCCTCGCCGTATCCTTCTTATTAAATAGATCTGCATCAATATTTTCAAAGCATATTTTGAAATATAATTGTAATTACTATCCGAAATTAAAATCTTCCACTAATTTCATTCCCACTACTTTACATGTGATCGTATCTTTCCCCCAAAATTAGCGATAATATTATTCGATCTGAGTTGCAAATTGAATCAAATTCTACAAAAAATACACAAACATATTTTTAGAAGACATAGATATTTAGTCACATCGAAACTGTCATACGACTCAAATCTTTTGGCAAAATGCTATGTTGGGGATGATCATTTAAAATTAGAATAAGGATGTGATCAATGAGTGTTTCTTCCATCGTCTCTCCGTTGGTAATGTTGACTAAGAAAGTTGGATTTAGTAAAAAGAACGTGTAAACGCTAGCAGACCCAAACTAAGTCGAAAATTTAGCTCACATATTGTTAAACAAGACGCTAATCAACACTTTTTGGGGAATTGATGTAAAAAAGTTATTTCAAAAACTTCTTTCCATGCATAATAAGTAATCATTGTTGAGATTTACAGCCCTCTAGCTCTATTGCCATGGCTTATACATGTGATTTATAAATGATTAGACCGACTTGAAAACTGAAAAAAATCTATGTCGACAGTTTTGGTTGACAGTTTATTGTGAAACCGATATCTCAGTTACACCTTTATCTCACCTGTAATTCGTCATAATATTCATAATTGCAATTGCCTAACAGAAAACTACTAATTGAATCACTGGTGCGTGGTGCTTTGTATTCTTGATGCACAAAATGCACAAATATTTCAGTGCCAGTGAAAAGCGATGGATTGTAAAGGCAGATACAATTTAGGGAAAGTGGTTTCGAGTGTAGATCGTGAAATGTCCCTTCCTCACTCATTAGATTTTACAACCAGGGAACTGATAAAAAGAAAAGAATCAATAGAAAGTCTTTTAAAGGTAAAACATTTCGATATTTCTGTACTTGGCAAATGTTAAATCATGAAACGAAAAATGTTCTGAAATTGTTTTTCAAGATAAATCCCCGAAAGATTCTTCCACTCATCAAGTGATGACCCCCCCAAAATGTTTTTTCCTATTGACCATTTCTTTTCATAGATGCTAAAATATTTTTGTGTTTTTGTGCATCCATAGCTTCGAGCACACTCGTGATAAAACGCATAGAACAGCACTGAATTGATTACTTTTAGTAGCAACTGCTTGCCTCATCCTTCTTGATAAAACAAACTGCAAGATAATTTTCCGAGCATATTTTCAAATTAAATTATAATTACTATCCAAAATTGAAATCTTTCACTAATTTCATTTCTCTAATATACATATGATTGTGTATTTTTGCCAAAACTTGCCGTAATAATATCTGATCCGAACTACATATTGAATCATATACGAAAAAGAAAAAAATAGATGAATAAATGTAACCAAAAAATTGATTCCAATTCAGAAATTCAGAATTCAGTAAGTTAGCATAGTCAGACAAGCGTACTAAATATGATATTTCCACTAGTAATCACATTGATGATGTTCTACGATTTGGAATAGAAAACTTAGAAGATAATACGACTTCCTATATAAGTGGTTTATTATTCCCAACATTGTTGTGGTTGTCCCCTTTTTTTAATATGACAAAATCGTCATTTTGTAATAAATCTCGATTGATTATTATCTGCAGTTCCGTAGAGAGATTCTATCAAAGAGATGGTGAATTTTGGCTAACCCAATTGTGTGTCTACATTTTATGATCTAAAACATGGCGTATCACTTAGAAAACAGCCATGATAAACAATTGTTTGTCCATCTCTCTCTCTCTCTCTCTCTCTCACTCTCTCTCTCTCTCTCTCTCTCTCTCTGTCTCTCTCTTTCTCTCTCTCTCTGAACCATTTAAGATTTCTCCATGTGAAGTTGGGCTTGATTCTTTTATATGTGGGTTGCAGGCTTCTCATTTTGAGGGTTAGTCTCTTGGTTGATCGTCGTGTTTTCATTTTAGACGTGATTGTTATACAAGACCTCAGTTTTACCGTAGTTCGTGAGAAAGCTGATTTTTTGCCTTCTTCAATCAGTTCATCTAGCATTCGTTAGAGGTCATTGAGATTCTCTCCAAAAAAGGTGATGTCATCTGCAAATCTGAGGTCCCTCGGATATTCACCATATATCCCTATTCCTTTATTTTCCCTGTCAAGATTTCGGAAGATAATCTCAATGCGGGCTGTGAAGAGTTTGGACGAGCTGGTATTACCTTGTTGGTCCTCTTTTTGGAGCCAGAAGGAGCTGTTGTGACTGTGATGCTTCAGTACTCTGACGTACCTCTTGTAGTGTTATAGCCTCAATGGCCATGAAGTTGATAAATGTTACAGCAAGTGCCATTTGGTATTTGCTGCTTTCTTTTTTTGTTGATTAATCGAATGAAGGTATTCCATGGTCGAGTAGCTTCTTCTAGACCCAACTTGCTCCCGTGGTTGGTTTTCATCAAGCATTTTTGTGATTATATTGTTGATGATTTTTGTTAATTGTTTATAGATGCAGTTCATCTGAAGTTGTTGAGGCCATTGGGTTCTCTTTTTTATATAAAAGCATTGTGATTGTAGTGATAACCTTGCCAGCTTCCTTGAGAAGGTCGATGGAGATGTAATTTTATTCAAGGGTATTCCCTTTCTTTACTTGTTTCATGGTTTGTTTCACTTCCAATTGTGTAACTTCTGAGAAATTCTCGTTTTGATAACTCGTTTCTTTGAATATCCTGTTCGTTGTTTTGTGGTCCTTGTTTTGAGGTGTTGAGTTTTTAGTAGTAATTGGGGTACGTTTGACAACCCAGTCTCCGGTTTTTATTTTGCAACCATTTCCCTCGAGAATACTAGTTATTTGTTTACGTCCTGTATTGAGAGATTTATTTATGGTTTTCTATTAGAATTGTTTAGATGATTGCTGTGTATCTTGCAGTATCTTCTATCCGTCTTCTTTTCGTTTCTTTTGGATGGTTTTATTCAGTTTGGTCGCTTGAATTTTCTCTCCTGTCGTTGTCGGTGGCTTCAGGTTTCTGCATTAATCCCTGAGATTCTTTGTTTCATCAGTGATTTTTCTTATGGTTTGTGCGTTATTTGGTTTTAAGTGGTGACTCAAATTATACAGACTCTAGTTTTGTCAACTCGTTGATGTTGGTGTGGCTCTCCTCTCGGTCTCTAAGAATTGTGAATCGGTTTTTCAGTTCAAGCTTAAAGGTTCGAGTGTGTTATTGGGGTACATTTCGTGATTGCAGATTGGTTTGGAACAGTTTGTTTCGTTTTTTATTGGAGTTGATCTGCATTTTACATCCTACCATTCTGTGGTCACTTTCCGTGTTCACTTTATTTAAGATTTGAATGCCTTTGACGGTGTTGTTTATGTCTGCTAGGTAGTAATCTATTTTGGTCTTGATTCCACGGTTTGGGTTCTTCCAAGTCCGTTTTCTATTGGGTTTCATCGTGAAGAAAGTGTTAATGATTTTGACCCGGTTCCCGGTTGCAAACATTTACAAGATATCCACCTCTCCTGGTTCGTTCTCCGTATTCAAACTCGCCGATGCAACATTCATTTCTGCGTTGAAGTCTCCCATGATGACATTGAAGTATTTTTTGTATCTTGGATTTAGGAGTTCAAGTCATCATAGAAGTTGTTTATTTCCTCTTTGGTTGACCGTGAGGTGGACTTGGATGATTTTCAGTTAGACCCTCTCTGAGAATAGTACGGTGACACAGGCTATGCAGTTAGGGATAGTTTGAATTTTTCTACGTTGTCTTTGAGTTCTTTATTGAAGAGAAAGCCCAAAGTTTTACTTCTTCTTTCCGTTGTTGCAAAAAAGATGTTTGCTCTCTCCGATTATTTCTCCTCTGAGTTTTCTCATTTTACTAATCCCAATTATGTCCCATTCGTTGTTTTTGATTTCTTTTTCTAGATCAGTTAAGTGCATGTCTGTTGAGAGTATTTTGACGTTGTGAGTGCCGATTTATAATGTTGTTCTCTTTGTAGGGGTTATGTGGTTCAGTTTGGATAGTCGCTATCGGAGCACATCACCCTCAATTGGAGCTTGTGATGGGGTTGGGCCTCTGGGGACTAACCATCAAGCAGGAGCAGGTTTCCCGTGTGGTGATTGAGTAGTTGCTTTTTGGGGCACGACATCCTTACCCAAAGCAAGTGATGTGACTGAGCCTTTTGGGGCCGAAAACTGACCAGGAACAGTCGGTATAATTTCCATTGTGAGAACCATGAGGAATGTTGGGTCATGCCCTGCCATGCTAACTCATGACATGTTTGAGTGGATTTAGCTGGCTGGTCACAGCTGAAGTCAGAGGGGGCCTAAGAGCTCCGATTGCTCTCAGCAACCAATTGTATCTACTCTCAATAGGTACGTATGGTTCTTCGCAGCGCAGCACGGGATAAAATCAGATATCGAATTCGGACAAGAGAAATCAATTTTCTTTGCCGGGAGTACAGTTTTGTTTTTCCAGGTGTTGACCTGTATATATCAAATTATTGAAACAAGAAGTAAGCTGGGCATGTCTACCTCAGCATATTTGGGATCAGATCCTAATGGATCTCTATCGAAGGAGTGATTTACTAACTGGTCCTACTAACTTTTTCGAAATCGTCAGGTAGGTAATTTGTGTTTAGTCATACTATTCAACAGAGGTTGTATCTTACGATGAATGAAAATGTTTTCGTTTGATTGGGGGCAGATTCTTTTAGCAATGACAGTTTTGAAAGAATTAAAATATCTTTTTTTTTTTGTTGAAAAATATTAGTCCTACGATTCTTTTCCAATTTTGCTGTAGCGTTTTTTTCCTCTGATTTTTCCCTGGGAAGACTTCGGTCGTAAGCTGTTTTCTTCTCTTTTTTTTCTTTGCCATCTCAGACGAGGGCAGGAAGATAGTAGCGTTGTTTCGGATAGAATATTCATATTTACTTCTCACAGATAATGTATATGGGGTTCGTGAAATATTAGAATAAAAAACCCCACGTAATCTTTCTTCCCTCTGGTGTGTGCTTTTGGGAGAGAGAAGAAAGAAAAAATGAGTACGCTTTTTAAAGTAGAATTTAAAATGAGTTGGGATGGAATTAAAAAGCAGCACTTATCTGAGCTGGACTGAGACCTTTCTTAGCTTGGCAGATTCTTTTAACATTGATTTTGTAAGAATTGAACTATTTTGTTTTCTGTAAAAATATATTAGCGTTATGATTGCTTTGTCGTCTCGTTATATTTGCTTATTCAATTGATTTCGACACGATAAAGCTAAATCTTTAGGATATAAGGCTTATCACCACCGGGAAAGATATTTCAAGTAAATAAATTACACGCAGAGGATAGGAATATGAATTCGCTGTGAAGTGAGTTTTATACCCTGGAGTTCAGATGAAATTTCATTGTTTTATCAAAGGACACTTTCCAATCAGAACCAATTAATTGTGTTTTAGCCTGGGTTATAGCAAAAATGCAATTGATCCTTTGTTTATTTGTTGGCTCTTCCTACTTGAAAAACTGGCACAACCAATTCTTCCAACCCAAATTTTATTTTGTACCGTAGAAATCTGACAGCAAATGTGAGAAAGATGGAATAGGTGCCTCTTAACGAATAGAGATATGCATTTTCCCCTTTTGTTATTGGTCAGGATTCATATCGAAGTGAATTCGAGGATTTTGAATTCTGATTACCTCTGCTGCCAAATGATTGGTATTTGGGTAGAGAAAGATCAGAAGCATTCAAGGTTGATCCAACCATAATCACCTCTAAGACATAATAATTATCTCTCCACACTATACAATGCCTCAACAAGTTCTCTGTCGGCCGACATGATATCTCCAAAAGTTTTAACGGCTTTCCATTAAATTTTCTTGGAGAGGGAGCAAGAAAATTAAAAAAATTTTCGAGCGTATCCATGCACAATCCCTTTCTTGTGTCGAAGTTATATGCTCACACCACACGATATCTACAAGGATTATCAGTCCGTTTACACGATATCCTCATGAATATATTGAAATTTCATGGAAGTGTGGCTGAGATGCTACGGAAAAAAAGATTGGCCTATCAAAGGAGGGTTAACTCCCCTACATTGTGACTATTTTCCAACCACACAGTGATTGACAACCCGTTGGCAGAGTAATTTCTAGCTCATTAGGTCTGTGAAAAGGTTCCCTGCACTCCTCTTGTGAGCAGTATTGACTGAATACATAGTTGGGCCTTTTGCACACACCTAATACAAACTTAGCAGACCATACAAACTTTGAGGAGTTTCGTGTCACTATTTTTTAACTTTATTTCGACCGAGTTCTTTTATGTTTTATCATAATCTAAGCGTAGTCGATATCACGAAATGGAGATTGTGGTGTCTACATAAGTGTCTTTTAATACCGAACATACACGCCACAGACTTTAACTTATGACATTATTTCTATTTAATGGTATACCAGAGATGTTAAAAATGACAGGTTATATTAAATTAAAGCCTTAAGACATGGGTTACCACTTTCTATTATATTGACTTACGTAACGATTCAACCGTAAAAATGATACGAAATAAACAAAGAAAATTTCCACATTAAATGAACAGAAATCGTATATAAGCAAATACCTACGTATCATTTTCTATTTTCTCATCTGACATTTTGGTCTACGTCCCAGTGTTGTGAATACTGTGAATGTCTTGTGATATCTTCACTATTTTATCGATTTGGATGGTTATAGACGAGAAACAGACATACAAATGCAAATATCGAATTTTTTGAGAAATTCGAGGAGTTTAGAAGTACAAAGGAGAAAGAGAATGACACAAACACTGACTGAGTTATTAAATGGCTCTATCTTTTTAATCTATGTACATGTATTCGTGTGTATGTGCACAAGTGTGCGTAAGTTTGATGGTAAGTGCGTGTTTGTGCTAGTATGTTCGGGGACGTCCCTGAATGTGTATCCATTCATGAGTACGCACCCGAGCGTGTGCATGCAGGTGTGCGTCAGCGTTTGCGTTTACATTTATGTGTGTATGTGCTTGTGTATATGATGGTTTGAATCGGGTGCAGCGCACTCACTGCACCTAAAAAAAAAACTTATTTTTCTATTTTCCTCTGGACTGAATACAGTTCAATCTTCATCGCCTCCTTCTACCTGCCTGAAAGGATTTGATATGCAATCAACGTCTTCTTTTTTTCGACTGTCAAATCATTTTTTCTCTTTCTTATTTATTTGAGCATCGCTTAATCAAGGAAAGACAGCGGAGCCAAGATTCGGGTTCGAGAAAAAAAAATAACTGAAATCGTTTACTTACTGATCAATCGTTAAAAAAGTTGCATCGAAATTTTTCTAATTTATCTCCCCTTTTTTGTCATCTTTATTTTTTTTCTTCTTATATTTTTACTTATTTATTCATTGATTTTCCTCATTTATTTACTTACTTCTTTATCTAAACCGTTGCGATATTTTTGCAGATTTCGTTTAGCTACGTAATTTGATTCAAGCCACTGGGAAAAGCTCAATGTCAATAACTTTGGAAGGAAAGTCCGCTGCTCAAGTCTTAGACAAGTAGAAACCGCTCAATACAGAAACAAGAAATTTATATTCTGGATAATGACAATCGACCAAACAGTAGGTGGGGCAGGGTCGTGCAGAGTTGGGTTGGACTGGAAAAGTACCCGAGCAAAGTACGAATGTTTTATGTATCGTTGGAACACCCACGATCCAAAGTTCCAAGCCACCATTATTTCAGATATACACATGTATACGTAGTACTTACAATGCAGAGAACTTTCAATTATATTATGGTGACATTTTTGCTTCTTTTAACGATGTATCAGCAATTCGTTGACAATGCAAGATGTTCTCAACGGTTTGTTTTGAGGATAAATTTCTCAGAGAAATATTTCTTTACAGAAATTGAATAGACTGAGGTGACCATTGTATTAAAGAGTCTTTGTTTGGAGAAAAATCAAAAAGAATAATCGGGAGATAGAAATAATGTGATTTTCCTAGTTTCTTTTGAATAACAAACGTACGTATTTACACACTGTTTTGATAATGTTTTATCGAATAACAGTAGATTACATGAAAAACAAATACTAACAAGGCTGGAATAGAAATATAACAACTTTATTTTGATACAAAATAGATGTCAGTAAGAACATAAATGATGAGATTTGCAAAAAGAAATGATGTAACATATTTGATAGCAATGTGGAAAGTGATTAGGCTAGTGTAAAAAAAGAATATTGTAATTAGAGATAAATATCAGAATTTTCAGATAATGGAGTACAGATATTAAATACCTACATGATGAGTACATAAGCAAACGCGACGAGATCAGGTATTATTATTATTTCTATCAATATTCGGACTATCCTCATCTTGGATGTTTTTCAAACAACGTTTCGGCTGTTGTACTCAACGGTCTTCATCAGGTATCATCTACCTACCAGATGATAGATAGAAATATCTTGAATTTATTTGAATCGAACATATTTCTGTTTACTATTGATAACATCATCTTCATTATTATTATTATTATTATTATTATTATTATTATTATTATTATTATTATTATTATTATTATTATTAATAATAATAATGATAATTTTCACACCAGTTGCCTGGTGGTTATAGCTGGAGGTTGAGTGAAAGTAAATCTTCTCTGTTCTTCGGCCTTCCTCTCATATCGTCTCCAACTTCTATGTTTTTTACTGCTTCCACCATGATTTTTTCTATTACTCCTCAGTATTTGCACGATTCCCACGATTCAAAAACGATTCAAAAGAGAACGAAACAATTGAAAATGTGTTCGGATTCGATATCACAAAAAAAAAAAGACGGAACGGGGTCATTGTATATCTGGCAGACACCCACACCTATAGATTCTGTATCTAGTAAGTTCAGTGAAACATCGTTGGGGGCTGTTTTGTCTGCATTTGTACCAAATTAAACTGATTGATAGTTATGTATCTTACCAACTGAACTAAATTGACAAATTTTACATAAACAATAAGATTCATGATAGAAATACTCCAGAGTTTATTTCATTATGATGAATAAATACATTTATGAAATAATCATTTCCTACGTGTGATTTGAAATTTTTACAGACAGGGATAAAGTCTTGCATTCCAACAAAACTTATTTCACACATATACGAGGACATTTCACTTAAATGAGTGAATACATATATATATATATATATATATATATATATATATATATATATATATATATATATATATATATATATATATATATATATATATATATATATACAAATACAAAAGTTGCAGCAATTATCTCTAGTCGTTATGGAAGTAAAAGTGGAGTTTAACTCTGCAACAGCCAAATATGTTGTTTATATAACTACGTCGCGCCAAATTTTCTCTTGGTCGTTGTACTTGTTATGAAAGTCAGTATGCTTCGTATTGCAGAATTCAAAATTACAAATTTTGTTTCCTGCTATACGTATCTCGTAGGTAGCTGTGTAAGTTCCAACTTTGATAATCCGGACTTTTGTATTAATACATGGAAAGAATACTTACTAATATATGAAAAACATGAAAGAAAAAATTAGATCAAAATGATTTTTTGAGGGCACTCTTCACTGCCCAAGTGATATCCTCAATAAATTTCTATGATATTGTGTACTAAGGTATCGTTAGGCCAAGAAAGAAGTAATATAAATCTTCGATTGACCCACGTATATTCCCCCCTTATGTTGTTGCTATATGACCACAGCACATGATATTGCCAACATACCCTGTATGTCCACATGATATCTCCAAAAGGTCACAATAAACTTCTATGAAATTTTGTGGGAGAGTAGGCTGTGGGTGACAATGGAAGTGATTTAATTCTTGGTCAGATCCGTGCACACTCAACTCAGAAACGTCGTAGTTATATGTTCCCATCACATAATATAACCTAAGAGATACGAAAGAAATATCTAAATTTAGAGACGGATCCAGACACAATTACTTCCCATGACCATAGTTTTGGCAGGGGTATGCACTGTCTGAGTGTTTGGTCGTTTCTCTTGGTTCTTGTGGAAAATTTTGAAATTTTTTTACCGATATCATTCAAGTCAAGAATCCTTTTAGGAGACAGTGGTTATTATTTTTCAGCCTTCACTTGTACGATAATGATTGCTATAAAGTAGTAATGTGGGAACATTCATTTAAAATCCTGATAGAATTTATGAAAGCTTCTGCCTCAAGTGGCTGTCACTATTAGGTGAGAGTCATGCTTGGCGTTTTGGATTCAGAGTTCGTTTTTTATTCATTCACTACATCAGCAATCTTTTCCCAGATGCCGTAACGACAGGACATACACAATGTTGAGCGGTCACCGCCAAGAGTATCATCTTGAAACTATGAAATGTATACCATGGTAAAATGTCAGCTTTAACTAATTATAACTCAGGGAGTGCGCTTTAGATATTAAGTTTCTTTCCAATGTATTCTCATATTCCAAATATAACATCCATTGTATAGACTAAAGAGCACACAGAGGGTGAATACCTTGACCGACGCCATACATCATTTTCAGTAACATTTTAGCATCCGTCGTTGGACATAGACCTTCCTCGAGATTTCCCAGATCACGGCATAGCGGACCCAATATTTCCCACACCAATCTAGTTGTTCATGTTATCTTATTTTTTTGCAAGGCTACAATTTTACATGTGATCTCTGGAGATCTATGCAGTGAGCCATGATGTCCAGCAGAAGTCTGACATCCTTGCAACATGGCCAGCCGTTTTAAATTTTCCTCCAAAGCTGACGAAGTAATAATGCATGTATTACCACCAGTTCATCCAGACTCTTTACAGGTTGCTTTGGAATAATCTTCCAAAATTCGGAATGGAGGAATAAACGAATGAAAATTGATCGTGAATACAGATTTGATGATGTCATCTTCTTGAACTCCAAATAGTGTTTGTTGGACCGAACGAAGAAGGCAAAAAAGGGTGTCACAATAGGAACTTTAGTAGTAACGATATCATTTTCATCAAAATATTCTTCATTTTCAATGCACTCATTCAAGTACTTCTCCGTGGTTCATGTAAGTCAAATATTGTATATTGATAATTTTAAATCAGCAAATAACTGTTAATCTATAGACCTTTCGATGCAGCTTTGTTTAAGCGGTATTCTCAAGGATTTATAAATGGTAAAGGAAGACAATTTGAGATCATGTTCTTTCGTTTTAAAATCTCGTTGGCTTTTTAAAGCTGACCATGATTTGATGGCCACAAAAATAATTATTTCTATATAAGTGTAAAATCAATGAGAGATCTGACGATCTTCGAGATACTTGATCATTATCATCCACTCTATAATCCTGACAATTGGAAGCCAGTGTCACATTTTGAGTTCTCGTTCATTGTCTGCAATATAGAGAGAGAGTGAGCATGAAATTGAGTTTAGACCTGCATCTACCTGGACTGAAAGATCTCAACTTTTCCAAATGAAATAAGACCCAAACCTCACGGGGTCACCAATTTACGTTTGATCGCACTCAATCCTATTACTCTATCTTTCCAGTTGTGCTTCAAACGTGTCATGATCTATCATTCAAAAATCAATCCTAACTGTATTTTTTCACATCAGATTAGTTGGCTACTATGAAAAACTGCTCATCGAGACTGTCACAAAAACTTTCAGTACAGGTTTTTTCAGTTCTCATGTTGATATGGTAAGCTGTCATGTAAATATATAACGAGCTTGCAAGCCCCACAAATAGAGCTACCCAGGATTATTGAATAATCACTCTCTTTTATGTATTTGAAAAATGTTTGGATACTTTCTTTCTTGAGAATCCAGCAACAAATAAACTTTTAGTTGGGAGTTCGATTTGCAATTCGATTGATTCCTCAATTTCCTTGCCGACAACATTCATGCTCGGTTTTCGAAAATGCTGACTATGTTATGTCCAACGAAAACAAAAAGAAACTTATTCATTGATCACTCCTTTTTCTTTTTTTTTTTAATTGATCACAACTGACAATGCATGCAGCCGAAAGATGTTCGGCACATGATTCTATACAGTTTCTATACAGTGACTAACCAGACCTATTTGTTGTAAGGTAAGGTTTTTATGTCAGCCTTGTCAAAAAAACTTCTGTTTCCTCTGGTTGAAAAAGAAATATTTTCTCGTGAATTATATCGAGGTATGGAGTAGCCTAACGGTTATCGATCCAGGAAACGAAATTGGCACATCGATTCCGAATTTATGTTGATACTGTTTACGTTTACTTTTGCACTGTTGCCCTTAGGAAAGGCATACATCCACTTTTACCCTCAGCTATGGATAAATAACAGGATGTTTAGAGCTTTTTAGCATCCAATCGCTTGATGGGTCAAGGTATCAAAAAAGCTTATGTGAGCTTGAAAGGAGAAATCTGTTAGCCTGAAACTCACAGACGGGGTAGCAGGTTGTTCAAGGGGCAAAGAACGCTTAAGCGTTTCCCCATATAAATTAACGGTAATTGCTTCTCTTCTTCACACTTTATTTCGGCTTACGAAAAGTTTCATAGAAATACTACACTTATGGATGGCGAGGAAAACCTGTATCTCAAACATTTCGAATGCCAAAGTTTCTTAGAGAAAGTAATAATTCTCTCGTCAATTTCATTGGTAAAAGATGAAAGTAAAGGAAATCATTAAGATATAACGATCAGTGATTTTTGATATTTTCTCTTTGCGTGTAACTCTTTTGAAGAATTAAAAATCGAAATTTCAGTGAATGGTGTGAATGTCATAAAAATCGATTTTTTGTTGGAAATGTTAAACGTCACGAATCCAATTCTAATAATTTAGTAGAATATAATGTTTTATGTCCTTTTTGAACTGACATAATCATCATACCCAATTTATTTTATTTCGTTTCGCTGTCTTCTTCAAATATCATATTTTACTTTGGGAACATATATGTTTTTAATATACAATCTAAAACAACTTTTCTCGGGAACATCCATCGGAAACCGTCAACTTAGTCAATATGGGTGTTTTCTGTTCCAAATGATCCTTCCTGACGGGCTATATATGTTGATATGAATGATATGGTTCAAAAATGCGATAAACACCATTTGAAGAAAAAAAAAGTATTCAATTAAATCAAAAAGGAAATTTTGGATATTGTATGTTTTAATCATTTCACTGCTTTTTTCCTTTCATATATACAATCTATGAGATGAATAAATGTTTCAATGAAATAAAAATTGAAAAATAAATAAATTTGATTTTTGAATAACTTTTTTTAATGATGCTGATTGCTTTTTGGAACAATATCCCTCATACAAGGATGTCTCGAGTACCAGCCACTCAAATGAAGTTAAACAGCTGAAAACTTCAAGCTATTTTTTTGGTGTGTTTTTTTTCTTTCAAATTACCCCCTGGTAAAATATAATAGTGGGAGGGGATTCGCCTTGCAATGTAACTTTATGCTAGAATGTTCCCATAGCTCATGACCTGTTCAATCTTTGAAGAAGAGGACTTTTGTAAAGATGCATAGAAGTATCAGAAGTGTGGGAGCATCGTGGCCAGATTAATGGTTATCAATTATCCAACTCGATTAATTTAGAATTGATCGAAGCTGATAATTTAAACTTCGTGGTTAGATATAATGTTAGTAGAATTGAGTGTTGCAGTGAAACTTACATTAGCCGTGTCAGTGAGTGTGTGATAGCAGTTCTAGTTATCTTATGAATAGCAGGTAGAAACTATGGGTACCTTGAGTAACAGAGTGAATTGGTGAAGAGAGAAAACGAACGAATATACGATGGTGTATGTAGCGTGAATGGAAGGCGAGGGGCGTTCATAAACTAAGAAAATAATAATTCACCATAACAGTCAATAACACAACAACCGTAGCGTCAAAATTCGATGTCTTGTGAAAGGAATTTCACCGAGTGATAACTATGCTTGGAATAAGTTCCATTTATTACATCACTTGTATTTTCGTCTTGGAAACATCTAAAAAGGGTAAAAACACAAGCATCAAGGAACAAATACATTCTACATAATATAGATGTTATTGATAAACCAGTCAGAATAAGCTCCCCAAGAGGCCAAGAAATTTCGGGTTCTTTTTTTCAAAAGAGATGAATGTAAATAGTCTTCCGACTGAGAAAGTGAGTTTGAACTACATAATTGAGTACCTGCCTTTGTGATGTGTATATGTGAGAGTCAGTTATCGCGTAGAGATAACTGATATTTATCTGTAATGAGAATTCATGGTATCATTTTGAAAAGTATGGGACATCGTAATTTTTGTAGCTGTTCGGAGAAAAATATAGATTCCTTATTCTGACATGTATCGAAGAGCTCGACAGAAGTGATTGATTTATCAATTATCTCTTTTTTCCGTTTTTAACTGTTCACCTAAACATGGTATGCTAGCCAGAGACGATGTGGAATGACGAACTAGATTTGTTTTTTGGCTACCTTTATAAAAAATTCACTTTCTCGGTATCAATGTCTGAAGAATACCCCTGGTCCGATACTGGTCATGGGAAACTAAAGGTGATGATGGCTTGTGATTTAGCACTTGTTTTCAGCTGAGTTCGAACACCAGAATTGATCGGAAATACATATCAAATTCAGCCATATTGTTGTCGGTTTAGTATCAAGCAAAGAGCTCGGCATTTCTATTACCTTCTGCTTTTTGAACTTTCAATAATAAACAATGCATACATGTAAGGAAGATATACTTCATTTAATGGCATGCATTACTCCCTCTATGTTTATTCCGCTCGCTCTAATACCCTTGGGAAAGGAATTGATCCATCTCTTCTCTCCCTAGCTATGGATGAAATTTCAGAGTAGATAGGGGTCTCCAGCATTGAAACGCAACCAGTCTATGAAAGGGAACATTCTGAGTCAAAACCTTGGAGTGGAACCTCCTCAAGGTGGTTTGACGGCCAATTTGAAGTCATTCCGGCAGCTCTTGCAGCAAAGCCGGTGCCGGACGCATTGATCTCTGCTTTTATCCCGGGACTACACCGACCAGACCGGGGGAAGGATTCCGATAATTGGGCATCCTTGGATTTCCATACACATCACCCTGGTATGAACCAATGGGGGGGATTTCAGGAGAAAGGCCACTCATAATACTCTTTTTTCAACAGGGAATATTGAGAAACAGTATATCCCTGAATTGTGCTGATTTACGCTTATTTAGGCCTATGTTGGCCTGGACAACAGAGGTGAACAACCATAGCCATGAAAGATGGTGTGTTTATGTGTTTGTTTCTCTGTTTATATGTCTACAAGTGTGCTTATGTGTTTGTGTGTTCCGATTCTCCTGGCAATAATATTTTGTCTACCGTTTCAAAAATTGGCCTCAATACTCCACTGGACGACTTATAAAGATGTTTTTTTTTTTTTGTTTTTTTTTTTGTTTTTTGCGTGGTTAATTTTACCATCTTGATTCTTGAAAGTATAAATGCTTCTAGATGATTTCCCTCTATCATAAATGTTTTCCAGTGCAAAACACCAGTATGTCACTGATAGAATTTAATCTTAATCTTAATTTTTTGCTACGGTAATTAAATTATTGACTGTGATGGTGAGTTATGAATACTTTCGAATCATATTTGGAAAAGTAGGTTATGAATGATAAAACGTAGAGGCAAAACAACTCATAAAACAGAAAGTGATAATAGACTTTTTTATCATAACTGGACGCGATGATGGAATTGTGTAAATTTATCACCCACTCCTGAGCAGGAAGTTGCCTTTAAATCTTTTATTTAAACGCTTTCTGAAGTTAATCAAATATTTGCAGAAATGGTGTTGATGATTCGAAGTGTATCAAGCAAGGAAAAATTACACTGAATCTATAATGCAGAGTTCATTCTTATTATATATCAAGTTTTGTTCTGCTGAACATCCCAAAATTTTATGAGGTAAAAATATTACAGATGATTCATAAATATGTTCCTGTTTTTTGTCAACATACCTAATCTATAAGATTGAATAAGTCACCAACAAAAATATCAATTTGTTTTTCTCGGTCAAATAAGTGAAAATATATACAAGTATTTGGATCATATATAGATTCTAGACCTCAAGATTTATGCAAGTCAGAGCACATAATTATCAAATCACACCATAAACATGTTTCCTTCAATGTAATTCCCAATATATGTATATATGTATATATAAATGGGAAAATGACATGTAAAACCAAGAAAATATAAATAGATATGTTATATCGATAGAAATGACCTGCCATTGTTGAACAAGGAATTGGACACCATGCCTAGACAGCATGAATAGAAATAAACACTTTCTAGGCCGAGTGACCCATTATCCATGTAACAACAGGTGGCCGTTTCGAAAAGATTTTGAAATAATATAAAGTATTTATTTACACACACACGCGCACACACACACACACACACACACACAGGTATATATATATATATATATATATATATATATATATATGTGTGTGTGTGTGTGTGTATTGAGAGAGAGAGATAAATTGCAATAACAGAAAGAACAAAGGTTGATATTGGCAGGGTACATCTCCCATACGACAACGATTCTGTGTCTACATGAAGATATTAATAAACTTTACACAACTTATGTTCATCACCAAAATTCAGTCAGCATATACAGTTGGACTGTGTGGTCCTAAAAGTTGTTTGGATCAGCAGGAAAAAATGATTCATTATTTTCTTTAAAAGTTTTTTCATAAATAATCTCCTTTGACTCCTGCTCTAAATTCAAATATAATGTATGTAAACTTGTAACCCGAGAAAAAAAAATAATCAAAATACTTCGATGCTGTAGTTTCGTACACTAAACAGGAAATCTTCCCACACAATTTTTATGGCAAGCTGCTCCGTATTCAATGATGTCTGATCTAATGTGAACATTCACCTTTCGAACAGACTCTGTACTATCGATTGGAAAAGCATCCATAAAATCTTTCTTCTCTTTTAGTTTAGTCATGGGATGAGAGAACTTCAAACGGAGAACTTGTCGTTTTGTAATCCCTTGCCAAAATTGTTTCATCTACAAATTCACTCGGGAGTCATTTCATTGTGAGTATTTTGGTAAAAATAATTCCTGAAAGTTTTTTTCCTGGATGTATCCTTTTAAATTGATGCAATTGACCTTTTCCAGAAATCGGGCTATGACATCTTGGGTGTCATTGCATTGGCACGGAAGTTCTTAGACTGTGAACTTCGACCCAATCATCATCATTAGCAGCAACCTTTTTTGAAGCCGTCATGGAACATTAAACTTTCTCTAGATTTGCTAGCTTTCTCTATCATGGGCGTTGCAGAGCCAATACTCACTGAACTTGTGTGGTTTGTTAAGTCATCTTACATTATAACTGCTGCAGTTTCTATTGTGATACACAGTGTGTGACATCCTTGCAGCATTACCAACCCATTTTGATTTTATTTTTCGAATCGATTCTTCGATAACACAGATCCCCGTTTTTCTCTAATATACAGTGTTCTTTTGTGATCTCTCCATGAAGATTTCTTTTCCAAATACACAAACATTTACTTTGAATCTTGAACATGTACAGTACGGGTATCGTGGCCGTCTCACCTCTACTGATGTCTAAATTTTTAGGTGCCGATTTTTTTTTAGCAATGCATTAAACAGAAAAGGTGTTATATGTACATATACACGTATGCTGATATGAAAGTTTATTTCATTGGATACCGAAATTGTTTCTTCGAATTCATTCCGTGTTTGCAGTTGGCGTGGTGCAAAAGTGGATTATATTTTTCAGTGTTACTCCAGACAATGAAATTAGAAAAAGAAAATACCCATAGCGTTAGATACTGGATTATCTGATCATTTTATCGATATGTGGCGCCTGATTTATGATAAGCAGCGCTCGTGATTAAGCGGTAGAGCTGCTGTTGACATACTTTCATTATTCCTGATTAAATCAATTCGATCAAAGGAAGCCGTAATGACGCCAGGAAATGTTTACATGGATTCAAGTAATTAATGCCACCTGAAAATGATGATTGGAATCTTTTAATTACGATGTCATCGGAAGTCGGCAAAAGCTTCAGAAGAAGGAAAGCTGTTATTTTCGGTCTGTTAATGACGTGATCGTTGCTCCAACTCCACGAACATCAAACACCAATGAACATTTAAAAAACGCTCGCTTCGTATTAAATTCGAGGTTTAAAGTTGCAAGTACTTTTTTGTGTGATATTTGTTTGATTTCGTTTTAGCAATATATGCTTATCGGACTAGATTCAGTCCAGCCTGGAAATATGCCGCAAATATGAGAGGAGGTGGATCAAACTTGATATGAACACTCAAAATGATGAGAAAAGTTCTTAGTTTTTTCACGAATAATTTTGATAACCTTATCAACGTATGTTTATTTATCTTTACCCCATCTTTATAATTACACTAGAACCCGACTTTTGAGATAAACGAGTAAAAGAAAACACATCTAATAATGCAATTTGTTGTTCCTGGACAGTGAGTGTTATTTTCTGATTGTTTATATGTGAAAGTATAGCCAATTGACATTATTCCATTTGAAATTTGCTATTGGGACCAGAGTAATGATATTTATATGTAATTCACTTCCTTATTCCAGGTGCTTAAAAATGAGCAGATTAACCCGTTGCCTAATTATCGCTGTCTAAAAAAAAAGAAGTTTGAAACAAATGGTTGACATTTCTTATACTTTTCCATAGGTAATCAATTACGAAATATTACTCATTATAGGGGTACAAAAAAGCTATGAAGATACGTTGCACTATGTTATTTGTAATATTCCTTTGTATATTAGTGAATTAATTTTACACGGTAGTAATAGTCTTCTATAATAGCATGCTAGCCACTACCTGATAGTGAGGTTGCACATGTACTTAGCTCAACCCAACTGAAATGAGTACTGAAAGATCTATACAGAAGTGATTGTCTCGTACATTGGCTCATTAACCAATGCAAGGGTATGTAGTTAGGATAACACTCTCCACACAATAGTCATAATCTCTTGCACTAGAGTGCTAATCATCATCTAAGAGAGAGTACCCAATTGTTACCAGAACCAACTAACCATGGGTTCATACGTTGCTCTAATTCGATGAATAGCTTCAAATGAACCCAACTGACTGGGGAAGTTAGTGCAAGTAATTGTGAGCTGAAACATAAAACTTGACAAAAAGATTGACCCTCAAACTGAGAATCATGCAACGTGCACAGGAGGGAATCGTGCTCAAAATCACATGGAGAGATTATCAGACAGCACGGTATATTAGAAAGAAACTCAAGTCTGGAATGATGTGGTATCCATTAGAAAACTCAAATGGCATTGGGCTAATGTTACAAGAATTGCAAACAACTGATGGACATTACGACTCACAACGAGGAACCCTAAAGATCATATGAGAAACAACCACTTGTAAGATATAAGACAGCACGATCAACTAGACAAATTCAGAAAATACTGGCTCTGCAACTCCCATGATAGAGAAGTCAGGTTAATCTTAGGGAAAGACCATGTCCAACAACGGACGTTAAAATGCTGTTGATGAATAGTTATCTTATCCATTGCAAGTTATACACTCTGAAATAAAATGCCATGTCCCTCAGATAGAACTGAGATTCCATCAATCATAATAAAACAAAACATTTATTGAGATAATCACAGGACAGTAATGCCTGATATTCCCATCATTTGAAGTCGATGGGTTAAAGCTGGACTTTACGCCCATAGTTAACGGCGTTACTGAGTATCCTTTAAAGATTTGCAAAAGCAACTAGCAGGGATAAGCCCATCCTGTCTCGTATCGATTCCGATTATATCGTAAATGCTTCGATGATCATTTATTAAGGTAACCGATTCCATTTGCACGCGGATCAACTTTCTATTCAGGTGCCAATACTGCCTGGGGTGGAGGATTATTGGAAAGATAAATTATGGGATGAATTCGGAGACTAACTGAAAAGATGAAGTCGGTATTTCCTACTTCTCGAAGGCATTGTTGTGGAAAGCAATCAACTGTGTCCGACAGACTTTACCTCATACTAACAGTCCTTTCATGGAGTTTACCATGGCGTATAAATCATCCTTCTTAATACAGTTTTTCCGAATTTATTTTTGATTTAATAATCATTTTTTGTCGGATTCGCATGTATAAGGATCCATGATGGTATTGTCAAGCCACAGTCCAAATTGGAGCTGACGTTGTCTTCCTCTGTAACAAGAACAATAAAAACAATCCTCACTAAATTTAGAGGAATATATAATCTAATGTTTGTGTAGTATGCACGTTAAAAGGAACCTCAATGAAAAAAAAAATTGATCGCACTGTCGTTATGACATAATCAACTGCATAACTAGGTAAACAAATATGAACGTACCTGTTCTGAACGGAACAGAACTTTTGTTAACAAATAAAGTGTATCCATTCAACTTAAGACGGAGCTCTAGTAGTACGGGCTTTCAATCTATCTTTTTGTCACCAGTACCATTTCGGAGTTGTCTGTTTACATGGAAGAGGAAACTACTTCGAAAGAGGAAGTGAAGACCTGATCTCAGGGTATGTACTTATTTCTCATGATTCCTCAAACATTTGTACTGCAAACACACACACACACACACACACACACACACACACACACACACAAACACACACACAAACACAAACACATGCATACTCACACACACACATATTCATATATATATATATATATATAGCATGTTTCACATCTCTGAACACTAGATGTATGAAAAGAATTCCCAACAGAATAACGTCATTTCAGTCAATTATTCCCGAATAATTGTCAATGTATTTCATGTAATTTTCTTAAGTGTTTTTCTTTTTGTTTTTTGCTTCTTTATGTTCAACACAGAATGTGTCATTATGGAATTATGTGTGGATTATTTTTGTTTGGATTATACGTTTTTTAACAAGTAACTTCTTGGGGATATAAAAACGAGAGAGTTTTATTGACCAGGCTCCGTTGCATGTTAAATCTCTCTCTCTCTCTCTCTCTCTCTCTCTCTCTCTCTCTCTCTATATATATATATATATATATATATATATATATATATATATATATATATAAAGAAATAGAAAGGTATTATACATGTAAAAGGTATGAACGTAATACAGACTAATTTGAGCCTCGTTTTCATTATGCTCTCCAAGTATAGCAGCCGTTACAGTCTATTTTGATCACAAATGGCAAATATTTGAAATGTCTGTAGCATGCTTAGAATTTGGATTTTTAACGTATCTTTTGTATTCACCTTATCAGTCTTGCTCTATAGAATCATATTTTTTTTTCATCTAGAATTTGAAAGAATCGACCCTCAGTTGCTTATCGTATCACTTCTGGAACGAATGTACCCTCTAGAGGTATGAGTTTTTATTTATAAATGAGATATTTTCACTAAAAGATATTTGGAAAATGTTGAACAAAGCAGGTAGTAAGTCAATGATGCAGATTCTATAAATAAAGAAATAAGCTTCGTAATTTCCAATCGATGATTGGACATTTTTTTAAACAAAGTGAATGGTTCTAACTTACATGTATGAATACATTTTTTAATGTGCAGAATTATATAACGTCAATGCTTTGTTATCAAAAGTATCACAATTAGATAACATGGATAGAAATAGAAAGATTTACAAATGATATAGAAATATCTCATAATTATCCCTGCTTCATTTGCGCTCACAGTCTACAGAGTAAGATCAACTGAGATCCAATTTTCTCTCGACTAAATCATTGCATTTGAGTTTGTTAGCCTTTTGCACTTTTAATTTTAGTTTTTTTTTTTTTTCAAAAAGATCATCATAGTTTAAGCATCATTCAACATTTTGATTTTTTTAAGGTTGCATTCAATAGTAGTCCTGATTCAATCAGTCATTTAGAAGGAAAAAAAAGTCAAATGTGAGAGATAAATGTCTTTGATATCTTAACGGTCTTTTCCCATGCCGGTCGGCTTTTGAATCATCAGAGAATGTTCGATTCTCAGAAGTATGTTTCTTAATAATTAGATCTTGAAAGGTCAAAAGATTTGCCCGTTTTCATTTCTCATATTTCATGCCACTTAAAAATATTTGCTTTTTCAATTTAACCCTGTGTTCCTTACTGAGCTTAGAAATCAAATTCTACAGAACATAGCAAATTCATCACGACGTATTAATCACCAGCATCAAAGGCATCTAAAAATCATAAAGTCATATCAGCCAAGGATAATAGTCAAGACATTTTAATGGAAGAGATTTATACCGTCAGCTTAATTGCTTTTTTTTTCAAATGTTCTTTCCTATTTACTATTCATTCGAGAAAAAGTCATTTTCTTCAGCTTTATTAAAGAAACGTCAGTCAAAACTGTCACTAAGAAAGACAATATTCAACGTAAGCTCTTCTTTGTGTCTACAACAGTTTTCTTTCTTCTCTGGAATAAACTTCTCGTAAATGCAATTTCAATGACGGTTAAATTTACCATGTAAGTTTACGCTACACTGATCCTTTGTTTGTGCCTCTATTTTTTTTTTAAATTTAGGAAATTTAAACTTAAAGTGTCACTCAACTACAGACCTGATAAGTAACTTATTTATTGATCTTCACGTTCCATTTTTTTTAATTGATGACCCTTTGTGCAGTATGGTGCGAAAAGACGTTGCTCATTTGATGGTCCCTACTGAGTGAATAAAAACAGACTCGTTATGACTCCTTTTTCTTTTTCTTTTTTTTTTTCAATGGGTGGGAATGTCTTCATCATTCATTCATGTTTTAAACGTAGGTCACGCCCTACAAACATTTATAGCCGGGCCTGTAGTATGCAGTATGAAGGGTCTTATTTTCTATCTTTCAAATACTCATTGATATTGAAACAGATTAAAATTTAACTTTCAGAGTTTTCATTGACTTTTCAGTCAGATGATACAACAAATATTCTTACATCATTAGTATCACCTCGTTTTCGTTTCGATTTTTGTGCAGAAAACTTAACTTCAGTTTCAAACACTTTTATGTTATTTCATTGTATATTTAGCACGTGAATTCTCATTGATTGCTGTGTTGGAATAATCAATTTAATCTGAGATGAAAACTTAAATTGTTTGCAGTGTGATACTAAAGTTATGGAGCAAGTGAAGAATCACAGCATTTGATACTATGTAAATATTCAACAGGGAATCCTTGAAATTGCAAGATCTGTAGCATATGCTACATTTGCTACATGTGATCATTGTCACTCAAAACGACCTAAGCGGCTTTTAGAAGAGCTCCATGTCCATGGAGCATCGTGTGAGTGAGGGATGACCGGATGAATAGACCCTTCCCTGCTTGGCAAGATGCTCCGTTAATAGTTGGCAAAGACGACCACAGATTAATCTTCTTGCTCGATACGACACCTGGTTTTCAGATACGGTCACCTAAATGAGTAATGACCAGGCTCGACGTCACTTAACTGTTTCGATCTTATGAGAACTAGCGTATAGTCAATCTGGCTTTACCAACAATTGCTCTTCTTCCAAAGGCATCGATTTAGCCGGCGGACTTTGCACCATTGAGATAAACCTGCAGCTCATTTTTTATGCCTATATTTCAAAGAATAATGAATCGTTCAGGTTAGAGGTTCGGTGACTGGCCAATACGTTACGCCTCTCAAAACCTTGCTTCCATCCTAAATGTCGGCGATATTTGACAGCTTGATGTGCCAACGACCTGGGGCCGATATACCGAAGAATGCTGGGGGTAGATTTTCCAGTGATCCGAAATGAAATATCGGTTCTGTCATAGGACTACAGCCTGACGTTTGAGATATAATATGTTGGTTGCTGACATGCAGGGCCAGACCTAGGATTCTTAGTGCCCAGGGCGATCTGAACCTGGGCGCCCCCTTAAGAGAAGTTTTATTTCATCAGAAACCATCAACCAAAACTGTCTTCAAAACTGTCAATATAGAGATCTTTTCTTCTTTTTTCTCAGTTTTCAAGGTTGTATAGCCAGCTTCAAACGTATGTATCTATACATTGGATGCATAGGCTGGAACGATGGTGCTAGAGGACTGAAAATCTAAACATCCACATTTCTTTTTCTTTTTTTATATTCACCCCTTAAAAAGTTTTAAGAACTTTGCACAATTCGCAAAAGTAACGTTTGATTGGTCCAATACTTTGTGCCCAGTCGAATCCACGCTTATTCCTTGACATTTCAGACTTTTTCAGTGACCATTACCCAACAGATTGCGAGTGATGTAATTTATTCATCGATTACGCCTTTTCTTTTTTTTTTGATTGATCATCCTCAGCATGACCTGCTGTCAAAAGACATTGATCACATGACATTTTCTATTGAATGAGTAACCAAACCTATTCGTTCACTCACTTATCTATTTTACCAAGAAAAAAAATTATACGTCAGAATTGTTAAGACCTACACTAACCTCAACAAAATTGAAATAAAAATCATCAAATACCGTAGATGGACGGTACTGTTCAATAACCAAGAATAATGGGCTAAAAATGACGTTTACAGCATTGATGTTTCAATGGGAAGACTTGATTCAGCCAAGATGTCGGACTTAGTTTGTACATTTTTTACAATCTAAATCGGAAATCGAATTCAGAAAAATATAGTACACTACCAAGATGACAGTTTAGTATAAAAACAGCAGCAAGCAAAACTGCGAAAAAAATCTAAAATACATTATTCAAATAAAAAAAATTAACTTTGAAGTTAAGATTGGAACCAACATTTTATATTATTTATATGTTACCTTTATTCAAACAAAAAACACCCAGAAACGACATTGAAAAAAAAATTCTAAAATTACATATATTAACACGGAATCTAATCATCCAAGCGAAATCATTGGAAAATTCTTAAATCAATTGGAACTAAGCCTATATACGATTTCTCAAACAAAATAATACTTAACAATGATAGAAAAGAATACTGTAAAGCCTTAAAAGAGAGCAGTTTTACTGAAACTAGGTTTGAATACGATGAAAAAGTGAATGAAATAAGTAAAATTGAGCAACAACAAAAATCCACGCGTAGAAAAATCATTAGATAATCACTGCTCAATCTGCAAGTAAAAACCAACACAGGGAAAAAATACCTCGAACTTGTTGGAAAACACTTCCCTCAAGAAACTCATTGTGTAAAATATCTAACAAGGACGGTTTGAAAATCCGTTATAATTGTACAGACAACTTGATAGACTCAAAAAACAACCTACGATTTGGTAGTAAGTAATAATACTAGTAGAGTAAATATAAATATAAATACAAATATAAATAAATCAGATGGCAATTGTACAAAAAGCAACAGGTGCTCTTAACAGGAAAAAATGTCTCAAATCGAAATATTTGACATCAATCTGAAATGCCATCCCTAGAGGAACCCTTGGAAGCGAAATATTATATAAGAATATGAAAAAAAATTGAATTAAGATTAAGATTATTGTATGCAAACGACGAATACAAAAACAATACATCACCATCCATACATTACTTACCAAACAGACAGCAACTTCACATCCACAAAAAATAGAAAATACTAAAACAAACACACATATTCAAGACTATGAAAACCCTATGCAATCTATGCTTAAATGTGAAATTATAAATATTCACCTTTACTAAAAATAAAAACTGATTTGCTGAATAGAAACATGAAGCGGCAGAAAAATGTCAGCACAGCTAAAAATTTCTATCAAAAACAGAATTTAACACCTCACATACAGGTTTGCAAAAAACAACCTCCATAGCTATCTTATCCTTCTTACTATTATCATTGATAGGAATACCATTGAAGCAGTTTAATATAATCATCATTAGAAGTATTAATATACCTCCAGCCAACTTAAGAGCAACTTAGTCACCTTTTATAATTATCTCCGATGTATAGATGCATACTTAGCAAAATTATGTAAAAAATTGAACATAAATGGCTAAAGTCACACAAATGTGAAACCTAACACTAAGGGCAAATAAAAGAAGGAAGAAATACTCCCAGAGAGGAAACATACCACAAAAGTTGGCAGATTAACAATACACTGATAGAGACATTTTAAGAAACATCTCGAGTAATGTATGACAACTGATCCTGAATCTACTTCCAATATGGGAGATAAAATACAAACAAATATCAACAACTGAACAAAAAAAAAGAAAGAAGAAAAATATAAATAAGATCAAAAGGTCTTTCCATCCACAAAAATAAACCTTCAACCAAAAAAAAAAGAACAAAAAAAACATACTAAATAGGGTTCCTAATAAATTTGATAATTCCTACCGGGAAGCCCAAAGAGGATAGAAACATGGATGGGTTTATGCAGCAAATCCCTACTTTCCCATGCATGTATTTGATACATATTCAATTCATATTAAACGCATTAATTAAATGAACTTCCGTCAGTTATAAGAATTTCCCTTGCCGATCGTTCCTCTCAGTTTATCCAGAAAAGAAACTATTTAAGAACTTAATATTCCAGGAAAAAACTATCTTCACACTAGAGATCTTTCACGTTTTGACTATTTTTATTGTTCTAATTGTTTTATTTATTTCATCATTTTTATTAGTATCAAAGAAGTCTAATAGGCTTGTAAATATGACGTTGCCAGTGCCAGGAGCCGACCCTTCAAACAAGGACGGATATCAGCATTTCATCTCTCGACTATCTTTCAGTGTTTCAAGCCTGACTGAGACAAGGAAGGCATTTTGCCAATTTTATGAAAGGTCTGTTCTGAATAGTGAAAAAAAGTATTTCAAATCGTGTTTATGATGAAGACCCATCATTATGTCATTAATGTGACACTGTCATCTGCGACAATGATGAATAATTATCATCTCCACAGATTTTGCTAGATTGAAATATCCAAATCTTGGGCTTTTCTTGGAAACAAAAACAACCTATTTCTTTGGCAATACAAACTCAATGCGAGAAATACCTTATTTATTTACCATATTTCAGCCTAATGAGGTATAAGATATGAGTGTATTGAACTCTAGCCTTGCCATGGAAGGGTTGTCAGCTCAGTTGGTTGAAATGATCTAAGGTCACTGTAACCAATAAAATTAGTGCCAAGAACTTAGTTCCAAATAAATGTTTATGTTTATCATATTTTGATGGCTATAAATACTCCATTCACTGCTACTTCTCATATATGTAAAGTTTGTTTTTCGTATATGTAGCAAATGGAGCATCATACTGATGGGTTATAAAAACCTTTTGAAAATAGATACAGTAGAAACAAGAATGAATAAGTAAAAAAGAGTGATGAGAACAAGCAAAAATATAGAAAATAATTGAAAATCCAAAACCTTGCGCGCTTAAAAAGAAAAAACATTGTCATATAAACGTGTGCATTTATGTACATGGATGCTGATTATACACAGTTACACACACACACACACACACACACACACATATATATATATATATATATATATATATATATATATATATATATATATATATATATATGAAAAGCTATAGGGATGCATATATAATATTTATCATAAACCTAAATAGGTTGCCATTATTCATTCAAGGAATAACTCACTTAAAAGTTGCATATCCACAGCTCTGCTCTATATCAAGATATGAAGGTATCATGTTATCTGGATGGTGTTCTTAAGTAGCTTTGACACGCCCAAATAGCTGTAACAATCGAAAGCTGGAGCATGTACGCACACACACACACACATATATATATATATGTATGTATATAAAGTTTCCAGCTTACTTTGGTTTAAAAACTGTATTTTGACCTAATCATGTTCACTGTATAATGTATCACGTTATTTTGAAAGTGTTGTTTACGCAGCTGGAAGACGCCCCTGAATATTAACTTACGATAGCTGCAGTACGTAATATTCTATACGACACATCCGTCAATTTATCTATCTATATACCTACCTATCTATCTATCTATCTCTCTCTCTCTCTCTCTCTATATATATATATATATATATATATATATATATTAATCATACACTCAATATATATATATATATATATATATATATATATATATATTGCGTGTATGATTGAGCGAATGTGTGTGCTTGTGTTTCCGTGTATGTGCATGTCTATGTGTGTTTGTGTTTATGCGTGTTTCTTTGTTTGTAAACTTGGCTATCATTGTTGTTCTTCTTCTTTCCTCCATTGTGTAAACACTCAAATATATTGTTTTTCTATCTACTGACAAATATTTGTTTGGTTGTGCACTGAAATGTGGATAAAATCTTTGCCTGTCAGTTCTGCACAGAAATGATGGACACGCATTGTGTTTGGCCAGCAGATCTAAACTGACTAAAGAAAAAGTTTCTTTGAAACCAGACAAGCATTTGCGACGTTTGTGACTTCGTATAAAAGCTCATGAATTTTTTGCAAGTGAATCCATCTATTGGAATATCGTTTGCCTCGGCAATATACTGTAACTCGTCTTATTTGCTATGAAAATTTTTATTGTTTTGCTTTTATTAATATTTTCTCAATTGTAAAACAAATCCCAATTAATGTCACATTTTCAGAATACATATTGTGAAACAAATTAACTGTCAGTGATTTGTAAAATGAAATTTCTTAAAACAGCATGGCAGGATGAGTCTCCTTTCTTTAATGGTATCACTAAAATAGTACCCGTGAAAGACGGGAATATTAATGTATGGATCGGCATTTCTGTCTAGGATATCTGTATTCGTTCATACTGCCTATGATCAATATGTTCCTCTTCAGCCCTCTGTATTGTTTGTGCTCTCTGCCCAGGACCTAAAATGCATGCACATTCATTTTAAACATGCTGATATAATTGTCAACTGCTTTAGAGTAATGATCAGCAAGCTTGCTCTGCTGACCATGGCTGCCGTAAATGTAACATAGCAGAATGATGACTGATGAGAGGCTCAGAATATATTAAGCAAAAGTCGTTATTTTTTTGTCATTTTCAATTATCGCTGAGAAGAGACACTGCTTTACCACGCAAAGTTATCAGCCCAGATCCAAAGTTTCCAGACGTTGATCCTCATGGAGAAATCCAGTGTCGTCAGATTCGAATATTCATATATTGGTTGGTGTTTTCCAAGCGTCGGCATTTGGAAAGTTAATGGATGTATTGTCTCCCATGGAGAGTCGGGATACAGAAGTGCCAGGAACATAATGATACTTATAAATAATTTTCTCTAGAAATGCTCCAATTTGGAGAATAAAGTAATTTCCAATCGGACTAGTGGTCTCCTGGAATAGGGAATTCTAACGGCAAAAATAAGTGGAAATATTAGATTGCAATATAAAACATATTGAAGCATAGAGCATCTTGATTAAAAGAAATGTTATTCCATCGATGCAAAAAAAACATTGGTTTCATAATGACACTTATTTCTGAAAAATGTCTCAGGTATGAGCAATTCCAACACCTGTTACCTATCGACAAAAGGTAGAAACTCACTTGGAATTGAACAGAAACCTCCAGAAGAGCTTTGAAACGAATTATACTAAATATAAAAAAGAACATCTTATGTAGTTCAGTATCTTTTAGGTTATTTTTATGACAGTTATTTGAGAGTTCAATTTTCAAGGATAGGCCTATATTTGCTAATTTAAGCTAAACTTCCTAAATATGTACGTATATAATACATAACTCTTGATACTGTGGTTATTCATAAATACATTTTAAAATGAATGATTAAACGAAGCTATTTGATAAATTTCTGTAATGTTCATATTTCAAACGGTACTAGTTATTAGTTTTGCAAATAATGTTATGGAATGGTCATTGGTATAAATCGGTTATTTGTATCAAAATCTGTCGATTTCAAACACTTTATTCAAAATGGATAAAAATTTTGTCATAACTCAATGTTGACGTTGATGTTTCTCGTAATGAAAATAGTGTTTGTAACAATGAATGCAATGACATAATAATTTATTACAACGTAAGTTTATGTAGAAGATTGTAAATTATTATAATCTTTATATATTTTGCTTAATTTAATCACCGGGTATAGCTATCGAAAAGTTATCCAAAAAATATCACAAAGGCGATTTGCTCTGAAGTAGGAGACGGACAATTAGTTTCACAACAAGCGTGATTCGTAAATTTTAAAGACAAAAAAGTGAATTGTCTTAGAGAAATGAAAACCAACGACGGCGTTTTGATAGATGTGAAAGAGATAGGGATAAAAATTCAATGAAAACAAAGTAAAGAATGGTTAAATGAGAAGCAAATCTATTGCTTTCTTTTCAAAGGTTGATCTTATCTTTCTGCCCACATTCAACCCACACACACAGTTTTTCATGTTTTCAATAATGTCCTCACGTTTCTCTTGCGTCATATCAGAAAAGATTAGTTCAGTTTATTTACAATGATCATTCCATGCAACCAGACAACTGATAAATATTATTATTTCATTAATTATATTACATGAAACACAACTTTATTCAATATTACATCTCGATGCATTTCCGGCAAAGATCTTTTTGGATTTTGTTCGAGAGTACCATCAGATCCCGTAATGCAACAGCTGATGATACTTATCGGAATATGCCAAAGGATAACCGTGGAGCAATTAGAAAAAACGTAGAATCACAAAGGGAGAAATGTGAGATCCAGTATTTTAGACAAATAAAAATCGACAAAAGCCATTTAAAACACTTAGACCAGATAAAACTGAGCGAAAAAAATGTACAGTTCTGTTTAAAAAGAGTGTTTATCTCACTAACTTTCCCAAAGTTTATAAAATCTTCTCTTTTGCGTTGGCCTTTTGTTGGGTTTCAAAATACGTCCTCATATTTATCTTGCATAATGCCAGAAATATATTTCCACTTCATTTACAAAACTTTCGTTGTACAGCCTAACAACTGGCAATATATTATCCATTATAAATCAAATTAGTTACAAGAGAATTTTATTTTCAATATTAGAAAAGCCTATTTTCTATGCTTTGCAAAATGATACCATATGTTCTCGGGAAAACGCTGAAAAGTTCTCTCCAGTCACACATAGGAATATTGTATTATCGAAAATTTGTGATGTAATCACCAGATACAGTTAATTTAATAAGCGAACAGAAAAGATTGGGAAGGAATTGAGGAAACCTGAGAAGGCAAAAAGTAGATTGTGACCTCTGTCTTTGAGAACAATGTCTTAAACGAATGTAAGCAGATGAAACAGGTAATGTAAGAAAAGAATGCAACTCCAGGATGAATAATGTGAATTGTTGAAAAAGGATAAAGGAATCTTAGCCGGCTTTTCCAAAGATTTCTTATCTTTCTGTCTACATTGGCCTCCCGTATATACCTCGTCGGGTTTCCAATAATGTCCTCACGTTTCACACAGATCATGTCGAGAAAGTGTTTTCTATTTATTCACACCTTTTCATGAAGCCTATCAACTGATGATATATTATTCATTTATAAATTAAATTAGATTCAACAGAATCTTTTTCAATATTAGATGAGCCTATTTACTACACATTGCAAAATACCACGCTATGTTCTCAGGAAGACACAGAAAACCTCCAAGTGTGAAAATACAGTATTTACTGAAACCAAGTGCTGTGGAGTTGAACCAATTGTACCAATAGACAGTAAGCTAGTGATGCTTCTCTCCAATATCTCTTGTGAAAAAAAAATTGGAATCTGGTCAGGTGAAATATTAAAAACAAAAGTTGATTTGAAATTATTGATCAGTTTTTCATATGAAGAGGGAGTGGGGGGGAATATTCAAAATTTATTGATTGATCATTTGATTGAAATGATCTCAGGAAAACATGGAAAATATCTTACCATTCGGACATAATAAATCGTACTAACTGAAACGCTGTGATGTAACTATCAAAGACGTTTGATCAGATAAACCAATAAAGAATGAGGGATTAATTAAAGTAAGTAAAGATTGTAATTAAATGTGACCTGTGTCCATGGAAACTACTGTCATAGAACAAATGAATACGATTTAAAACGGGTGACCAAAATTAAAAATGAAACTCTAACATTAACAAAGTATAATATTGTTGAAGGATAAGCACATCTTGCATTTACTTTATCGAAGTCTGTCTATATTTTCGTTTATTTTGGCACCATGCATAAAATCCTACTAATAATAAATAGTTTTTAGTAATGTCCTACTGTTTCTCTCAAGTCATGTCAACAAGATATATCAAGTTCATTTAAATGACTTTTTCATTCATCGAAAGAACTGGTAGTTTATTATACCTCAATAAAATCTAGTAAATACAACAGAATCATTTTCAATAATACAATTATACGCATCGTAAAATCATATTCTGATTGAATATATAAACAGTGTATATAGTGGAACCCTGAGATGTAATTTCAAAAGATGTTTCATAAAAAAAGTCAATTGGAAGATCGTGTAGATATTCAGTAAACCTGGGATCGCAAAGGGTGGATTGCGATCTGTCTTTGAATACAACCGTCTTAAACGAATGGAAACTATTCAAAACACGTTTTAATAAATAAATAAGAATGAAATTCAAACGTAAACAATGTAACGAGGTGTAAAAACATGAGCAAATCTTAGCTTACTTTGCCATTGTCCTCTCATCTTCCTTCAACAACTGTTTCATGTACATATATTCGGGTTTTGAAGAATGTCCTAGCTTACTCCAGCTTAGTTTTGAATAGTTTTCATATCTTTCTGTTCACATTGGTCTGACGTACATGATTCGCCGGGTTCCCTATAATGCACTCTCCTTCTTCTTAAGTCATGTCAGGAACATATCTCATGCTCCTTTACAACAATGTTGTAATGCTTTCAAACAACTGGTTATGTATTCTTCATTTATGAACTATATTACAAAAACTGCTTTCATATACTTTCTTATCGTTGCAAAATCATATTTGAAAAAATACAGAAAATCTTTCCTTGATCAAATTTGAAAATGTAGTATCGAGCAAAACCTTGCGACGTATTTGCCAAATAAGGCTCATGGAATTTACATATATGAAAAAGATGAGAGTTTATGGGAGCCTACGATCACAAAAAATGTGTCCTTTGTCTTTGGAGATCATTGTGTTGGATGAATTTGAAACAACAAAAGTGATGTACACCAAATTAGAAATAAAACCCAAAGGGACAATAAAATGTGTCGGTCATTTTCCAAACTTTTTTCTTATCATTCCATCGTCGTACATAACTTGTTAGGTTTCCTGTGATATCCCAACTTTTCTCTTGATTATGTCAGAAGAATGTTTTCTTTCCATATACAACGATCTTAACATGCAGCTAAAGGAACGATGTTACAAAATTCTTTTATGAATCGAATCATATTCAGTAGAATCTTATTCAATATTTGAAAAGCTTATTCTCTATGCTCTGAACAAAACATTTCATGTTCTACAGAAAACTGAGAAAACTCTTCACACGTAAGCATACTGTATTTAGCAAAATTCAGGAAGTTATTACCAGAGATAGTTTATCGAATATACCAATCGAGAAAATAGGAGTGTATTCAATGGATCCTCGGATTCCAAAAAGAGGATGTGATTTTCGTCTCTGAGAATCACTGATTTGGACAAATGGATTCGATTTTAAACTCCGTATAATTCGGTAAGTTTCCAATAATGTTTGTATGTTTCTCATAGATCATTTCAAGAACGTATCTTCAATTTATTCACATCTTTTCATACGGCCTAACAACTGATGATATATTATTCATTTATAAATTGAATTTGATTCAAAAGAATCTCCTTCAATATTAGATGAACCTATTTTTGATGCATTGCAAAATAACACGCTATGTTTTCAGGAAAACACAAAAAAACTTTTTTTTTTGTTCACGCTACAAAATACAGAATTTACTGAAACTCTGTGATGTGATTAACAAAGATGTTGAATAAAATATACCAATATATAATATGTTTGTTGTTCTCATCGATATTTCCCTTAGAAGAAAAATTGGAATCCGGTCAAATAAAATGTAAACATGATCAGCAAATAATGATTTCAAAATGTTGATTCGTTTTTCAGCTCCTAATATGAGAAGAAAGTGGGGAAATATTTTACACCAATCGATTGGATTTTTTTTTTTTTTATTGATATGTTCTCAAAAAAAACATAAAAGAAATAGTTGAAGAATTGATGAGATCTGGGATTGCAAACAGGGAAATATGACCCATGTTTGTGAGAATTCGACAATTTGGAGAGATTTAAGAATGCAATCAAAATAAGAATGAAACTCCAATATAAACAATGCTACGTGTTCTAAAAGCATTAACTAATCTCAACTTTTTTTTTCCATAGTCTTCCTATCTTTCCCTCCACTATAGCCTCACGTACATAAATTTGGGTTTCCAATAATGTGCTTCCCATCCTTTTAAGTAATGTCAAGAACATATCTTCTGTTCGTTTACAGAGATCTTTTCATTCAACCTAACAACTGATAATGTATTATTCATTCAAAAATCAAATTAGATTCGACAGAATCTTTTTCAATATTAGATGAACTTATTTTCTACGCTTAACAAAATAACACGCTATGTTGTCAGGAAAACACGTAAGTGTCCTTATCGTACGCACACATTCTGTATTTAGTGTACCCCAGTGATATGATTAACAAAGACATCTAATCAAATATACTAGTAGATAAAATGTCCGGTGTTCTCCGGTTAAGGATTTCTTCAGAAAAGGATTAAAATCTGGTCAAATAAAATGTAAACATAATCAGCGAATATTGATTTAGAAATATCGATTATTTGTCAGCTGTGTCATCGAGAAAAAAAAGAGAAGAACTGTTTTTGACTTATTGATTAGTGATACCGATTGAAACACATTTCAAATGATATCCTGATCAATGAAAGTTACAAAATCTCCAATTAGAAAATGTCACCTAAAACTGTCACCAAAGCTATCAACATGAGGTTTTTCAGTTGTAAGATAGGTCTGGCTGGTTACTGAGGATCTATGTATGTGCCACGCCTAGAGGCTGCATCAATGGAGCTAGAAGGCTTTAAACACTCCTTATTTTGCCTAGAAAATGCAGTCTTCTCAAATTCTTACCTAAAAAATAATTCTTAGTGGTGTCTATCAAGCTTTAGCCGGATACGTCCCTTTGGATTTGTTAGCTATATTCAAGCTTAAAAGATCACCATCCAACAAAAGCCGATAAAAGTCAGTTTTTCATTGAATCCTTTTATTCCAATTTCTTGAATTGATCTCCCTGAGATGGCATACAGTCAAAATACGCTGGTAATGCAACATATTCTATTGACTGAGCGAGCAGACTCGTCATATCGATTAGATGAACTGATTGAAATATGTTTGAAATGAAATATCGATCGTTGAGAATTCAAAATGTTTCTATCATTTTGCTTATTTATCTCATTCTTTGAAGCCATCAACCCGATCCCCGAAACAAATACCATTCAACCGTTTACAGAAATGTAAATATTGAATCATTATAGACTGACTGTTGCTTGTATTAATCATTCCTTTAACACAAATGAATCTTTTGGGTCTGATCATTTTGCTCTAACACTTACAAAGTTTTTAACGTTCAAGAGATCATCAAATAGAATTGTTCTGTAAATTTCTGAAATTTCTAATTTGGATGCAATGAATCTATAATTTATTTTCAAATTAACTGGAAGTTTGTCACGATAGAATATCAAATTCTAATTAAATCAAGTTATTTATGAGTTTAAGATTTCGGTAGGATTCTTATATAGTGAGACCATTGTCGCTAAAAGTGACGATGTTTTCTCCCTCGTTACTGTATAACTATAATTATACTAAACGAAAAACTCAGTTTTGGCCATTTTACAAAAGTACGGATGGAAATATGGCTTATATGAATTACCTTCTCTATGATCCAATTTTAAATTTATATTCACGACAGGAAACGATTTTAAAGTTTTTTTCTCTAAAAATCGCCAATCTGAAACTTTGAACCTGATGTGGAAACCCTGCCTCACTTACTTACACAAGTAGCAAAAACAAAAACAGGATATCTTTATACATTCCCTGGTTACACAAAACATGGGATAATTCTTCCTTAAACGGATGTAAAATGAATTTCACTCTATGATGTGTATAGCTTCGTATTTTACACATGTAAAAACAAAGAAACTTAGAAATTGCTCCAGGAAAAAAATCAGAAACTTCCAAAGGCAATTATACCTGGACATGCATTAAAAGAATCAGCGTTCAATCAATAGAAGTCACATCTTTTTTTTTTATTGTCATAAGTTACCTAGTTATTAAGTTTCAAAAGCCTGGCCGGGCGGTATCGTATTGTTTTTCTAGGTATAAATGAATCTTCAAAATATGTCTTATCAAAAAGTAAAAACTTCATCACTCTCTCTTCAGTAGATATAGGGCAGTTATATCACCAATACATCTGATAAGAGCGACCTCGTTTTCTGCTCGGTCTGAACAAAGGTCAAGTTCTGTGCTGGGTCACAGATATCAGGCAGTTAGAGAGAATAAAAGCCATTACTCGAGAGTACTACAATATTATACTTTGTAGCAGATCAACATGATACAGAGAGCTCTTCTTATTTAGTTTTCTCATAACCGAAAGTCTATGCAAAAACCGGCTGGATTGCCCAGTCAGGGATTTTGATTGCTCACAGTCATTTATACCAATAGAGGGGATTGGTGGTTAGTGGTTACTGCTCTTCCTGCTGTCATCAAGTTTTACGCTACCAGCCTCTACAGTCCTGGATCCATGCCATGGAAGATAGTCATCGAGCGAGTTTCATAGTTGCACTTAGCTTTATCCATCTCATCCTCTGGGGACATCGGCCCGATTCCCGAAGCGGACATCATTCAACCATTTACACAAAAGTAAATATTAAGCCATTATTGACAGATTGTCGTCGATGTTAATCATTCTTTCCACACGAATGAATCGTTTGAGTCGAGTTTTTCATTCATATCTTTATTTTTTGCTACAATAGGTCTTAGCACTTATTCATCATCATCATCATCATCATCATCATCATCATCATTAGTCTTTTAACGTCCGTTTTTGGACATAGACCTTTCCTAGGATTTGCCACACTTCTCTATCGTTGGCGCCGTGGAACCAGTATTTCTTAAATTTGTCTAGTTCATCTCTCCATCTTGTATTCCGTCAGCCTCGGTTTCGCATGTGATCTCTGGGGATCTATGTTGTGAGTCGTGATATCCATCAGTTGTCTGTCATTCTTGCGACATGGCCTGCCCATTGCCATTTAAGTTTTCTAATAGATTCTGTTATCTCTGACTCCGGTTTCTTTCTTTATATCTTGCTGTCCTGTTATCTCTTGTAGTGAGGTTGAGTATGATTCTTTCATGCTTCTCAATTTGCAAGTCTGTCTCTTGAATAGGTTCCATGTTCCAGCTCCATAAATGACAATTGAGAGAATGCATTGTTTGTATACTTTTCTTTTTAGGATTATTATGATCGACCTACAAAGTGCTTAACTTTCAAAGGATACTCAAATACAATTAATCGGTATGATTCAGAAACTTTCGATTTGGACGCAAGGAATGCATACTTGATTTTCAAATCAAGGGGATATTTTGCACGATTTTACATAGCTTTCTAATTGAAATTCCGTCGAATATTGCTGCTTCAGTATATTGACTTTAATACTCGTTGGGTATTAACAAATCCAACGTAAGATAGAGTCTTAAAAGTTCGACACATGGTCGTGTTTGACACGCAGTCGATTGAGTTTATCAGTTCACACCTCAGTGGAACAATATAGTTGGCTAAAATTTGGAATAAAATTTCCCCCTACTCTTTTACACCGGTGATTTAACACCTGCATCGTTATTCGACTTATAGATCTGATCCATTCTGAGAGTAAGGGTGATACCCCACTAATCTATTCAATGCATTGAATGTCAGTGAAGCATTTATGTTTCAGATTCTAACTCGCATTTTATACTTATTTACAAACTGAGTTTCGCACTGGGCACAAATATGGAGCACTCACTGAGGACCATGCTCAACATCGAAGAGGGCCAGGGGGTAATACGTGTTTAAGTGGCGTAGAGTGTTCTTCATCACGTGTGTGCTCTGGGCTACAGTTACACTTAAAACGCATAAATATTTTAGTGTTTATAGAAAGCAAAAAAAAAATATCATTCAACCATTTAAACAAATCACTGACTGAGTGTTTCCTATGTTAATCATTCTTTCCACATGAATGAATATTTTTAGTCATGTCTTTTTTCTTTTTTTTTGCTACGATGTTTACAAAGCACTTAACGTTCAAAGAATAATCATTATTGATCAGTAAGATCCAGAAATTCCTGATTTGGGGGCGAGGAATCTATAACTCATTCCTTAATTGACTGACATCTTGACATGTTTTTATACGAAAATCATGTTTCATACATTGTATATCCTTTTTTTGTTTATATGTATCAGGCTTTGACTAAATGTTTATAGTTATTTACAAACTTTATTTCAGTTCCACCAAGGTAATGAATGCAGAACACTCAATCAGGATGATATTAATGAACTAAGTCGATTAGTCTGAGAGACGTGTTTGATACCAATCAATTTATAATACGTATACCCTCGTTGCTTTGTCTATATCAAGGTTATTTGGGCTTGTCCAACAACTGCTAAATACCAGGGATGGCTAAACTGTGCCTTTCGGTCAACATGCAGCCCGTTGACGTCTGTTGTAAAGCCTTTGGAAATATGTTGGCTGACCATATTTTCTCTTTACACTTACATGAGGTAAGGTATGAGCTTTATTCTCATGTACAGAGTATGAATTGCGACCTGACGGTATGAAAACTTAAGTTTAATATCCACGGTGAGAAGAAAATGAATCCAAAGATTTGATATAGGTAAAAAAAAAACATTCATCAGTCAAGATTTTGAGACGTTTTGGTAAATATACGTACTTAATGATCACAAATAACTAATACAAATTAACTGAATAAAAATACTATACACATAAATAAACATTGCTGAATACATGTATTTGTTGAAATATATATATAAAATGCTGCTGGCAACCTGTGTTTGTAGCAAAAAACATGAGTGTAAAATTTTCTTGCGACTCTCAATTATCCGTGTATCATATGTATCTCTAAAGTAACTCAATTTTGGCCCCCCCTGACATGTATCACATATACATAATAATAACACACATCTTGCATTGACAGGGATATGATACTACTTCTGTCTCAAAATACTTGTCACATTTGAATACATAAATTCTGTTATAAATGTAACAATGATTATGGGACAGATGAAGTGTATTTGATCTTCTTACGAGTAAAATATATTTTTACCCTCTCTTGACCCCTTCTCTGTACCCCTTCTCACTCTTCCTCTCCTCTTTCACACACTCTCTATCTCTCACACATACAAAAAAACAACACCAAAGACACATTTTGTCGGTTGTTTTTCTTACCGTATCAGATTTTTCATAATCATCATGATCTAATTGTTTAACGAATAAATTATTGATGACAAAGGTAAAATAAGATTATTGAATCTATGTTTGGAAACTTAATTATTTCATTGTTTCCAATATTTTTCTCACTTACTCTTTATTTTTATTCATTCCGAATGATAACTCGGGTTTAGGGTAAACATTGCGACTGATAAACTCGAAAAAAAAACTCTTCCATCTACGATGTCACGGCTACGATTAAAAACTATACTCTTGAGATCAGCAAAAGTCGTCAAAGACGTCGATTTGAATTTTAGCACGAAAATGTGTTATTTTGAGTCAAGCAATAGCTGCCGTAGTAGACGATTTCAATTTTAGCACGAAAACGCTTCACTCAGACCAGTAAGTTATAATGTATTGTGAACCGATGACCCAGTCGGTAGGACCTTGCCACACGGTGATGAGTCAGGACGTGTACTTCGAAAAAAAACTGATCTACTGAGAAGACATTGATGCTGTGCCCTGCTGGGCTACTCTGCCAGGGATGTCAATCGTTTACAGCCATTATTTGAAGTAGAATTGTTTGGGGGACAGTGGTCAATACGATTAACCCTAACCTTGCTGTCGTCGGGCCAAGTTTTATTCAGTCACTCCTACAGTTATTTGCCCTAATCTCTGTGTTTGAGGATAGTCGTCTACTAAATGTCATGATAGGTTATATGCCAACAGCAATCTGTCTTAAGGCGTCACACACTGGAATAAAATGGTTTCTGTCTAGCCGGAAAAGTGATAACCTTTTGGCATTTTTTCTTCGACTTATTTCTTTTTTTTTCTTTTTTATTATCCTATCTTTCTTTCTTTCTTTCTTTTTCTTCTATTTTTCTTCTTTGCCGTTTCTTCCTTTTTTCTTCCTTCTTTTCTCTGTCTTTTTTGTTCTTCTGTTCTTTCCTTTCCGAGGTTAGTTTTAATTACATTTTTTTTTCTTTCCGCCTATGACTTTTCACTTTTTTTTCCTCCTCCCTTTTTCTGTCTTTCTCTCCCCCTTTCTTTTCCTCTCCCTCTCTTCCTTTTCTTCCCCTTGCTTTCCTCTTTTCCCATCTCTTCCCCCCTTTTTTTTTGTTTTTTAGCGCTTGATGGGTTTCTCCAGAATCTCGATGTGTCTAGATGAGTTTACTCTATTTTAGATATTTTCAGCAGAAAACACTGGAGATATCATATTTCTCCTTCAATGGAATCCTTTCAGGTTCGCGTTAGGGTTGTTCAATTATTGACTGCGAATCTTTTTCTTGTTTTTGTCTTGTCTTCCCTTCCCTTGAGCCGTCAACCAAAACTATCGACATAGGTTTTTCAGTTTTCTAGTTGGTCTGGCTGGCTAAACGATCATGTAATTATGTATCACGTGTACAATATCCACCAATGGGACTACACTGCTGGAAATTTAAACATTTACTCCTTATTATATTTGCAGAATGCTTTTTCTGTTTGGGGGGAATTCCCTTTTAAAAAAGTTTGTATTTAAGGAACGAAGTTTCAACATAAGTTTGCGTTGAATCCAGTGTTTAGTTTGTGTTCAAGTTTTCTTTTGAAAAAATTCGAAACCATTTTAGTGATCACTGCATCACAAAAAGCTAGAGAAGTAACATATTCATTGATCACCCCTTTTCCCCATTTTTAATTGATCATCCCAATGCCTGCATGCTGCCAAAATACGTTGTTTATGTGATGTATTCTGTTGATAGACTAACAAAACCTTTTTCTTATCTCCCTGACGTCCTATTAATTGAATCATGTAAATGTTATCTAAACGATTACGATCTGTTTTCTCTTTCAAGTGTAACTGATAAGCCGTGTCTTCTAAGCTTGTTTATCTAAATCGCTTTCCCTTCTTTTGACTCTTAACGTCTAATATGCTGGAACACTTGTATTTTTTTTTTTTGCATTCCTGGGTAAGTGCACATCCATTGCACAATCCTTTCTTTAACTTTTTGATTGATCACCCCAAACATGGTATGCTGCCAAAACACCTTTCGTTGCACGACTGTTCCTATTGAGTGCAAGACCAGTTTTTTCCGCTCTCTTCTCTCTTCTTTTTTTACTTCAACGTTTCCTTCTTTTTCCTCTTCTTTCTCTTCTTGTCTTTCTCTTCTCTGTTGTCATTTCCGTGTGTGTTTTTTTCAATTACTTGTTTTCTTCTTTTCTTTGTTTTTCTGGATTTTGTTATGTCTTTTTTCTTCTTCTTTATTTATTCCGTTTTCTCCTTGTTTCACTTCTATTTCTTTTTCTCCTTCTCCTTCACATTTATCCTTCTTTTCCTTCTCGTTTCTTTACTTTTTATTCCTTTTCCTTCCTTGCTTCCTTTAACATTAGTCTTTTCTCCCTCTTCTTCTAACTTAACTTCTTTTCCCTCTTTGAAGTCTTATTTCTTTCCCTTCACCTTCTCCTTTCCTTCCTTCTTCATCTAATTCTTATTTCCTTTCTTCCCTTCATCTTTTTCCTTTCAAGTTTCTTTCCTGTTTCTTTTGTTTCTTCATCTCCATCCCTAGAGAGTCTTTATAAGGCTTTTCTAGTAGGTAATTGACTTTGGAAGTGGTAAAAACATTTTATATTTGACAAAGGTAGATAGAGTTTCCGAATCCGTTAGCTCTGCGAATGGAATTTTCTATTTTTGTGGGCCTTCACGTGAAACAATAGCCGACAAAATATTCGTGCAAAGCATTAAAAAATGATCATCAAAGAGTGCACTACATATGAGGGCTTCCAATAGATTGAGCAAGGCTTTCTACGGATATGAATCAATAAGTCTTACGTTGAAAAATCATTCACAAAAAATATATTTCATTACAATTAAGTGCATCGGCATAAAGGAGATTATGTTGGAAAACAAATATTCTTTGCGTATATCAAATGCTTGTGATGAGAATTCACCACTTATTTTAATCAGAGATATAGAATCGAGTGGAAAATTCATATGGCAATTGAGCTAGTTGAGTCTGGCTGCAGACATTCATGGGGTTCATACATGCGTGTATATATGTATATATATATATATATATATATATATATATATATATATATATATATATATATATATATATATATATATAAATTGATATATATATATAAATTGATAAATATATATATATATATATATATATATATATATATATATATATATATATATATATATATATATATATATTGATGTATATGATCTCATGGAATGAATATAAATTGCGTTCTATTACATAGAGACTCAAATTTGGAATGATCTCTTGTCATTACATGGTTGATGTATCACTCAAACTAAACAACGTAAATGAAATAAACAATTAGATAAATGATTTATTCCTGCAGCATCCCCTATTTTCCTCTCTTTTTTTTTCTTCTTCAATAACGTAGGCTAAGTGATACGATATAACAACATTTATATGTACATATAAATATATAATATTTAATGCTGGGCAGCAAGCTCTGCGTGACTATCTCTCTCAAGTTTATTGGATAGAGCAACAAATATATGATTGGAATACATTGTTGTAGTGTTTCTCCCAAACGACGAACATCACATTAAAGTGGCCATCAGGCATCATATGGAGAGGGAAATAGGCTTCTATAGTTTGAATTTCAAAGGCAGAAATATTTGCACAAACATATACATGCAAACACATACGTTCATTCCTTTTATGTTATATCATTCAGGAACATGAGTTCCAACTCTGGATTGGATCTCTATGATGGATGGGGAATTGTGCATAAGTAAATATATTGGTAACATTCAGTCTTACTGACCGTCCAGTTCTGAGTAGGGCAGGGATACAATGCCAGCCTCTGAGTCAGAAGTGAGGTTCAAATCCTACGTTGTGGTACTGGATGGGATAATGGGTAATCTATAGCCACACTGAAGAGTTGTGATTCAAGAAAACAGCCGTCCGTGGATATCGTATAAATACATATGGTAGGAAGTACATTCACTACACCAAAACATTTATGCTTCTACTCTGTTTGGAACTCTTCAAATGAATAATTATGCATGTTGCAAATTCCTTTTCGGGGAAACTTTGTTGCTATGGCGGCATATATATATATATATATATATATATATATATATATATATATATATATATATATATATATATATATACTAGAATGTGGATTCGCTACACAAACTAGCTCATGCTTCTGTCTTCTTCGGGCCTCATCAGGCGGATGATTGTATTTGGTGAAATATTGTGATTAGGTAGTGGGTGGTATGGGGATATTCATTTTGTCAAGGGGTTTGAACTCCGATGTGATATTTATTTATAACTCAGGAAAAACCCTTTGATATGAAATATTACACAGTTACAACATTCTCGCTAAATTCCCATTAAATGGACAAAAAAAAAACGTAGACTATCATCCGTCTGAAGAGGCCCCGAGAGAGTTAAAACATAAGTTAGTTTTTGCAGCAAATCCACAATCTACTATTTATTCTAAGCTCTACTCTTAAACAACTTAACTCCAAGAGTAAAATGTTGTACGTATCAAGCACTTTCAGAAGTAGGTTTATATTATTGATATTCTATTATATAATGTTATACTGCTAGCCTGATTTGTACCACATATAATGAGCATATATATATATACATATATATATATATATATATATATATATATATATATATATATGACTTTTGCAGATGACAAATATGTCTGGACACAATTGCAGATGAAATTAAAGGTTTGCAAGACATTCAAATCCGTATAAGAAGTTTTCCTTTTGCCAAAAATCTAAAATTAAAATCTCGAAAGTCATTCCGTCGTTATTCCATAATGTTTTACACTAATCTTTCTTCACTTGTTGCTCTCAATTTTTCCTCTGTTTGTAGAAGAAAGCATCAGCCAAAACTCTCAGAGTTTCTTCAGTTATTCAACCGGTCTAGATGTCAGGTTATCCGACTTGCTATTTATGGAACCAGGGGATTAAACAATTGAATACTTACCCCTATTATATCTAAAGAAGATCTCTGCACCAGATAGGTTTTTTAGTGATATCTGGTGAACAAAAGGTGAGAGCAGTGACTTATTCATTGATCACCTTTTTTTCCCAACCGTTCAATTGGCTCTTACCCCAACCTGGTATGTTGCCGAAAAATCAGGGTCATGTGATGTTTTTTATTTCTGACTAGACCTGTTTCACATAATTATTATTGAAGAACACTCTGGATTTGTGTACGTGTATTTTTTATGAACTAAGATAACTCGACAACTGGCACTTGTCCGAAGTTGGCATTTGTCCTATGTATCAGTCAGCACACTGGGCAATGCAGGGGTAGTTTTGAAGTTGTTTGATTCAGCAGTTCGTGAGAGATCTACTAAAATAGATAGTAAGATATAGCCATAGTTGTATAACGGATGGGAATTTTCTTCTTTTTTTTTTTACATGACTTTCAGGACAGGAGACTGTACACATCCTGAGACTATATCATCATAATAAAAGTCTAGTACCTTCCAAGCATATAAAACTGATTGGCCTTACTCTTATTATCCTGGCACCAGATCACAGAAGAAAGCTTCAGAGGTCTGATCGGGTGGCAGACACATGGAAGCTGATTACTAAACTGGTCATAATGTTCTATTTCTTCAGTGTATTCGTCTCAAGACTTAAACATCACATGAACAATGTATGGTTTTGTTTATCATGAACTTGAATTTCAGGACTTTAATTTTAACGATAAATTATGAGTGCACAATTTCATAAGAACTGCATCTCTTCAATTCGACTTGTTTATCGAAACGTGTGACCCCCATTATCTTGTCTTCTTCTCTATTGCTCAGCAGTCCTAACTTTAACTCTTTGCACACCAAGCATCTTTATTACGGAAACAATTGCAATCTGGGAAAAACTCTATTATTTTTTTTTTTTTTTACACACATATTTATGAAAAACTGTCAACCAAATCTGTCTCTTGAACTGTCAGCGAAAAGTTCTACAGTTTTTAAGCTAGTCTGCCTGACTACGAATGTATGTATCATGCATACAGTTTGCGCCGTTGGAGTTACAGACATGAAAGAGTGAACATTCACCCATTACAGGGTCATGGAAAAAATGATGTTTTCGATGTTATCAAAGAAAGGGGGAGTTCATTGGGAATAGATCCCTTATTTTGTATCCAGACGTTTTTAAAGATCACCGGACAAAAGGCTAGAGATATAACTTATTATTGAGCACCACTTTTTCCAATTTTTTAATTGATCACCCAAACTCGACTTGCCACCAAAAATGCATATAACGTTTTCTATTGACTGACTAACCAAACCTGTTTTCTCTTTTCCCAATTCTATATTTCCTTATCAGCTTCCCAGTTCTCTTCTTTCTTTTTCTTTGGGCTGTTTTTTATCGCCATTTTCAATTATTTTCATAAGAGAGGACGAAATTAAATTGTGTATCTTAGCAGTGTATGGTGGAGAGCAAAAATCTCTATCATAATTTATTTTTCTTAAATGAATTACTGTGAACTGTTATTATATGAAATTTGCCACGATTTCCTCCTCTTTTATTTTTTCATTGTTTCTTTCAATCACAACTCAACTACCACCGTCGATCTACGGCAGTAAGTAAACAATGTGGATCGATGCCTCTGTAATAAAAAAAAAAGCCCCACCATGGCAAGGGAGACGTGAGTTTGTGTCTCCCCGGGGGCTTATTCTTTATCTCTAATCCACGCTGTTTATTCACTGCCGATGGTCGACCGCTTGAGTTAAGTTCTGATAAAGAGCAACTGGAAATTGAGATAAAATGAAATATCGCGCAAAAAATGTTATTAAAAACCTCAATTTCAATCGTGTAGAACTGAAAAGTTGGATTCACCGCTTTGCATGATAGCTCATTCATTGAGAGTTCCACACGAATGAAAATGAACAAACAAACTTTGAAATAACGTGATATAATCGTGTTATAATCATCTTCAGCTGTGAACACCTTAAATAGTTCAATGATGGGAGATTGCATATGAAGGATAATCCTTATGTACGATAGAACTTATTTGATAAGAATCATAAAACGAAGGAAAAATTTGCAAAGGTGTAAATTCCGTAATAAAATAAAGGAATTGTAAATAACCAGAATTTACCTGTGAATTAACTCAGAAAAAAATTGAATTTCGGTTGTCAGTTCTTATTTATCATTTATTTATCAAAAACAAATACCTCCATGCATATTTCCACATTCAATTTTCATTGATGAGGCATATTCAACTTTGAAATACACATTAATTTAAGCGAAAATTATGTGTACGAAACTCATTGGGAAAATTTAAAGCTTACTACTGGAAAAAACATTCATCAGACATATTTTATTATTATTTTTGCCTCACCTCTACTGTATAGTAAAGCTAATGATTACTAAAGTTGCCCTATTAATTTATTTTCTATCCCAGATGATAATTGTTTGCAAAATGATTCACGTTACTTATTACAAAAATTGGTGATCTATTCTTAAACTATGGGCGTTGTGGATTTTTAATTTAAAAAAATGATAAAATATTGTTTCATAAAAATATTATTCGGTCTAGATAATGTAAACTCACATGGATTTCTCAAATTTTGTCCGAATCCAATATGGCTGTGATTGTATCACTGTTCGGCCCTGGGGTCTAGCAACTAGACATTATATCATTGCAGCTAAGAATCAAGGCGGCCTGGGAGCCCAGGCGTTTGGCTGGTTAACCTTTAGGGTCATCCACCGATGGATGTGGACATTGAGACTTGGAATTCGATCTTAAACACCGTTCCACTCAAATGATAAAAAAGCGTGGGTAGTTCGTTTTTCATTGACAATGCAAATTAGCCACCTACTAAATACAGGTCAAAGCAATTGCATAGGTCGTTTGATTCATTGTCAATGTCACATGGGACTGATGGAAACAAGAAAAGAGGTAAAAATATGTGCTGATATGTTGTGAATCAGAACAAAGGTTGGTAGTCAGCTTGGAATTGCTAGTATCGGATAGGCGGTCACATTAAGAAGCTGTGTAGGCTGTAAGTAAACATTTGACATATTTCCTCTACGCCTGGGAACTGTCTGAAGAGAGTTCTTGATAGTCCATCTGTACTTAGATATCTGAAAACGTCTAAGAGTTTGATCTAATAGACTTTAGAACAAGTGATGTCTATGCGTCTAATCAGTCAAGTTTTCCCGCAGTAGAAATTCTGATTACCTTCTTCAATTAATGGACGATTCGTTACAGTGAATTTTACCATGGCTGTTTGAATATGTCGTTCCATCTTATGTTCACTTGTAACAAATTGTCCGTTGCTTGGAGCTCCAGCATCAACACCAGCGACTTCATTAGGACTAAATTTACAAAGTGTTGGCCCAGAGAAAACATCTGATGGGAGACTGATGCCCTTAACCACACTAGCACAATACTTCAAAATTATCTTGGAGAAAAAATCAATTTGTTTCCGCGACTTGTTTTCAGCAAGATTCGATAAAAATGAACTGAATCAAAGGGGGGATAAAATATCGTGAATGGCTGACCTCGTCTGGGGCGAGAAAGGGAAGGACTCTCCTCTCTGGGTAGGAGTATGGATTATAGACATCGAACACTGTTGGAAACTGAGAAAAATCAAAGAGGCAGCACACCTCAACATCTACTGATTGTTTAAGTCAGACAAAAAGTTCGACCCGATGTGGCTTTTGATACTCAACAGGGACAAATCACAGGGATTCAGGTCTAAGAAAATAATATTTTCACCCACATTGAAATGATTCTGTTTATCATGTTGACATTCAGATAACATACACGAGGAAGATTGTTCAGTGGATCAGCCAAAACGTTGAGTCGACAACACAAACAGCAAGAAGAGGGTTGATCGTCAAAAAATTGGTTTAATTTTTTTTTTAGTCTCGCCTCATAACTCAAATCTGAAAATACGTACCATTCTTATAATTTTTTCTCAGTACCATCTTGTATTTCAACATCAAATCCTAATCACCATGTCTAGCGCATGGGGTCAAAGCCTGTACATGATACCAAAAAACTGGGATTGAATTTTAATTATAGTGAGAGCTGCTTATTTTCCACATTTGTGAGGAGTAAAACTCACTGAGCGCTTTCTTGGAGAATCGTGAAAAAAAGAACCACACCCAGGAACGTGCTAAAATTTCTGAGAGAGTCTAAGAAAAAGTTTGATCTAAATAATTTGTAACAATTTATGCCCATGCGTCAAATCTTCGTGGGGGATCTTGAAAAGGCCTTACAATGTATCGACTGAAACTCGGAGCAAACAGCAAAACCGCAGGAAGGAGTTGCATGATGTGAATTGGAAGATTAGATCGAACCAGTCAGTATAATTCGAAAGTGTGAGAAGTGAGCAAAAATTACTTTCATACAGACTTTTTAAAGCTCTTTTCTGATGTTCATCAGGATCTCTGTCGGTATCGGATAGGTTTCTCCAGGTTTCAAATCAGTCTGGCTTACTATGTACGTACGTAAGTTTGTATATATATATATATATATATATACACATATACACATATATATACACACATATATATATATATATATATATATATATATATATATATATATATATATATATATATATATATATATATATATATATTGCGTACAGGTAGCAGCAAAGGAGTGACAGCTGCAAATTGAAACATTTACTATTTATCATGTCCAGAAAAATCAATTGTTGAGTTTTTTGAAAATTCCCAAAATAAATTTCTAGTCAGTCAGGTTCAATTCATGATCGAACCTTGTCTTGTAGATTATATCCGACTGTGATCAAGTTCCTTATTGTAAATTTGGACTATATCTGTGATCACTACTCAGCAAAAGGCGAGATGCGTAACTGATAAATTGATCACCTTTTTTTCCATTTTTTGATTCATCCCCATCAAAAGACGTCAATCATTTGAATGTTTCTTTGAATTTTAGTTCATTTCAGATTGGTAGACTCTTCCCTAAGGAAAGATCAAATGTCCTGAGACCTTATGTGTTCAATAAAACACGGAATATGAGGAAAATGATTCAGCAGGGCAGTTTCACTGACAAGGAGGGTCATGAATGGCAAAGGAATTTAAGTAGGGAAGGAAAAAAACAGGTCTGGTTAGTCACTCAATCTCAATAGAAACTGTCATTTGACCAACGACCTGCGGCAACGTGATGTGTTGGGGGTGATCTATTGAAAGATTAAAAAAAGAGGATCACTTCTCACACCTTTTGTTAGGTTGTGATCACTAAAAAAAGTGAATTGAGGAATAAAAGACAGACTGACACAAACTAAGAGATCAGTTAAGCATAAACCTAAATTGCAAATTGAACCCCCACTAAAAACCTGCTGAGGGGGTAAAAAAAAGACATAATGAAAATGTGGAGATTTTCAGCCTTTTAGCTCAATTGAAGCAACCTGTGCGCTTGATGCATCGAAACATAGATAGCCAGCGAGCCAGCAAAACAGTCTAACTTTAAAACTATAGAAACCTATACTGATAGGTTTGGTGACAGTCTTAGTTGAGGGTTTTATCAATAAATCTAGAGAGATCGTTATTTCAACACCCACTCCATATCACAACTACAAAAAAAGCTTCTTTTTTTTTTCAATTTCCTCCCAGAAAAGGTTTCAACTGGGGTAAGCGTAATAGGATGGGGAGTAATTTGTAATTTTATGTTTAACTGAACTTTTTTTTTTCAGGGGCATTTACGCTTATTCTTTGAAAATTATGACTTTTTGATGATCATTGCCCAACAAAAGGAGACTTATTAATGATCTATTTTTTTCAATATTTAATTCATTAACATCAACACGTCATGCTTTCCAAAATGACGATTTCCATTGAGTGACTCACGAAACGTGTAATATACTTCTGACAAAACGTCTAACATTTTGCTTTATTTTTCCATATGACGTATTATATTATCAAATAAAACTGTTTCTATGAGCATTTCTGTATGAAATTCACAATTTTTAAAAAAACGCACATAGCCAACATTAAAATACACAATAAGTAAAGTAATGAAAATCTTTCAAACTTGATAAAATCATTACAAGCTTATCTGTGCAGGATGATACGTATTAGGCTCATTTCTTTTTCCTTCATTCTCCTGTATGTTTTAGCTGATAACTCCCAAAATTGCCTGTTAATTCATTTTCTATACCAGACAATCTAAATCTATCTGAATTATTCTCTGAATTGTTCATAATTGTACCATCATTTTTTCACTTAAGATGATAACCTATTTCAGTTATCGTATCGCAACTTCGGGATTATAAGCCGAAGTGCGTGTAAAACATCACTCATTTCATTATTTTCAATTCCTCAAGCAACACCAGCCAATTATGAATATGTTTGCCGTTTCTCTGACATGACAGTTAGCGAAGTGGTTAATTTGCCAATTAAATTTATCTCTTAAACGTAAATTTCAGAAATTGTGGTTACTACCATATAAATAAAATTACTGATTCACACAGTTAACTAAAAGCCGTGGGCAGACTGTCTGATTGGTTGCAACGAATAGAAAGTAAAACCAAGATGAGAGAAATACTAGTCAAAAATCAATGAAATGAAGTGAAGTTTTGTTAATCACTGAATAGAGACCATTCTGTAACTGATGTCTTTTAACAGCCCGTTGTGTTTGGGTAATCGTTTGAATAATTGGAAAAAGGGGTGATCAATAAACAAACAAAAACAGCTGGGTGCAACATCTTGACCAACTTAGGATAAACTCCTCTTGTAAATCGAATATCTCTCCCCAGACAGAAAGACCTATTGTGGTGTTGGGGAAAAGACATTGAGTGGTTATATTGAGATTTTCAGACCTCTAGTTCAATTGGTGAGACATCTGATATTGAACTCATTGGAAGCTTGAAAGAACGTAGATTAAGAACCGGCTAGTCATACAATTACTTTGCTAAAGTTATACAGTTATCTGCTAAGACACGTGACGCTAACGCATCATAATTTTTTTTGTCATGTTAGGAGCTGGACATCTTCAGATGAAAATTTGAACATTCACATCAACAATGAAATATTATTCCAGATCCTCTTGAGGCACAAAATCAAGGACTCTTTTTCTTTTTTTTACCTACGACAAATTTCGACAGGTTCATGAGAGCTAAAACCAATTTCTCTTCTCCAGATCAAAGTGAAAAAAGGTTGAAGCTGTTCAAATTAGAAGAGGGGAAGTGGGTGTAGAAAAATGAATATTTTTCATACCACATTACGTCATACTATTTTCTTTGAGTAAATTAGCATGACAGGGTAGCTCTCTTGATGGAGATGACAATTTGTATCGGGAAGGATAAATCTGATTCAAAAGCAGGGAGGTGGTTCGATGCTAAATTTGATGTGTTTCCTACAGCTTCCAAATTCAGACTGACACCAAATGTATCACTATCTTAGATGTTCTGGACTACATCAGTAACCGGGTGATTCTGATGACTTGACACCCCAGGATTTCCATACGCTCAACACAGGTATGCACTGTTGATTAAACGTTCCTTTAAAATAAGATGAAGGTCAGTCATTTTTTATGAAGTTATATGAAGTCACTGACTTTGGTACAAGAACAGCACTACCAGCACCAGGTTTTGAAACCCACATCGGGCTTTTTCTTTCGACACCTATCCGGTTTCTGTTTTTTTTTTGTTTTTTTTTTCCATACATTACAGTTCCTCGGACCTTTTATTACTTACTCTGTTGATTACAAAGCGGAAACAAGTTTTTGTCTTGACAGTAGGAGTGAAAATATGTAACTTTCACCTGAAAACGACAACTGAGAATGTTTTTTAAATGGGCAGAAGTCAGCATATTATCTAGTTTCAATATAATTTTCAATACCCATTTTTATCAAAGGACGGTCTCCTCGAAAACATATTTTCCAAACATTGGAAGAGAGATGTTTTCTTTTATGTGATTCCTACCCAATTTTTTATTATTTGAAGATTCATTTCGTTTATACCATTGATGTTTTCATTGATTTTTATTCATTCAGAAGGTAAATCCTTGGAGATATTAATCATATTTACCTTTTTAAAAGCAACCAGAAACAGCTGAAACTCCGTTCAATCGATTGAACTTTTTTTATGAATATTGAGTAAAATCACAAAAAGTTTAAACTATAATTAATCGAATAAATTTGATGAAAAGAAAAATGTTTCATTTAATCTTCCTGTTTTGTTTTTTTTAAATCCCAAAGTAAGATTCCCAGTTCGAGCAATTTCAAGGTGCTTTTCTCGAAAAGGTAAACATAATTAATATTTCAAAGATGTATATGTTAAATGTGTAATGATCAGCGAAAAAACAGGGTATGTGAGAGGTAAATCATCAAAATAGTGAGAATCATATACCGAAATCAGGAATGAAAAAATATAGTTTTAAATGTTTGCATTTTAATGAATTTGTATCGAAAACTGATGCCAAAAGATTCGAGTTAGGTTTATTCAGTTTCCAAATTGGTCTGACTGGCTATGTATGTACGTATGTATGCATCATATGTACAGGCCGAGCTAATAGGATGAAAGGAATTAAAATGTAAAAAAAGCTCTTCATTATGTAGATCAAAAAACTTTTTCCTTTTTAATGCTTTTGACAACCACCTCCCATAGATTTTGGCAGAGCTTAAATTTTCAATGTTGGTTCATACTAAATTGATCACTCTTTTGTGGCCGCTTACGTTTCGAAGATTCAATTTTTCTCAGGAATCATTCCCCGAACAACAAGTGAGAGAAGAAACTTATCCATCTATCCCTTATTTTACAATTTTCTTCTAATTCATCACGCCCAACACGGCATGTTGCTCAAAGATGTTGCTCTCGTGACGGTTTCTTTTTTTTTTTTTTTGGTTATTTTTTTGTTTTTTGTTTTATGCCTTCTTTTATATATTTTTTTTTTTTCAGCTTCTGACAATTTTTTTGTATAAAAAAAACCCTGATTCATGAAAATAGGAGCCTCTTTCGATAAATCGATAAAATGCCGCTGCGTGAAAAATGAATGTCTCGAAATGGAGTTGAATATACAAACAACATGGAAATTGGAAAATAATTACATCCGGCTTGCAATGCATTTTCAGGTCGCCAGTTCGCTTCGAGGAAGAGATGGAACAAGAAAAACAACAAAGTCTGTTCAAAACCCGTGAAGTTGTTCATACAATTTTTTGATTGAATTTGGCAACATTTTCAACGTTAGTTTCTGTAATAGAACTGTTTGTTTCCAATTGATTTTTTCAAGTTAATCCCCGTTGAAACATCCGAAAGAAAACATAAATATCATCGTATCAAAAATAATAAGGAGGATTATTCAGCATAATACATTCAGGGATGAAAAACATATGAATATATACGGTACCTGTCATAAGTATTAAAAAAACAGTAATTTCACTTCTAATCGCTGCAGTTTGAGAGATGAAAACAGGGCCATTCTGCACGCAGAACCATATTGTTTGCTTTCAACATAACAAGACATGCATGTTTGAGGCTACAGATGCTAAATTTCCGAGAAAAAATGTTCAAAATTGAATTAAATTGCGGAATGAAGAAAAGACAAATTTTGTTTTTCTCCTTTTGTTCGTAGTTCTAAATTGATCAAGGAGTCTGAAAAGTGAACTTAAATTGTTATACGGACAAGTTGCCAAACTAGTGAGGTAATTATGAGCCTCTCCATTGGTCAAATACTTATGAGAAATACCTTATTTTTATCGATGATGATTTATAAATTATTTGCAATTATCCTTATAAATCGGTGTGCCTTTGTTCGTGTTGATCAACGTAGGTGAAAGTAGACATGTTTTTATTTTTCTGAGTTTTATGCCGATCACTTTTTGTCATGTCAGGAGTATGTGTATTGTAAAAAATTTGGTCATCGATGTGTGTATAAAACTTCAATACGGACACACATTGATCGTGTAAGATAAACTTCCACCATACACATCACGTTTAGTGTGGAAGTCATCGGTTAGCGCAGGTGAGGATCAACCACACTGTGCACGGAGGGGGGATGCCCGAGGACATGTGTACTCTTATTAGCATCCCTGCTCACCAGAAAGCCACCGAACGCGACAACCAGGCGTGTTAAAAAGAAGAGAACGGAAGAAAAAACAGTGCAACATCAAACGTGAAATAACTCGGCTGCATTCGTCGGACCGAAAACAACTGTTCAATAAAAGAACTCAACACTCGAGAGGAAAACTTTTCAGCTCAGTTCATTGTCAATTGAAAATCTGATTGCATCGCTAATTGAAGCAATGGCGTCCGGAAAGGTGGTTGGTGCGCACTTTGTTCCTTCCGGCAACACGATTGAAGCCATGTTGGACGTGCCGTAATGGACGCCGTATTATTCGGTTCGTAGCGTTACAAGCACTCAATGGGATTACTCCTCCATTATGGCGTCATTAGATGTCAATCTCGTGACCATGTGACGTGTGACGAGAAGCTACGTGACCAACCTCAACGCTGATTTTCTTGTTGTCCTGATTGTCGTAGGGTTGGATCAATGGTGAATGGGAACATCACAATCACTCACCACAGGTTTTGTTCAGGGATCTTTGTTTCCATACCGTATGTTTCTTGTTTGTTCGTTTGTCCAATCAGACTCATTCCGAGGGGGCGTCGTTTGTTTACCGATGTTTGTTCCAATATCTAAATGTATCCACGCATCTCTAAAAGACACTTTTCGGTAAGTCGGTCGGTCTTTAATGTCAAATATCAGTTTCGACAGCCGAAATCGATACAAAATCCGGTGCAGACCATCCTTCCCCCTTGTTTTTCTCCCTCCCTTCCACATCCTGGTACTTTTATCTGAACTAGTAATGCTAAATATCAATTTTTCAGGTATATCATGTTTGATAGATATGAAACTTGGGCCATATCTTTGGATGAACTTTCCTCATTACCGTCCTCCTCTACTTCTGCCTCTTGCATATCTTCTCTCTGATAGTAGAACCTCAACTGGTAATGTAAATTTCTACAATCATATCCTGTTAGATTGATATGGATAAAGATCTTCGGATGGACTATCCTCATCTCCCCATTCCACCTCCACTACTATCATTGAACATGTTTCTCTCTCTCTCTCTCTCTCTCTCTCTCTCTCTCTCTCTCTCTCTCTCTCTCTCTCTCTCTCTCTCTCTTGGGTATCTATTATTCTATGGATTTTGTTGTTTGAGTATATTATAAACCAAAATCTTACCAAAAGCAGGTACTTACTTCTTGTTGCACTTTATTCGAATGCTGGATATCATTACAAAAATGTCCTGTCACTGGTAAACCACAAAAAAATCATCGATAAAATCTATATAACTGAACAACGGTGAAAATGATTCTTGTATAACTATTTCATATGCCTAAAAAGTAGCGGCCAAAATACATACAACCTTACATACCATCAAAAAGTTGTTTTGGTCTGGGAACGCTACAAAAAATATGGATTGATGATAATGGCTAGTTCACTCATGCATTTTTGGTTTACGAGAAGTTTTCAAAGAAAAGCTTTACATTCGGATAGCGGGGGTTCTTGTATTCAGAGGAGTTCAGAAGAAAAAGAAGGATCAAGCTTTCAATGTACAATGAAAAATGCTACCCTGCACCAAACCATCTTTATTGTAAGAGGACCAAACAATTCCCTCCGTTGCACAACCTTCTGTTTTTTTTTATAATCAGAAAATTAAGGAAGTATTAAAAAGTAAATATGACTTGATTTGATTCGTTTCAACTTGTTTAGCATCGTGTTGCCAACTCAAAAAAGATTTCATGCTGAATCGACCTCGGAGAAGCGTCAAAAAACACCAAAACGCGTTAAACAAACATTGTTGGCCATTTTGATTAGCTGAAAATGGCTGGATTCACTTGAAATGGCGTGGACATACCTGAGAATGACTAAAACTGCTAAGGGGATATACTGATGAAAATTGATTGAAAATAGCAGGAAATGTTGATTTGGGGAGGGCTGCCATAACAAGTTTAGTGCATGAAAGACAAGAGTTCTATTTCACCATCCATTGTATTACTCTTCAAAAAGTTTTAATGTTAAATGTCATCCCATTGTTAGATTTATTTTGTAAGTAGCAATTCCTGGATCTCTCTCTCTCTCTCTCTCTCTCTCTCTCTCTCTCTCTCTCTCTCTCTCTCTCTCTCTCTCTCTCTGTTCGGTTGGGGAAACAAAACTGTGATGATTTCTACCCCTGCCAGGCAAAAAACGTCCCATCGTTGTTAAGTTAGAACTGAGGTTCAAAAGACATACAAAATATACGGATTTACATCGGAATTAGTCTGGGTTTTTTTTCTTTTGAAGGTTTGTTTCTTATAATTGAAAGATGGCTCTTATTGAAAGATTTCCAATAAAAAGAAACATTTTCCTCGCATTTAGAGACTGTCAACCAAAACTGGGACCAGAACTGTCCACGTAGGTTTCTCCAGTTTTTCAGTTGGTATAGCTGGATGGATGAATGGCTATCTATGTATGTTTGTACATACAAACCAAACAAGTAGAGTTAAAGGGCTGAAAATATAAACATTTACTCTTTATTAGGTTTGGAAGAATATTTCGAACCCCTTTCGAAAAAGGTTTCAAGTGGGGCTGTTCAATTTAGAATGTAATTTCATGTTAAATTAGTGGTTTACTTTATAGCTGTCAGCATTCACGCCTTTTTTTTTAATTTCAATTAGACTCGTTTTTTGCATTTACGGCTCAATAATAGACAGCAAAAGAAATACATTTATTCGACCTTTTTTCCAAGTTTTAATTGATCATCCCAATATAGCATGCTGCTCAAAAGACATTGGCCATGCGTGGTTTCTATTCATTGACTTACCAGACCTGTTTTATTTAGTTTTGTTTATTCATAAAATTGCAAAAATATTCGCCCTGCAGTCCATTTGCAATCTTCAATTATTTTTTCCTGAAAGAGGTTTCAGGATAAAAGGAAAATATATAGCAATTTTCAGTTATCAAAAATTAGTTTTCATATCTTCAGGCATCTTTCCTTCATCCAATTTCGCGCATGTAGAATGAAAGACTGGAAAACAAATAGAAAATATGAACAAAACAGCTGAGTCACTACAGAGAAACTGTCACATTACCAATATCTTTTGGTAGCATGTTATGTTGAAGACAATTGAGAAAATCGAGAAACGATGATCAATGGATCAGTTACTTCTCTCGCCTCCCGTTGGGCAGTGATCACTGAAAATTCTGAAACTTGAAAAGGCAACAAAGGTCAATAACATGTAAATGACATTAAGTAAAGGATTAATTAAGTGTCAATTTACATTGCAAATCAAACCACATATTAAAAAAACGGAAAAAAATGTTATTATGATTATAATAAAGAGCAATGTTTAACTTTCCACTCTTGTAAGTCAATCGGCTCAGTCAGAAAACAGGATTATTTATATATATATATATATATATATATATATATATATATATATATATATATATATATATATATATCCAGTCAACAACACCGACTAGGAAACTGAAGAAACCTGACAAAACAGTTCCGGTGATAGATTTGGTGGACAGTGCCTGATATCATGTTTTGATCAATTTTTTCTGACGGATTAAAAGATGATCTGACTAAAAGACTTGTATTTGAAGAATGACTGGAACTGGATTACCGGACTTGATCTTGTTTCGTCAATGAATAGGAACACAAAAACTAAATGTGAACGAAAAAATTGATAGACTGTTAGTCGGATTAAGAGAGGATTACATAAGCAGACTTGTACAATGAACTGATGTAAACCGACAAAGATAGTAAATATTTTTGTAGTGTTTGAATTGTATGTGGATTGATTGAAAAGAGATCGGATAACAGGACGTGTACTTAGTCTGCAGCCAATGCAACCTCCCGATAGTCACCTATGGAGATGAAACATGAAACCTTACTGAGAGACTGACCCCCAAAATTTAAAAGCATGCAAAGTGTATACGAAAGAAGCATGCTCAAGATCACGTGGGAAGACCATAAGATAGCACTGTATATCAGGAGAGAAAACAGGAGTCTAAAACATGATATAATCATTCAGCAAATTTGAATGGCAATAGAATCCCAAAGATCATATGCAGAACCAAGGCTGGCAGAATATGAGATGGTGAGACGAACTGGACAGGTTTAGAAGAATTGGGGCTCTGGAATGCCTGCGATAGAGAGGTGTGGAGAATTCTTGGGTATGTCTCTGTCCAACGACAGGATAAAAGATTGATGATGATGATGATGATGATGATGATGATGATGATGATGATGATGATGATGATGATGATGATGATGATGATGATGATGATGATATCCTTAAAAAATATAACAAAAAATGCACCAACATGAGATGATTTTTTTTTTTAAATGTCCTCAAAAGAGCTAGTTTGAAACCGTCAACCATCACTGTCGCAAGAACTGTCAACACAGGTCTCTTCAGTTTTAAAGTTGGTTAGCATGGCTCTGTGTGTAACATGAATAGATCCCAAACAATTCCCTCTATTATGATTGGAAAAAAAAACCCAGACTTTTTAAAAATTCTCCCCCAAAATGGATTCTAATGGTGAGTTCAATTTGAAAGTCAAGTTCATAGAAAATTAATCTCTCAATATGTTTCCTCTAGACATTTTTAGTTAAGTATTTTCTAATGACCATTGCTCAAAAAAAAGTGCTAGAAGTGACTTATTGATTGATCACCTTTTTTCCCGAATTTCAATTGATCATCCCGACATAGCATTCTGCCAAAAGACATTAGTCGTTAGCCGAATCCAAATTGGATAGCTAACCAGGCAAGTCTTCAATGATCTGCCCATTTGACAAAATGCTCTTTATGAATAATTCGGAACTTAATACGTTTACGCTTCACACAAACTAGGAAATGCATTTTATGAAATTAAAGTAAAACTAAGTTATAACGTCTTTTTTGGTTTAGGTTTTTTTCTATTCTTTTACATGCTTCTAAAGGAAGCCTTGGGGTACTTGTTATTAAGATGTACTTTGTGCAGTTGTGTTCTTGAAATGCATAGAAGTCTGAAGTAGTTCTCGAACAATGACCAGGGTATCCTGTTCGTAAGCGCATTATCTTCCCCCCATTTGTACGGTTTCCAAAATAGCAACTAATATGTGCGACATCCGCTTAATGATATCATTTGCTTTGTTTCCTTTTGTTTGCCATTCTGTTTCCCATTATTACATGGTTACGAAACAAATAATTTTTGAACACATGCGATCGCGTGATCAGTCAGTATCGTTTAGATCCATCTTGAAAATAATTGCTCTCATCTACCACAACATGTTTATGTAATGTCATTATCCAGATACGCACAATTATTGCTCACATGTGAATATTAGTGAGGCCATTTTGTATCTGTGAATGGGGCGTATTGGAAGTAAATTTTCAAATCGGCCTCCAATGTATTTATCGATGCACATAAAGTTTCGGGAATATGCTGTGATGAATTCGAATAATGTTATGCTTTTAATGGTATTTTGTTATATTCTCCAAGGATTGTCACTGAATTGAATTCTCCAATTATTCGTTTTACGTTTTGCTTTTTCTACCTTTTTCGTCTTCCTGCAAATGCATTGCATAACACTATTGTTATATTTACTAAATACCGAGGCGTTGCAACGAAAAGTGTTTGTGCCCCTATTTAAACTATACTCAGAAAAAACACACACACACACACACACTTATATATATATATATATATATATATATATATATATATGTATATATATATATATATATATATATATATATATATTTATATTCATGAGGTATTAAAATGACATTGTTTCATCCTATACCTACTTCATCAGAATCTGATGAGGGTGACATGCAACAAAATATGTTAATGCAATAAATTGTCCCACTTTGTTTTTTTGAATATACTTCTGTCAGATGAATTGGAGCTTATCCGGATACTGGTCTTTATGTAGTTATGTCATCTTTTGGAACCACTTTTCGCTCTAATGTTCTGAAGATGCCTACCAATCCTGGGCGAAGGGTAAGCAGTTACGTAAAATAAATGATTTAAGACGTACTAGTCTCAAGGAATCATTCATTTCTAAATTGTCAACATTCTACAACATTCTCTTGGATCCCCACCCCTCTATTTCTCTCTCTCTCTCTCTCTCTCTCTCTCTCTCTCTCTCTCTCTCTCTGCCCCTCTCTCTCTCTCTCTCTCTCTCTCAGACACTTACACATATATGTTTGCGCCTTTGCATGTGCGTGTCTTAGTACGTATATGCGTTTGTATGTGTGTGTGTTGAATCAGATATGACTATAACTCAATAGACAGCTGGCTAATAAGATGAATAGACGGAGATTTGAGATGAGAAATGAATAAAAATGGATCTAAAATATTTTCGTTTTTTACAGAGCTTCATTCAAAAATATAATTGCTGCAAAATTGTAAAGATTATCTATGGCACTAGTGAATCATCAATATATCATAAATAAACTGCTAAATTCAAATGACTCCAGCAATTTCCATGCTTACTGATTGAGGTGAGTGACCCTGCGTGATTAAATGATAACCGTCACATAGTGGATTAAACTCTCAGTTGCTTGCAGTGCGTGGAAAGCCGTGAATATGAATCCAAGTTATCACCTAATCGTTCATCCGTGCGGATAAGTGATTAACACAAGTCATAAAACTCTCACGTTGGATTGCACAATAGACTTTACCTCCAATGAAGTTGGAGAATTCATAATTGAAATTACGAAGCTGATATATAAATATTAAGGTTTATCAAAAGTATTTTCTTAATTACAGACTCTGAAGCTTATTTCGTGTCACACATATCTGATGTCTATGACTTCATTATATTATCATACTATTAACACACTCGACATGTTTATGACCTTTGATCATCGGTAAAAAGGAGGGATTATTAACCAATCACGAGATTGGCTTTTGGAACAATAGTATTTGAAAAAAGTTGAGTTATATTTGAAAAAATTAGGGTTGAGATTCGGTTAAGGAAGTACTTTATGATTTATTGATGAGAATGTATCTTATGTTATTCTAACTATGGACTGAAAAAAATGAGACATTTACTTGTTACATTTGAAATACTATTTAACTCTATAAACTATAAATGACATAGAAATATTACTTCTTTTTTTTAGATTATCCCTTGTTTTATTCATAAATGAGGACAGGAGAAAAAATCAACTTTGGTAGTTTACTAACTGAAGAGGTAAGGAGGGAAGGAAACGAAAAAAGGTAGATAGACTGATAAGAAAGTAGGAGGGAAAACGACAGTAGAGAAAAGTAGTTTACTGAGGAGAGTACTATACACACACACACACACATATATATATATATATATATATATATATATATATATATATATATATATATATATATATATATATATATATATATATGTGAACTCTCAATCGAAGTGACACGAAAAATAGGTTACAACAATCGTAATACTTCTTGATCCTTCATCATCAAATATATTTTGGGGGTACCATAACTAAGCATGCTCTGTGTTTCCAACAATGGAATTTTTAGTATATTATAATTTCCATATACAATGCATGATGGTAATACTCTATATGAATTGATGAACTATATGTGTAATGAAACGTATGACATGAGCTAAACCTTAAAAGCATAGCTGAGAGAGGGGTACTTTTTAATCAACACTGTTGGGGGGGGGCCATATTCATATAATATTTTTATTTTTGTTTTTGAGTCCCCAAAGTAGCTACATGGTGAATGTACAAGAAAGAGTACTATGATATCAAATTATGTGTAAAAAAAATTCTAAAGACCATACATGAAATACATCAAGAGATATTGGGGAATAAACGGCTGATATTACATGTTTTAAGCTGTGAAAATTTCCAATATATATATATATATATATATATATATATATATATATATATATATATATATATATATATATATATATATATATATATATTGAATGATTGATTGATTGATTGATTGATAATACAATCAATTTATATATTGATTAATCAGTCGATAGATGAATATGAACTGTGCATTTAATTGGTAACATCATCAGTAGCAGCAGCCATTGAAACTCACACGAGATCGCTCGAAAACAATGGAAAGTGAGATATTAATAATAACTCTTGGTGATAGAAAAAGATAAACATCGATCTGAGACAATCTCAGAGTGTAGGGTAGCCTTTAAGTGATTAAGCAACTAAATTGAGATGGACAGTGCACACAGGGAGAAGGAGGAACAAAAGGTTAACCGATGCGGCAGTACGAAATAATCTGACACTAAAATTGAGTCTGCAGAGGGAACAAGGCTGAGATCACTGCAACCATGCATGTCATGGAAGGAGATAGGTAAGGCCTTTGTCCAGCACCAGGCATAATAGTTCATTATGATGACGATGATGATGAGATAGATGCTGAAAATATTTTCAGCCACGATGTTGCACAATCTGATGAGGTTATTGCAAAATGGTTGAATTAATTACTTTCTTCGTGTCGACCTCTAAATGCATTTTACGGTTAGATCGATACAAGTGCCCTAAGGTCGGCGACCGAATCGGCTCGGTACCTCAGGTGTCCGTACTGAATAGAAATTGATTCAGATTCCACCCGATGGTCGGAAAACAAACCAACTGTTTATGATAGAAATTCGTTGTGGTTCCAATGTTTTATGCACATTCGGGAAAATACTAATATTAGTTATGTGTTGTTGCATTCTTATGAGAACCCCTTAGAGGAAGATTTACATGAACTAAAATCGTCACCCAGAACTGCCATCTCAACCGTCAAAATATGTTTTTTTTTAGTTTTCAGATTGATTCAGATGACTTGTATGTATGAAGCGTATACGCTGCATCAAGGGTTGAAATTTCAAAATTGTATTCTCTACAACGTCTGGAGAAGACAGTTCTGTTTTTTTTTCCAAAGTCCTCCTAGGTTAGTTTTTAGGGGAGTTTTTAGTTGCACTGAGAGCTTAAATTTTATTTGTCCTTCACTGCATGCAGGGAAAATATATGATTTCGATAAAATTCATACTGTTCTAGTGGTCTCTGACAACAAAAAGCGACGGGGAAAACTTGTTTAATGATCACCCATATCCGATTCTTCAACATGGCATGTTACCGAAAGACATTGGTCACAGGACGGTGTCAACAGAGTGTCTAACCAAATTTATCTAAAATGCATTAATATGAATGATGACTTTTATCAGAAGTACACACAATGTTTTATTGGATAATTATATGCATATCTCTCCAACAAAATTACCATCTAACGATCCTCTAACTGCCCCTTCTTCATCACACACACACACACATATATATATATATATATATATATATATATGTATATATATTTATATATAACACTAATCAGATAGCAGTATAGCATAATATGATAATATAAAGCAACGTCGTCTGATGAGACCTAGAGATGGCAGAAACATGAACTAGTTTGTGTAGCGAATCCACCTTTCTACTATTTATTTCCAGCTCTACTCTAAAACAATTTGATTTTTATAGTATAAAGTTGAATATATCGACCATTTCATGAAATTAATCTATTACATATTGCTTTATATTATGATATTATGCTATACTGATAACATGATCCGTATATATATATATATATATATATATATATATATATATATATATATATATCATCAGTCTTCCAACATCTGTCGTTGGACATAGACCTTCCCCAGGATGCACCACACTATATACATACACATATATATATATATATATATATATATATATATATATATATATATATATATATACATACATACATACATATACATATATACGTGTTCACTCTTTAAAACGGTGTTGACAAACTTATGACACGTGTATCTGCAGTGACAGGTTGTAGGACTTTACGTAACATAATTAAAAAAATGTGTTCGATTCAATTTTATCATCTTAGGATTTGATGTACATTTGAATAGTCAAATTATATTCCATTAATATGTATCAATTGCCTGAATGTATTCAAAAATACCTCACTTATCTATAAACATTTACCTGAAACTAAAATACATACAATGTAAGTATATGTGACATTCATATTATTCAAATAATGATAGTTTTGACACACCAGACTTGGAAAGCTTCGCCATCATTGATCTTTGCGTATAGAAAACGTACCATTGGAGGGATATTTGTCTTTCTTGTGTCATTATCATTTGAAGAAGAATTTAAATAATTTGGGGAAAATATGTAGTTAGACTTGTGGCTAACGGGAGAGCATTGTCACTTGAAAGGCCATGATTATGGGACAATGATTTCCTTGTGTACTCTTGGGCATAGGATTCAAATATGGATGTTAATTGAGCATATTACGGCGGGTATTCAAGAGATATTCAAGTTGACAAAGGGTCATTCTATATCGTCGGATAACTTTTGCACTCCCTTTCATACACCTAATCAACATCCAGATTCTGATTCTACACCCAGAATTACGTCAGGAAAACATTGTCCCACAAATCGCTTTTTCGGTGGGCAATGCTCCCCTTACGATAACTGATAGGGATTGACAATGATGTATTCAATGGTATGTTACTGCTGATGGTGTATCACTGATAAAACAAAACGCTTAATGCACAAAATATCAAAACATATCCAATTATTGTAGCCTTCAAGTGAGTTCACGATTATCAAGTTATTTCCAACTCAGCATAACTATGGGTTTTTTTTTTGTTTGTTTTTTTTTTTTTTGTTTCGTTTTTTTTTGGGGGGGGGGGCTGTTCCCAAATATTATTTCATTATTTGTACTGTAAGAGTCCCCAATATATTTTCAGTTTTAAATAGAATCCAACCAATATTTTTCTTAAATAATTCTTCAAAGAGATTCTATAATAGTCATTTTCTTTTTTTTTATCCATTTTCATTGTTTACTGAATGATAACGATTATGTTTTTCTCAACATTCTTTTAAATACTTATGTTTTCTTTCGTATTATTATGGATCATTCATTGTTTCACGTCTCATTTTCATAGACTAACGTATATATATATATATATATATATATATATATATATATATATATATATATATATATATATGTGTGTGTGTGTGTTTGTGTTTCTGGTGGGTCTTGCAGACTTTCTCTCCTACTTGGGTCGATTCCAAACATAGTGTATTTCGATATATATAGATATAGATTGATAGAGAGACAAGAACAGAGATCGACGGTTAGAACAGATATCGATTTATAGATACGAATAAACATGAGCAGGGATAGATGAATACAAGCATAGATAGATAGATAGATAGATAGATAGATACATACATACATACATACATACATACATATAAACGAACTGACAGATGGTGATAGATTATTCATATATTTATATGAATAGATTTATATATGCATATTTATTGGCACCCAGTTGTACAACCAGACGTTTTGATATGAAACTATACAACTTCTCTTTATCTTCACAATGTGTGATCTAGCCGAATTTGGCACATATACAAAGGACACATATTAGAATCGTTTAAATAATCACCCGATGGACTGAGCTGTCGAGTCGAACGGGCCACCTTTCTTACAGCACCATTGTTGTTAATGTGGATGATTTTGTCTACATTGGCTGACCAGGCCATTGCATGGACGGAGCTGACGCTGACAGTCTGGAAGGGTGGGGCTGTGTCCAGGTGGTGGATGTTCTCCTACCGAGTCGTTAAATCTACGCCAACCCTGCCTCTTTCTCTCAATTCGGTGTCACTCAAAATGCTCCAGCTGCTGAGACAGATCTTCTACCACCTAGCTCTGTTTATTGCCATGACCTTCATGTCCCTCTAAGCGATATTGCAGGCCTCGAGGGGGTTGCTTTCGGGACAATCTTGTCTGTCTTGTCGTCTTATCGCGAATGTTTCGAACATTCCATTATTTGAGTTCTAGTCAGGCAAGAATCATGTATGATAATGGAAGTTCCGTTATCTTAAACCGCTCTCTAACTAACGAACTTATATTACAAACGGAAAATTAATAAGTTGCTTTAATCAAAACTTTAATGACTGAAGGCTTGAAACTTCTAGAAAATCTGAGATCTACAAAGGAGCATTTCTAAAAGATTTAACACTACAGCCATTATTGATTGAAATGAATTAGTTATTTAATCAAAAATTACTTTTAATTGATATTCTATGAATTGATTATGTTTTATACTCTAAAAATGTCCATGTCATCGTTGGATAACTCGTAAATTTTGAAAAACTCTGTTCAAATCAAGATTCTAGACGTTTCACTGTGCACAAATAGAATTTGACCGAATATACAGTATGCTACCGAATGGACAGATATCCATTTACTCTTGGAAGTCGCGTACAAGGTGCCTTGTTTCTTGAAATATCATTTTATATGATTAATTGAACGGCAAAAATAATGCTTCACAAACTATTTAACTCATACATCAAAAAATAATGTAAAATTAACTCACGAATACTTGCATATTTGGTGGGTAATTATTACCTGTAGTATGTGAAATATGCAACTCAAAGAAGACATAATAAAAACAATCGCGTGCACATTTCCGTGTCATTTAAAAAAATACCAGCACGGAAATCTTTTAAGGTACGTGATCAAAATGCCACGCTTTCAAAAACTGAACGTACACCAGGCATATATGTTATCTGTCACGAGACGAAGACACGTTCATCCCGAAGGGAAGGCAAACAAACAGAAGAAGATTTTCTCAACTTGGTAATCGATATTGGAATTCTTTTCTTTTCAACCATTAGAGACCAACAGCCTAATAACATGCAAGCGGTGCAAGAGACGTGATCTGAGGAAATTTACAGACTCGGTTTGGAAAAACACTTTGTAAATATTTACAGGTAAAGGAGGCATTTCCTCTTCTATAGCACGAAGATTATAATCAAACAGTGATCGATGAATGGATGGATTTATTCAAAGGTCGGGGGACTGGTTTACTAATTTACAACTCGGATAGAGACAATTTGGAGAGGGACAACTCGGATAGAGACAACTCGGATAGAGATAACTCGACACGAGGAGCAGATTGAGATAAATAGATAGGTAGATTGACATAGACAGACCTAGATAGATAGATAGATAGATAGATAGATAGATAGATAGATAGATAGATAGATAGAAAATTAATATGTAGACTTGTATAGACAAGTGAATATTGATAGACCTTGATAGATGGAAATTGATTGAAATAGATGGATCGATAAATAAATATAATTCGTAGACGTATAGATAGACTTGTAGAAAGGAACTGAATGATAGAAACAGACTGAAAAACAGAGAAAAACAGATAGATAGATGGACTTGTATAGATAGATAGATTGATAGATAGATCGATAGATAGATAGGAACAAACAGACCTGTGTGCACAGATACATAGAAAGATTGATAGATATAAACAAACCTGTATAAATTGATAGATAGATTGATAGAAAGATAATTGGATTTTCAGAACTTTTTTTTTTTACGTAGACTGACTTTCACACTTAATTGATTGAAGAGTTAAATTCACGAATTCCTATCCAACTTAGTGGAATGATTTGACATTTCCGAAATTTAAATTTATTGCCAGACTGAAGCAAATTCTGTCTGAGATCCGTTAATCTAATTTCAGCTAAATTTCAACCGAATTCTCAAGAATAGTTCACCGTTACTTTAACAATAATTCAACTCTACTTATTGAAACTAACGGCTGCGTGTATGCATTTTACTCTTTGCTCAATCCTATGTTCAGGATCGTATATGTCTAGGTCTATTAATTAATGAAAACTTTATAGGCAGATTGGGTTCTCAACCCTTTGGAAGTCGACCCTTCTAGAAGGAGGATTAGGGAGTGGATCCCTTTCAAGTTGTTTCAACCCCAAATCTGACGTCTTTCTGGTAGTCCAGCAACCGCGCTGAAGCCAAACTCGTCTCGTTTGTTCCCTCTAAATCGCACCAGCGATGCCAAAAGGGTGATTCTGATGATTCGGCATCCCGGTGACACCATACGCTTAGCCCAACCCTGTCCTAAGGAAGGGCCGTTCTATATCCTTCGGGAGCCAATTCATTCATGTCCGAATCGCCTCCAACTAAATATTAAAGATGTTAAGTCAATAAGGATTATTTCCTAGGATGAATAACTTTGGCTCAGTTGCGATTTCCAATGGGAAATTATATGCAGAATCCACTTAATTAATACAATAGATCTTGAATATTCTGTAAAATAGTTAAATCATCGAAGTTTTCATTACTGTCAATGTCTATCCCCCTACCCGGGGTGGTCTCTGTTGTAATATAGACAGGAACAAGACTGGCTGCTGCAAGGTCAAATTCTACTCCAACTTCTATTTCGACAGAAAATGATATGGTTACAGCACTTTATTGTCCATATGATGAATAAATAAAAATTATGAAAATATATTTTTCAGTATTTTGTCTTATTACAGATGATTATCTTCAGTGGAATACAATTTGGCGGGGAATTTGACCATGCAGCTGTCAGGCGTGTTCCTGTTCATCTTGTTTGTATTGTTTCGCCCTTTTGCAACAGAACGTTAATCCCCAACAAGTACTTTACTCATTTCAATCCAGATGACTCACTAACCTGGCAACACAACATCAACTTAACAATGAGTGTAGGATATGATAAGCCCGTCGGTTGCAAGGTAAAACTCCACATTCACTTCTATTCCAACTGAAGATGACCACTTCCACTTATGTATTGTACATTTAATTAAAAAATTTTGAAAACACATTTCTCAATATTAATGTACTTATTAGTTAGAATGAAATAAGCCTTTGCATATTTGCATGATAAATTTTGTTATTACCTAAGACTTGTCTGTTTCACTCAGTCATTAAGACTACCTCGTGATAATGACTTGGTTATAAGTCCCAAACCTAGCAAAAGAATGTGGATTTCATATGTCTGTTCACACTGTTGAGGATTATTCCTGTTGTTCAATACCAGACCTGATACTGACTCGGTTGGAGAATGTTTTACGTACAACAGATTAAGTTCCTTCCAATTAGATAAATTAATGGTATTGCTTACCATCGAAATTGGCTTTTGATGCTCAGCCATTTTCCACTTTCAATCAATGATTACTGAAGTATGAAATAAGTCATTGATTCACTCGCTCAGCTGCTTACCTCAAACGGTATATTTACAATTGTCTCTAATAGATATTTGATCGATTAGTCCTATGTCTACTTCCAGGGGACCGTCCGTTGTGACAATCCTTTCTGGCAACAATTAACAAAACGAGCTTTCTGGCCATAAATGTATGGCTGACTTTCTAAACCTTTCTATAGTTTTCGTTAAAAGTTTGAAAACATGGAGCTGGCTTTGATTTCTTTCTCAACCGTAACAGGAACATCCAGAGAAAAAAGAAACCTTTCCAAGTTTTGGAAAGTAAAGATTGAGAATCGTTTACCCGTGATGAAATCACAACCAACAGATTGGCAGTAGTGTCTCTTACCGATCGAGCTAAATTGATAAGTCACACATATGTAAAAACATTTATGCCGGAAATATGTAAGTGTTTATCTAATTCCAATGAATAAATACATTTATGAGATTACCATCCCCTGATTGTGATATGAAATTACCACAAAAAGCAATCTCATTAATGTTTTCTTACTGATTGAGCTAAACTGACACGTCTACCATATCTGCAAATACGCACTGAATTATTTCATTCTAATAGATACGTATATTTATACTAAAAAAATATTTTGATCTCTTTAATTTATCAAATATACTATACTGAAAAGGCAGTAATCATCTCAAGTCGGAATAAAAGTAGGGGAGATTTCACCCTTGCAGCAGCCAGGATTGTGTACGTCTGGTTTGCCTTATTGATTTCGGCAGAAGTAGAAGATAGATTACCTCCATTTTTTCACCAGCATTTTCAACAGGGTTGGACTGGAATTGGATAAAACGTGAATTATCATTAATATCAAATCAATGTGGGCATCTTTTAAATATACATCAGGTTGAGTGTTCCCCGTTTGGATAAATAGATATGGATGTTTAGTAAAATTGGCTTTTCAAGCAGTGCTATTTCAAAGGCTTAACCACTGATTACTGAAGTGTGAAATAAATTATTAATCCATCCGTTCAACTGCTTGTCTCAAATTGCATATTTACAATTGTCCCTCATAGATATTTGTTCGATTATTCCCTCTCTGGTATGTGCACAGATTTGTAGGACCGTCCATGGAGACAATTCTCACTGGTAATAGTTAACGGAATGACCTTTTTATCCATAACTGAATGATTAGTGTTTTATAGTTCTCTATTAGAAACCATCATAAAAAAAACTGTCACTGAAACTGCCAAAGAGGGTTTCTTCTGTTTCTAACTTGGTCTTGCTAGGTATGCATGTATCATGTATACCGGTCTTATCAATGGAACTACAAGGCTGAACATTCAAACACGTATTCCTTCAGCCCAGATTTTTTTTAACCTCTCTCTAATAGGATTTTGATGGTTGGCGATCAATTTAAAATAAAGTGTATGATTGTTTATTCGTACCCAGCAGCTCTTACGCTCATCTTCTCTTTTAGATTTCAGACATTTTTTAGTGATCACTGCCCAAAAAAGCCGACAGAAGTAAGATTAATTGATCGTTCCTCTTTGTTATTGATCACCCCTAACACATGCTTTTAAAAGACATCAGTAATATGATGGTATCTATTAAGGTACTAACTACATCAGGAATTTTAATTATTCCTAGATCGCCAACTTGAGTAAAAATTAAGATAAGGTCAGCCACAATTTCGCAGATGATTTCTGGGAATCCAAGGAGTGATTTGTGATGTCCAGTGGTTTTCTGATATTTTTGCAACACGTTCAGCCGATTGTAATTTCAGTTTTCTCATTGTTCCGATGATATTTTGGGGTCATATCTTTTCTTCGTTATATACTGAAGATACATTGGTTGCAAACAAAAAATGGCAATAGGCTGGTCATGTAGCAAGGATAGCAAACCACGACTGATACTGTATATCCCTATAAATCATAAGAAAAACTGTGTCCGGTAGAAAAATAAGATGGCGATAAGTTCAGGGAGCACTAGCTCAGCGACGCCCACAGTAGAGAGGTTTTGTGAATTTTGAGGAAGGTCTATGTTTAACAACCGACACTAAAGGGCTGATGATGATGATGATGATGATGATGATGATGATGATGATGATGATGAATACTGAATTTTATCATGTAACAATCATGTTGGGATTTAGCAGTGATCTATACACACAAGATATAAGAACTTAGTAGTTTTCTCGTTTAGAAATGCGCTCAGATTATGTCTACAGCCGAATTGGATATCCATTATTCAACTCTCATTGAAAGAATTCTTGTGTCTGAGAGTATGTACCACGATTACTTGGTAACTTGTCAGAACTGTTAGTCAGGATACGAGGCAGTGTTGTGTCAGGTCTGAAGTAATTTGAATGAACGGTTCTCGAGAAAGCTAATAAAATAGATTAATTAAAGGAGACAGATCTTTATTCATGTATAAATTGTATAATTATAATCAATCTTCATTGGTTTCTGCGTTTGAGAATCATCTGATTAAAGAAATAAAATATCTGAATTAGCAACATAGAAGAAATATAACTGAAATACTCTGAAGCCATAGTTCCGTAAGACAGACAGAAAATTATCATACATGGCAATTACAGCATAACCCTGTGGTTTTCTATCTTCTCTTCTCTCATGAATGAGTCTGTGTCTATCATTGTCAAAGATGTTCACTTTGTGAAACACCCACATCATTTACTTATTTTCGCTGGCAACTTACAATAAGTTCTATTATGTTAGCTGACCACGGTCAGGATCAACGGCTGTGACCTCTTTTTCCGGTTTCTTAAAACCTCCCCGATATAATCAATAAACCATTTAGGGTTGCCAAAATATGCTTTCAGTCTATTCTGTTTGTTGTTATTCAAGAGATCTTCGTCTAAAAATATCTTTGCCAGACAACTTTATTCTTTAAATCAGTCGTCAGAAGCAACTTTACTGCAACACTCTGTACCAGTCTTTTCAAAATACGTACAATGAAAATTTAGAAAGACTTTTTTTTGCATGGGAATTTTGAAATGATATTCTGAATGTAAACATTTCAGATGCGTTATAACTCTCCAAAGAAATCTGAATTGTTACACTTCAGTTAGATGACCCCAGCAACGATTTAAAAAGCTTGGTTCTTGGTGGAAACAAATAAGAGCTGGTGAATGAGCAGGCATCAACTAACAGTTGCTGATTCGACTCATCACATCCAATCACTGTATTAGAAAATTAAACAACATATTCACAGGAGAAACCATTTTTTCCGAGTATTCCTGAGGAAGAAACTCGAATTTTTAGTTCATCTTTAGTTTCTATAGTTAAAATCTCAGTCTAAAAAGTCATCGCAATAAAGAGTTATTTTAAATTATCATTGTACATATTTCTTCTTGGAATATCCAGAATAATTCCTCAGTGTTCAACAAAATCACTAAAAAAATTTTGTTATTCTTTGCCCCTCTCCCCATCTGAACATTCTTTTTTCTTGCAGCAACCCTGACCTTCATCTGGACTTCGAAGGGCATCTAACTTTCCAGCACCCTTTACTGACCCCCTTTGAGTTACCGCCCCCTCTACCTCTGAAGTCTCCTTACCATTCTGATATCTGAAGCCCCCCCCCTTCGAGTCTCCAACAACTCAACGGGTTTGGCAGCATATCCACTGAGGATTACTACATTCTTGTATCAAAAAACCCGTCAACCAAAACATCAACATAGGATTTTAAAGTTTTCAAGTGATTCTAGCTGACTATATATGTATGTGCCACGTGTTCATGAAGCACCAATGGATTCTGAAAAATTAAAGTCAGAGCATTTACTCATTGTGTTTAGAAAAACTGCTTTTTATATATATATATATATATATATATATATATATATATATATATATATATATATATATATATATATAAAACAGATTCTTTAAAGGGGTAATTTACAAAATAAGTTCATCCTAATTTGGTCAAGTTATGTTCAGCTCGTTCACGTCTATTTTGTTTTCGTTTTTTGTTTTTTTTTTGTCTTTTTACCGAATTTTGCCTCTATTGTGATCCAATGATAGACGAGAAAATTATCATATCAATCAACCCCTTTCCGAATTTTTTAATTGATCCCCTCCAACACGGCATGCTGCCAAAAGACGTTGGTCCCGTGATAATGTATATTGAATGACCAAATAGACCCCTTATTTGTTATTAGTTAAGAGATCGTCTAAAAATATCTTCGCCAGACAACTTGAGCGTATTAATCAGTCAGCAGAAACACCTTCACTTGAAAGACTCAACACGATTGCCGTTGGCAGTTATTGTAGTATAGCTGGCTATTATCGAATATCCGAAAGTTCCGGAACGGACTAGTCAACCGGACATTCGCAGAGAATCCAGATGAAAATTCCTAATATAATTGTCTTGTGCAACGTGGAAAACAGAAGAACGTAGACAGAAAGTGCCGTCGAGGTTTTATATGGAAACACTCAACTGATCAGATCATTTTAAAAGGAGAAAAACAACGTGTCATTCATTCCACCTGCTAATAATGATTGGCTGTTTATATGAGAACTGAAAGAGGTAGTTTACTAACCACTTGGATCAACTGAAAATACCTTTATTTGGAGTCGATGGTGCAGGTGGCCTGATGGTTAGCAGCTCGGAGAGCCAAGATCAAACACCGATTAAAAAGGTTTGTGTTCACTTGACAGTAATACTTTCGGAAAAGATATGGATCGAACTCTTTTCTCTCAAGGTATCGATGAATAGTGTGGCAAAATATGTTGTGTAGCCATGGTTGGACACCAGTTTGCAAAACAAACAATCCTGATTTCAGATGTTGACAAACTGCTGAACAGGTTTTATATGGGAACCACTCAGCTTATCACATTGGAATAGAGATGAACTTGTCATTCATTCTGCCTGTTCATAGTTACTGGTTATTTATATCAGGGAAGAGGCAATGCAGATAACACCTCCGAAAATGTAATTGAATGAGCCGAGATCAAACTCCAGTGAAGACATTTTCAGTTTACTTTGCACTAATTACATTTGGAAAAATGTGAATCCATGTCTCTTCTCTAGCTATGGGTTAAATAATGCAACATGAAAATAGATAAGTAGATAAAACTTGCAGAACGTCTTATATGGAAACACTTTGCTGGTCATATAATCAGGGTTAAAAACTATCTCATTCATTCCACCTGCTCGCAATTACTGGTTATTGGTATCGTGACTAAGGCAGACAGTTTATTGAACATCCGTATCATTTGAATATAGACTTTTTTCTTAGAGAAAATCCAAATGAAAGTCCATGTAAACGCTGCTTAGTGCACGTAGCCGAGGAGCAGTGGTTAGCGATTTTTTTCTCGGTTGCCATCACAGCAGGAGTGAATTCGATGCTCTCAAAGACCTTGAATCTTATTCCAAGAATCGATATATCACAAATGTTCAGTTATTTATTGTTCATAAAGATTGAAGAAATCACTGTTAGTTTGCAGCCTGATTACTCGGCAACTGACCATTTCAGGGAGTTCACATATGACAGATACACCAGTCAGCAAGCACGGCAGTGCAGCTTTTTTCGTTTAATCAAATGAAATTGAAAAAAAACATTTTTCAAATTATAATTTTTTCCATATTCTGAAAAATATCCTTCTCCACTTTTGTTGTTTTGAAATACCTAAATTTCGATATGAAATATGTAAATCGGTGACACCGAACAGAAGTAACAGATTTTCTTTAAATCTGTGGTTTCATACGATGTACAGAAAATTATATCACATAGTAGGTTGTTCCACACACTATGAAGTGCAATCTTTTTTGAAACATGCACTTTTAGAACACGTACCGTCCCATTCACATGGAAGGGGTTGAGCCTTCTTAGGGAAGATATTTGAACGTTTATCACAGAGCTTTCAACAAGTTAGTGTTTTGCTTTCTTTGAGCGCACCGTCTATAATGTCTAAGTATGTCACGAAGTATTATTTATATAAGTATAATTTTGTACAACTTTCAAAAGCTCCATTTCTCGGGTCAGTTGAACTGTTGGGAAGGCATTATATATCTGGCTTGGCCAGCATAAAGTAACAAATGCTATTTTTGAGAAGTGTGTCGCCATGTACACATTTAGGAAAGACACTCTCATTCCATCAAGGTTAACATCAATTACGCCGAGATATTTCTCATCTCGTAATGCATAATTCTATAATGGTCATCGTCTCTTATTCGATTAGGGTCACATTTCTTACTTCGATCGTCATCTCCGTCTTTTTTTCTATAACGCTCAGCATCTCTTACTCTATGAATACCAACGAGATGATCGTATTCATTGTTATTCTACAAATGTTGTCAAAACTTGTCCCGAATTATGTTCCTTCATCATCACCTTTTTAGGGTCGTTGGATACTGGCTATCCCCAAGGTTTGCCAGACTTCTCTCTCATTGGCGTTATGGAGCTGTTATATTCTGAACTCTCCAAGTCATAGATTTTTCCCTCGAACAGTTTCGAATACGTTTTTTTTTAATCAAAGATGTTAGTCTTAATGCCCAGCAAGTGTTCGATATTATAGTAACATGACTTGCTAATTTCCATATTTATTTTCTGATGGATTCTATGATGTGTCTGACTCCTTTTTTTTTTGTCTAATGTTTTGCGCTTTTGTGTGATCTCTCCTTTAATATTCAGTATGTATCTTTTTTTCAGCATGTCGCATGGTTCTGGAATTGAAAATCAATCTTTTGGTCAGGTTCGATGTTTCCGTTCCATAGATAACTGTCGAGGGATATACATTGGTTGCCGACTCATTTTTTTAGGAACTAATTCTGTTTCTTCGTTTATTAAGGTTAGGCTTACTCTACCAAAAACTTTCCGAAGAGTGATTCTTCGCTTGGTCTTTTCACCTGTCGTAGATTTCAAGGAGATTCATTGCACAAGGAAAATTAGATGCCAGGGTCACATTTCTTATTGCTATTCTCACCCTGATTCCTATATCAGTGTGCATCTAATTATTCTATGAATATCAACGTCTCTTATTCCACAAATGTTGTCCGATCTACGTTACCTATCCAAGTTGTTTCTTCACTCTCCATTAGAAACTGTAAATCAAAACTGTCATTATCAGTATATGTGTCTCCAGTTTTCAAATGGGTGTGTTTGGCTGACATACAGGTTGGCCAATGGAGCTTGGGGATGCAAACTTAAAGATGTATAATTGAAAAAAAACTCTCAATAGGTCTTCAATGGGTGTCAATTTTCAATCAAATTTCATACTAAATTGGTTATTTGATTTTGTCCGGCAGTATTCACGTTTGTTTTTCGAAATTCTAGACTCTTTCGGTGATCACTGACCAACAAAAGTCGAGAGCCGTAACCTATTCATTGATTGATCCTTTTTCCAATTTCTCCCAAAATTTGTTCCCCCCAAATGGCATGTTACCAAAAGGTGTTTGTCACCTGGCAGTTTTGATTGAATGATTAACCAGACCTATTTTGTACAACGGCCCTCTTCTCTCATTCTATGAATATCAACGTCACTTATTGGACAAATGTTGTCATATCTCATCCGGAAGTGTCCACGTTACCTATCCGATATGTTCACTCACTTCCTATCTCATTACTACCTAGGCATTCGGAATACCATAAATACGTTCGTGTCATATTCGATAAGTGCCAATGTCTTTTATCCCCATAATATCCACATCTCTCGCACGTCGTTTTAACAACATGAACCAAAAGTTTAACATCAAAAGATTAATATCAATAAAAAAAAACGGCATAAAACAAATATTGAAACAATATTATACAATATTATGTTAAATAAAAACAACTTATTACAATGTATCTAACACCTTCTGCACTCGAGATATTGATGCAGGTATGTAAATCTATAGATATATCCCTCCCGCTGAATTTATGTGAACATATTCAGTTATCAGGATACACATGGATATTTTATTTCTGTTTACTTGTTTTTACTTACGAATTCATCAGCTAAAATGGTTTTATTTCGATGTAAGAAAAAAGTAGGTATTCCGATTCTGCGAAACAGAGGTGTTAGACTCGTTACTTTTTCAGATCTTATCGAAAATTTATGAACTGACGGCTCGAGGAAACACGATTTCAATGTGTATTTTTTCTCACACCGTGTTTTATAAGAGATGATTATTTGTTTTTGTTTTTCTCCAGCTATCTTTAGTTGTTGTTTTTGTTTTTGTTTTTTTTTACGTATAATATATTCCGAATAAAGAGACAATTAGATTATATCTATGTCCTGCTATATGATATTACCTTACAAGTAGAAGTATATGAGTTTTATCACAAAATTACTCATGTTACATCACTATATATGCAAAGTATACAGCCAATGCATCCTCTCAAAAGTCACCAATGGAGCTGACGGTAACTGAACGATTGGCCCAGGAAATGAGAACCGCACAACGTGCTCTGATGAGAATCAGGCTCAACATCAGATGGAGATAACATTAGACTTTACATTATATTAAAGAAAAAAAAACATCGTAAAACCCATTAGAATACTCAAATGGCAATGGTCTGGTAATGTTGCCAAAATGTCAGTTAACTGCTTGACATCACAACTCATAATATGAAACGCGTTATCACATGAATATACACTTTGAGTCATGATGTCCAGCATTTGTCTGAAATTCTTGCATCATGGCCAGTACACCCTTCTTTTCAAAACTTATATGATTTTTTGCTCTTGTTGATCTTCCTCTGTTGCTTGCTTTATTCCTTCTCTTGTGGAAGAATTCCTGAAGATTCGTTGTCCCGGGAAGGTGTGGTGGATTATTCTTATTTTCAATCTTGATCTCTGTGTCTTTTTCTCAAACATATCTGTTGCACCTAACACTGATTATATTAAAAATCGTGTGAACACATATGCTTTCATTGTCCAGTTGCCATCATCAGGAACCTCTCGTAAGGGGAGGGTAATTCTGACAAGCAGTCACAATAGTGTAACTACTTAGGTTCCATTATTTATCAATACATATATGTGTGTGTTTATGTGTGTGTGTGTGTGTGTGTGTGTGTTTGTGTGTGTGTGTGTATGATTTTGCATGTGCAGGTGTTTGTGCATGTATGTGCATGTGGATGCACAGGCATATTTATATATATGTATGTGTATATATAAATATACATATATATATATATATATATATATATATATATATATATATATATATATATATATATTTTTGCATGAGTGAGTGTCTGAGTATCTGAGTGTATGTTTGTGTGTGTGTGTGTGTGCGTGTGTGTGCGTGTGTTTGTGTGAATACGGTGATAAAATGATAAAGTTTGCTACATGCATATTGACATATAGGCAAATCCACATTAAAACTGATTTCCAAGGCAAATAGACCAAATTTCTTTGGATTATTTGAGCAGCACAATTCTCTTATTAATTCATTCATCTTAATCATACCACTGAAATAAATACTACACATTCCTTTGCATATTGATCGATTTCTGGAATATATATATGAGCCAGAGAGTATTCAGGAGGAACTCACAATGAATTTTCTTCAGTCAGTGACCATATATATATATATATATATATATATATATATATATATATATATATATATATATGTATATATATATTTTTTTTAAATATACATATATATATATATGTATATATATATATATATATATATATATATATATATATATATATATATATATATATATGAATAGTAGAATGTGGATTCGCCACACACACTAGCTCATGTTTCTGCCCTCTTTGGGCCTCATCAGGCGAATTGATATATTATGTCATACAGCTAGCCTGATTAGTATCACATATACTATACACACACATACACACACTCACACACACACACACATACACACATATATATATATACATATATATATATACCGATATATATGTGTGTATATATGTATCGTGTATATACATACATGCACATATACATTTGAGAATCGAATTTGAGAAACAAATTATTCGTGGTAAACCATAGTATAACAATTGTGTGTATGTGTGTGTGGAGGAGGGTAAAAGATATGTTCATTTCGTAAAGGAGGGGGGCTGATCTAATGAGCAACATTGGTAACCACCTGGTGCATTTTGATTCTTATCACTAGACTTGACTCCTATCGATCAAAGAATTATCAGACTCACATCAAAGGAACTGATTTGCCAGGCACATACAACGACATTAAGAAAGCTAAAAATCAAGTACGACTGACTTCCGATTTCTCTTCAGACAAGCGACCATCTACTGACTGATATGCACGTTAACAAGACCAGCGATATTCAAACTGTGTTCCACGGAATCCTGGGGTTCTGCCCAATTTCTCAATGGCGTCCACAACACAAACCGACCTTTTTCTTGAGAATTTTCCATCATATAAACGGTTCTTTCATAATTTCAACATATTGAGACTCTTATCTGAATTCCAAATTCTCTTTTTAACACATTCCTTGAAATAAAAAAAATGTTTCAGTTATTTACATGATACAAACGCTGCTCAGTCAGTAGTCGTTCATTTCCCTCAGTGGCATTTTCTCCAACTTTTGTTATTCAAGTCCGAATTTTCTATTTGCGTATATATACATTCCGTTGATTTCATAACAGATCCAAACTCGGATAGTTCTATCCTTCTGTTAATGTAGATTGAATCTAGGATTTTCTGCTAGGTTGGGGGATCTTTTCAAATCTGTTTGTCTAATTATACCACAGTGGACTTCTGTTCTTATGGTTGGTTTATGAATATCTGGGGGTTTTCATTCTATAAAACGTATTCATTCATTTTTTAATTGCCTTTTGTTTGAGTAGGGATACGAAGTCCAAAATCTTTTGTTCCGATAATAACAGCTGTTTATTATTTACTCATCGATTCCCGTGAAAAAATCACCCATATATTTCTATCAGATAGCTTTCAAAAAAAAAATTACTCAATTCGATTTTGGTCTCTGTTTTTCGTGTGTGAAACAATAGAACTGCACTGGAGGGTTCCCTGAGGGTGCATGTCGGGGTTAAAGTATAGATGTTCAATGGCAGAATCCCCCCCACCGATTCAGTCCAAAAGAGAGCAAAGAACGTTACGTTTCCCATTGGTTTAGCAGCAAGACCTGTCGGAAAGTCTTCAGAGAAAGCTATATGGGCAAATGGGTTCGTTTGACATTTTCTCCTAGAAATAGCTCCTGTTATGCTTTTTAAAAAAAACAACAAAACAAATTAAAGCAGTGATTTTTCTTGTCTTCCAAGCAAAACTCGTTTCTATTCCATTGTTCTCATCATTGTGTTCATTAATTCAAAACATTTACGATTCCTGAAAGCAGTACAATACATACATCGTCAAGTTGAAGTAGTTTATGTACAAAAACGGAACTTAAGTGTCCAGTCCAATCGAGCATGCGTTCGTGGAGGTGATTCTATATTCTAAAACGAAAAAGACTCGATGAAGGCCCAAAAGTACCCGACAGAAACGTTGTGAACAAAAGAACACGTAACCTTGTTAGTCCTGGTGTCCGTATGTCATTCTTGCAAATTTACCAGCCCGTTGCTATTTGGGTTCCTAATGGATTCCATATCCATTTCTTCTATTTCTTTTCTAATATGCAGTGCTGTCTTGTGATCCCTCCATGAGATGTCAGCATGATTCTTTAATATGCACGTTGCATGGTTCTCAGTTTTGAGGGTTATTCTTTTGAGTGGGTTTCATGTTTCAGCCGCATAAAGGGGATGCATACTAATGTAATGTTCTCGTCTTTGAAATGTTGAGCTTACTTTTCCAAAAGCGAGAGAACGTAATAAGCATGCTTCGCTTAATTTCCCTCATCTGAAATATTAAATACAAAACTATGGCCGACAGAAATATAAGATTGCGTGAGGAACTAGACAAGTTCAGGAAGTACTGGCCTTTTGACCCCCACGATGGAAAGGTCTGGCGAAATTTTGAAGTGGTGTATGCCCCATGATGGATGCTTTGAGGCCGCTGGTAATAAAGAATGGACGTTGGATGGCGTGGAAAAAGGTCCGATCATACCATACACGATGATCAATACTCTCTGTCTATCAAGATCCAGACAAAGTTTGTGGATCTTTCTCTGGATTTTGATTAATTCTACCAAGTTTATCACTAAAATTTACTGCCAGACAACAAAGCAAATTTTAATTGAACCACAAAACTGAAAAGTGATCCCTCAAAACCAACAAAAAATTGAATGAATATCAGTTCAAATATTGACCCAAGTCTTGGTAAGTAATTGTATAAGTTTCAGTTTTCAATACTTTGGATCATTGCTTTATAAGATGAAAAAAATGCGTACAGAGAAAAAAAGATCGATCCACCCAGATTTTATTCAACAGTCCCTCAACTCATGAACCAATATTCCCCCAAATTATAATGAACATTCCAAGAGATGTTACGTGGATAAACAGGCAAACATGAGTGGATATATATACCTCTTCGAACTTCATGGTCAATAATGAATATTTTGATCTGAATGGTCGAGCCTCAACGGGTGCTCCACATAACTGACCATGTCCCAACGGAGCCCAAAAAATAACCATATGAAGTGAATCCGCCTTTAAATACATATATATATAGAGAGAGAGAGAGAGAGACAGACTGACAGACAGACAGAGATAGGCAGACAGACAGACAGCGTGACGCAGCTTTCAATTCACTTTGTCGAACCGAATACGTCCATTTCCTTATATATATATATAACTGTCACGTTGAAAGAGACGGATAGACCGAGAATAAACAAGACAATAATTTGGGCTGAAGTCAGTTTTGGGGCTTTTGCAGTGCCGGTGGCTGTTAACTTTCAATAGCAAGATCATTGCTTCGTTCAAGGGGCTACCCTATCGGTGGCAGGTACGATTCAGCAGCAGCTCCAATTTCATTAATGTATTCAAATATATATGAGTATGAGTTTGCATTAGAGTTTGTAAGTGTACTTGTGTGTTATATATGTGTGCAGATAGAAGGTAAGTATTTTACCTAGTTTATGGGTTCGATTCCATCTAGAATATCCAACAGCGACTTTGTGGTAAGGTTTACTTTGTAGCATTTAATAGAACATTGATATCAGAAAAAAGGATATCAATTTGCTTTGATATGATAGAAATGCACTTGCCATCTTTCTCCTCGGCCTTTCTCTTATTTTCCCACTCACTTAACGTCTCCCTTCCTCTCTCTCTCTCTCTCTCGATATATATATATATATATATATATATATATATATATATATATATATATATATATATCCTCTTGCATTGACCTCTGACCTGCCCTTGCCTTCAATCACTCTTTATGTAGCGCTGTATGCAAAATCGTAAGTCCAGTGAAATTTTACTCAAGCCTACTGAACGTAGCTTAGACTAAGCTACTTACTCAGTAATTCTCTTTAGGTTCCCTGATGTACGTAATCGTGGCATGCTTTGCTCCGTCCTTCCACTCGAAAAGTTGCCAGTCAGTCACGTGCACTTGAAATTGTGACAATCATTACGTGCAATCACAGCACGCATGCGAAATCGTACATTTGCATGCAATCTGCGGTAGAAATCTTACTCTCAAAATCGAGAAATCTGAAAGAATTTAGTAAGCCTTTCCTAAGCAATATTGCTTCAGTAGTAATATAATTATCAGGAGCACGTATTATTATATCATAACTGAAATGAGTTGGTTAATGGTCCAATTAGTTTTGGATCAGAGTTTCAACATTGAAAATCAAAAACGACTAATGATTAAATGTTGCAGCAAGAAGTTTGTCCTCATTTCCTTGCAAGATCCCGTAAACTATCTTCCAAGTTGGATACTTTAGAAGTAGCCGAATAATAAATATGCAACAGAAATTGGCACGATCCCCTTCCCTGGAAAAAAATGATTTGTAATTTAATAATTGTTATTAGCTGGGCTCGTTAACCAAAGAGACTGTTGGGGTTCCGTACCAGACCTTTGAGCCATGTTATAACTCGTGTGCAACGGTGGTGATTCAATAATGTCTGTTTCCTCTCAAAATCAGCGGCAGCAGACCAGTTCATCCAAAATTATGACAACCAAAAAGCCTTGAAAACCGAAATCGATCGAAAGATAACCGAGAGAACCCAGTAAGCCTCTTCCAATCAATTTTGCTTCAAGAACAAGATGATTATTAGGAACGTGTATTATTATAAGTTGAACGACTGGGTTCACAGTCCAGTTATTTTGAATAAGAGATCCAAGATTGAGAATCGAAAATGAATAACATTTCGGCGTTATTACCAAATGCATGAACTTATTTCTTGGCGAAACCCTGCAACTAACATTTAAACCCATATCAAATTGTTCAGTAAGCCGATATGCAAATTATACGCAATTGAATTTGGCATGCCCCTCCCCAATACTCAAAAGAGACCTGAACTGATCATATAATGATAGTTATTGATTGAGCTCATTAGCTAGAAACTGTTGGAGTATCTCACAAAACGTTTGTGCTTTAGGGTATCCTAGGGGCATGGAGGGCAGCTTGCTAGTGTCCATGTTTCCTTGGAAGATGCGCTACTGGGCTGTTTCTGTAAAGGTCATATCCTGGTGAGGTTTAAAATGATTTCTCCAGATACACCGTATTAACAAGGATGAGAAAAACTGGGGTATCTAAATTATGGTTCAGTGGTTTGAAATATGTATGTCACCGTGCATTTGGGTTTAAGCGTTATTTCAATGATTGACATAGGCACTATTTCCTCGGTACACAATGTCTCATCCAAAAGTATTTTTAAAAGTTGAGAGGCTTTGGAAACTAAACATTCTCAATTGATGTCGACTCAACCTCACTACTCACATTTGATACCAAACATGACCTTATGCGACCGAGTTCGTTGCATTTAGTTCAGTATTGTTTTACTCAGCCCTATAGAGATCACAAGACGGCAAAGTTTATAAAGAAGAAAACAGGGGTCAGAGATATCATAGAATCTATTTGAAAACTTAAATGGCAATGGGCAGGCCATGTTGCATGAATAACTGGCAACCGATGGACATCACGACTCATAACATGGATCCCCATCTATCACATCGGAACTGAGGCAGACAGAGTACAAGATGGAAAGATGAACTGGACAAATTTAGAAAATACTGGCTCTGCAACGCCCACAGTAGAGAAATGCAACGGGTCCTGAGGAAGGTCTATGTCCAACGACGAGAGTTCGAAGACAAATGATGATGATGATGATGATGATGATGATGATGATGATGATGATGATGATGATGATGATGATGATGATGATGATGATGGTGATGATAGAAGCGAAATATAAGTTAATATGTGGAAACGATATTGGCTCAATGCAATTCACATGTGTGTCTCTGAACTCCTACTTGTCATATGCAGCAAGAAGCGGGTGGAAGAGACATTTGTTTTTATAAATATGGTACTGTTACTTGTATTTTAAAATCTAAAAAACATTTCTAATTGAGAAAAATATCTGATTCGAACGGTTTTAGCGCCAAGAAAATGCTCTGACTTCACTGAGCGTCCTGTTTGAAAACTATCGAGACATGTCAGTGTCGATAGTCTTGCAATTATAGCAGTCCATAGGATAAACGAAAAGTAAGTCATTATTTTTCTAAATGGTATTACAGTCAAGTGACCACTAGGTGTTTCAGCCGCTATTCAAACTCACACCACCGATTACATTCATCATACTGATAACCAGTATATTTTATTATAGACCATTGACGGACACTTTCAACATTAACACAGCTTTCCTCAGTTCTTCGGTTGGTCTGGTTGATATCTATGCATGTATGTATTTGGCCGAACCAGTGGAGCTACAGGATGAACTTTTCAACATTTACTTCTTACTATACTTATGATTCTTTCAATTTTTTATTTCAATACACAATGGCCCCTCACTTAGTGTCCGGCAACATTCATAATGTTTCGTTCTTTTTCTTGGATTTTTCAGTGATCACTTTCCCAACGAGGGGCGAGAGAAATAATTGTTCCATTAATCTTTTTTTTTTTTAATCATCCTCAATATGACACGCTAAGAAAAAAACAGCTTTGGACACATAGCGGTGTCTACTCGGTGAATGATTCAGCTAATCAACGTTAAATTAAGTCACTTCAACTGGAATTTCGAACTCACTATTTACCATAATGATAACCACTCCACCATATCTCACCTAAATTTCCCCTGCATGAATCTGACACAGACAACCCGATATTTAGTTGATGTACGCCGTGACGTGCATATTTTGCGTGGTTTACACAATGAGATTAAATCAGAACCAGTCAAGAAGGATAAGAAGCATTTTCCCTTTGATTCAGTCGTATTCCGATTCGAATTTCCAGTTTTAGACTCTTCTTGCTGACCAGATTATGATTTCTTTGACAAGCGGCTTTGCCAGCGAAACCTGATTGCTAAATATAGTGCGATTTTAGTCACCTTTATGTTACACAGGATTACCTTGAAATGTGCGGTTTTGATAAATGTGGGTTTTGATAGAGTACGCTTAGTGAATTGTTGTACAAATTAATGCATATTGCAGAACAAATAAATGTATATTGCTGTAAGATTAATGCAACCAAGTCTAAGCCGAAAGCAATAAACACATTCAATAATAATAAAACATTGAGGGGTAGTTTTTCGGACATGGAATTTTGGGAGAAATTAACCCCGTTATTCAAAGTATACCTCTATTTGTGAACAACTTGTTGACCTGTTGACACCTAACACGATACGTTGCCAAAAGACGTTAGTGACGAGACAGTTTTTTTATATTTTCAAGGGTGTGTTTACGTTTTCCAGGTCGTCAATAATAGTTGTTTACTTTTGGGTAAACTTTTATGATAATCTACCGGATGATTGACTTTCACATAGTAAACACCTCAGTGAATAGTTGGCTCACGTTACTTTAAGCTACGTGAATCGGAGGTAATGGTAATCCTTTAGAGATATAAGATATGGAAGTTGAAGACGGGGTACAGTCACAGGATATTCCAAAAAATCTCATGGGAAGATATATTTCCCACGACGGACGTTAGAAATAGAACGATTATGATGATTTCTTTATCCTATTTTTATTGCTATTGTTGCTATTGTCAGGTCATTATTCTTCGACTTTCAGGTAATTAATGTGGATCAGAAATAAAGATTAAGACACCAATGAGTTTCCTTTTTGCATACTTTTATTTTGGGGGTGACCTGGTCATTCCATTACAGTAACGTAACTGGTTTGATTAATTCTTCGTTTTCAACTTACATTGCCTATTTATTAGTTACAGCATACCATTCTGACAGTTGAAATATAAACCAACAAAAGTCTTGTGATACTTAGCCAAAAGGTGTCGACGGCATATCCTCGACTGCTTTTATCAAATATTAAGATGAACTTTTAAAGATCTTTGCTATCATCAAAGTATTACGGAGAGAGATTCCGTTAAAATTACTTGTAATTACTGAAATTGATTAAGTTATCTTTAATTATTTCCTGTGTTTGGCTTTATAGATGTCATACAACTTTGTCTGGGATTATAATTTTATCTTTTATTCTATCGTTTTGCATAATTGTCATCATCATAATTTCTTCCTCTCTCTCTCTCACTCTGATGCATACTCATACACACACATCATGATCATCATTCATCAATAGAGTACTTATGAATACATGAACATTTATGTTTCTTGATGGCCATTGAAGAACGTGTTCAAGTTTAAGTAGATAATATAATTACTCACAGGAATTTGTATTATTATTTATTGATGCTCAGAACTTTTTAATAGTGTATGTAGGGGGGATTATTAGAACATTGACGAAATATCCTCCTGCTTGACTATTTGACCTATCACCCGATAATCTGAAATAATGACCAATGTCTAAATCCACACGAGAGAGATAAGCATTCATTTCCAACAGCTATAAATATATATAACACAGATTCACAATAATAATGTAGGAATCTCTGCTAGCTATATTCATGTAAGAAAAACTTACAATATACACTCAAAAAATGCATAGAACTGTCCCCTTCCAACCCCTAATAAAAAAAAAACTTAAAGATTGACATGGAAAAATAAAAATTTTTTGCCTAGTGTCTTGAAATTTTTCATTTTCACGCAAGAACTTGTCGGTCCGACACTTTTTTTCAGAAAATGCAATGTCCTACGTACTCCACCCGGTTCCCCTGCAGTTTAATTTTAGATAAATGATATATCTGTTGATACCAACTATATATTCTATGGATACCCTTTATATATCATATATGAGAGGAACTGAGGCACAGTAGACCAAAAAAAATGACTGTAGTTAAAAAAAAACGAAAAACGTCATCATTGTAATAGAATGAAAAAAAAAATCAACTCTGTTGGCTGTTAAATAGGGTATATGAAGGTGAAAAAGTAGTATCTAAGTTCATAGCTAGCAAACACTTGTTTATTTTGTTATTTCTGATTCACTGTGCCCGATCTTGAGTACGCTTGAATCAATCCCTGGGGAACAGTGGATCAATATGAGATAGGATGATTCGAGAATGTCCCAGAGTCTACCAAACAATACATTTTATTCAGTATTGTTGTAGATGTTACAAAAAGTGATCGTAACAATCTTTCAATCACTTAACCGATCTTCAAATTCGCAGTCTCAAAACAATCTAAGACAAAATAAGGATAATGCAAAGGTGAAACGTAAATGCTCTTTCAGTTTCTTGGTAAAATCCATGAAATGAATTAACAAAAGGAATTCAAGTATCTCAACCCAAAAATTGATCCACTATTCTTGGATTTATTGCATTCCACACATACCACATTGCATCTCTAAAAAGAGCAAGTATAATCATCGCAATTTGGCAAATTAATATGTCTCACGATTATAAAATTGTGCATAGTTGTGATGGCTCTATAATGAAAGTAAGGGTAACTTAGGATATTATTCTTGGCTTGAAATCAGGTTCCTTAACTTGTGCATGGTACAGCGATTATCAAACAAGCAATTTTTTTTATAATAGTAATGCTGGTTCGTCGACTTGATATATTGCATTCGAACTTGATTCCTGATAATATATATGTGATAGTGTGAGTGTGTGTGTGTGTGTGTGTGTGTGTGTGCGTGCGTGCGTGTGTGTGCGCGTCTATGTGTTTGTGTACGTGTTAGACAAAATAATAGAGACACCATTCTAACCAATTTCTATCTAATTTTCGGAATATTTTCAATATGGAGTGCCCTCTCCCATCTAGGATCATTAACAACTTCAATATGTATTGATTTATACGGATTTTAAGCAGTATCTAAAAGATATGTTGAGTGATTATCTGAACAAAACTTCCCTCAAGGATGCTGGAAGAAGGAATCGGTTCTTCAGTTGCTATTCCAATTCACATTACAATTGCTCACTTATATCAAAACGTATTTTTTCAATGTTTTCAACTCCAGCAGTGTGAATGGGTGCATTATCATTCTGAAAGAAAATAATGTTTGCATCATGGGATACAATTGGTTAGTCGAAATTGACAGACAGTTCGGGGAGTTCACACTGCCATGCAGTGCCAGCGCTCAACCATTAGGATTCCAACTCGACTGTCGGAGATGAGACAGTCAGAATCATAGGCTTCTTCAGGCTGCCTCTAAAGTCAGCCAGAAAATTGAAATAATGTAAAGGTTGATTGGTTACAACAAATTCTTCCATTGGTCTGTTGTCCAATTCCTACTGCAGTTACATTACTTTTACAACATTCGATACTGATTTGTTAACTGTTGAAGCTCAATTAATCAACATGAGGATTTTGGAATGACATATTATGTAATAATCAACAACACATTCAAACAGATTTATCAGCTATTCCAAGATTCATGTATTATCAATATAATCCAGAAATACAAGTGAATTTATCTTGGGTTTCCATTTTTTGTCCACCCCTTGTATATATATATATATATATATATATATATATATATATACATATATATATATATATATATATATATATATATATATATATATATATATATATATGTGTGTGTGTGTGTGTGTCTGTGTCTGTGTCTGTGTCTGTGTGTCTGTGTGTGTGTCTGTGTTATGTGAGTGTGTTCGTGTGGGTATGCGGAAGTCAAAACTTCTGCATGTATGTACGGATATTTGTGTGGAATTCCACACATGTATGCGCCTGTGTAGTACTGTTTTCGTGTGTATATCTAAGTGTGTACAATTTATGTACAGTCAAAAGTGCAACTCTAAGATTATATTTCGACAGCCAATTTACCTGAAGAGAGGCCAAATTAAAACGACTCCTCCAGCAGGTGCCATGTTTACTGATTGGGGCGATTGACCCAGCCAGAAGTGATAGCCTTCATCCTATGTTGAATTACATCAGCACATTTACCAGAAGTACGTAGAGAGGTGTGAACACGAATCCAAGTTATTACCTAATCACTCAACCATGCAGGCTATTGATTAAGACAAGCCATAAAACTTTCACGTTGGATTGCGCAATAGATTCAACATCCAACGGTGCAGATGCCTTCAAAATGAGAATAATGAATCAAGCAAATAGGTGCATTGAAAGGATTTTCATTTGCCATAAACCTTTACCAGAATATTTATTTCATCGATAAATCCATCTATGAATCCAAAACTATCTATGAAACTAGTATACTATAATCTGATCACCATAACACCACAAATGGCCGACCAACCAGTCTAATGGGCTACAGATTCTTCTCTCATTTTTGAGGGTCTGTATGTCAGTTGGCGTCTTCCGGGAACTCTTGGTCAGATTTTGGGGTCTACAACCTTAACAATTTGCTTCTAAAGTCAGGTTTTGTTTTGTTCCCGTAATGGTCTCTATGGTCATTCTTGGCCAACAATGCCCAAATTTTATTTCCTTTTAGATAAAACATCCATTTTATTCGATAATTTTAGAAAATCCGTTATATAGTTAGTTCTGGTAAACGTTCTGGCTACGATGATTCATATATGGTATCAATATCATCACCATTTATAACATATCCGATATTAACATTATTATTATTTATAACATATCCAAGATGCGGAATTAAAATGACTTCAGCGGCTGCCAGGGTTACTGATTGGGGCAAGTGACCCATCCTGATTAAATGATTCCCGCCTCATTCTGGATTACATCCCAACATTTACTTGCAGTGCATGGAAAGGCGTGAATATGAATGAAAGTTATTATCTAATCGCTCAGTCATGTAGACAAGTGATTAACCGGAGCCATAAAACTCTCACGTTGGATTGCACAATAAAGTCTACGTCCAATGGTGCAATTGTATTCATACTTTGAATCATGAAGCAGGAATATGTGTATCGGTGTCTATCAAAAGTATTTTGTTAATTGATTTGATTAAATCTGAAACTTATCTTATATACAAATATAAAAACTATGATTACACTGTATCATCATCATCATCATCATCATCCCAGATGCCGAGTGGTCACTGCTGGAGACTGAGTGAGACTCGAGACTGAGGCTTGAGCCTTTTTTTTTTTTTTTTTTGCACAGTCCACAGCAGTTTGGTAGTTTACAGTTCCATACCAGTTGCCTGATGGTTATCGCTGAAGGCTTGTGACTATAAGTCTCCTCAGGTCTCCAGCCCTACCCTCACTTATCAAAACAGCGCCATTGTTTTTACCGTCTCCACCCTGCCTTTTCTTACCTGCTAGGCCATTGCTAACAGCTTTGTGTCGTAAATCTTATATTTCTAGATTCTAGCCAGTATTCGTGCAGTCCACAGTAGTGCTATGGTCTGTATAAATTCAATCATTACTTTTATCCCCAGTTATTCCAGTCTAATTCTCAGGGTCTTTAGTGCGGTTCTGAGTGCGCCTACTATTACTGGTACTACCCTGACTTTCATGTTCCATTCTTTCTTCAGTTCCCTTGTTGGTCCTGGTATTTCCTTATTTTTTCACTTTCTTTTGTATTCATTTTATGATCCACAGGCAGGGCCACGTCTATTATGTGTCAGATTCACTTCCCCTTGTTCACGATTACCAGGTCCAATCTTTTCACTTGGATAGACTGATTAGTCAGGATGTGAAAGTCTCAGAGTAATTTTTTACTCCTACTTTCAAAGGCTGTCCCCGATTTGTGTTTTCTGTCTCGACACATATTATTATTGTTAATAATATTATTATTATTATTATTATTATTATCATTATTATTATTATTATTATTATTATTATTATTATTATTATTATTATTATTATTATTATCATTGTTTTGCAGGCTCTCTCTTCTTGTCTACGATTACCAAGTCCGGTCTTCTTGCCTTGATGAAGTGGTCGGTTTGAATATCAAAGTCCCAGAGTAATTTGTAGTTTCCATTCTCCAGGGCTGTCTCTGGTTTGTGCTGGTACCACTTTTTTGTGCGGTTAAATCCCGTTTGTTTACTCAGTTCCCAGTGTATCACCGTTGCTACTCTTTCATGCCTGTGTTTATATTCCTTCTGGGCTAGTTGACTACATTCACTAGTTATGTGGTTTATGGTCGTCTCATCTCTCTCGTCACACAGGCTGCACACATTGAGCTGCAATAATGAGCGATTCCGTTTCTCTCTTCAGGTTTCCTTCTCGTAGCCATGTCAATGATCCTTCGTCTGCCACATCTTGAATCCGTCTTTTAAATTCTCCGAATATTTTTTTCTCTTTTCCCATTATCATATCCTTGTTTGTTGTACTATTCCGTTATCTTCTACGTTTTTGTTTGTTGCGCTGCTTCGTGCACTCTTCTTGATGTCTGCACTGTTTGTATTACTTTAATAGACCTAGCTATAGCTCTCTGCACAGGGTCCTCTATGCTGATAAGCCCCGTGCCACCTTCTTTTCTCTCAACGTATAGGCTATCCATATCATCTCTGGGATGTAAGGCTTTATGCATTGTCATAAGTTTCCTAGTTCGTCTGTCCATTGATTGGAGTTCTTCTTCCTTTGTCCATCTTAGGAAAGGTCCTGTGTATCTTGCTACCGATACAGCCCATGTATTCATTCCTTTTTATTAGATTCCTGATGTTTAATTTAGTATCTAATATTTTCCTTCTCGTCCTTTGGTATTCTCTCTTTATTTTCTCCTTCATTTCTTCCCATTTTAGCGTGTCACATTCGAGAACTCTAGGGTATTTGTATCAGTCTTGTGCAGTCAGCGCTTGAATCTCCCTGTTGTCCGGAAGTTCGATTCCTTCTGCCATTGCGAGCCCTCCTTTATGCATAACCATAATTGCACATTTTTCTATTCTAAATCCCATCCCAATGTCATCACTGTGTTATTTGACTTTGTAGTGCTCTCCCCTGTTTTTTGGAAATAATTTCATATCGTCCATGTGCATAAAGTATTTGGCTTTTCCTTTTGTTTTAGAGAAATGGTATCCTTTGCTGTTTTTCAGGATTCTATTGAGTGGTATTATAGTTAGAACAAACGATAGTGGAGACAGCGATTACTACTATTATTATTATTATTATTATTATTATTATTATCATTATTACTACTACTACTACTACTACCACAACTAATACTACTACGACTACTTATGAGAAATGATCGATAACTCCTCGCTAGTAAATATTTTAAACGAAAGAAATAACAGAGAAAGTTGATCATCAAAACTAGAATTTTCTGATATATTGTATGTTTTCGACTATCAGAATTCAAATGTATCTTTAGAAGCTAAAGGTATTTTCTCCGACGAAAAACGATGTTCGATCTGAACATCGAACATCATGTACTCTTTTCATGTACTCCATTTTTCTTGACCAAACACACACTTTTTAAAGAAAATCTTCTCCAAAAATACCAAGTTATAGGAACTTTGATGTGTGACTTCAAACTTCAGTTCATTTTTCTCACAAGAACACACCATCGACATTTTGATTTTTTCTAAATAATGATAATAATAATGATAATAGTAATAATAGTAATAATAATTAAAATGATAAACATAAGTATAATAAAATAATAATAATGAAGAAGATGAAAATGATAATGATGGTATTGATAAAATAATAATAGTGATAAAAATGACAGAAATAATGATGATAATGATAATGATAATAATAATAATAATAACAACAACAACAACAACAACAGATAATCAGCTACACTTATTGTTTTAGTTAAAATAATGGCGGATACAAGTATTGAGATTTTGGCAGTTATGCTGCATGTTTTCAACTAGGTTTCAGGACCGTTTGAACTGATCACAGAAAACTGAAAGTGTTACGAAAAGAAACAATATCTGACAATGGCGATATGAGCGTTTTAAAGGTGGTCCCTTGAATTAAAGCCCTGGTAGGCAAGGTACACGAGAACCCAACCGACTGCCCTCGAAAACACACAGGGAGGTGCAGGGAGCATCGGAAGATACCACAGGTCAATCGTTACATCCAGAAAACATGGAGGAGTTCTGCAGTGTCTAAGCTCTCGTGGCGTTAGTCAAAGACTTGTTCTTTCACGTTTTGAATCCAGATTTGCCTGTCTCCTACACTGGTTACCAACCAAGACTGGGGAGACAATTTTGCCTTGCTATTCAGTAATTGCTAAGAAGAATGAAGCATTGATTCATCGTGCAAAATGAATGTGCGCTGTCTCAGCCAGGATTTGAACTCGCTCAGCGGTTCCAGGCTGCCACCCAGACCTGCATGTGTCTTTTGTACTTGTAAAATACTCACCGACCAGAACGTTTTTTATTTCCATTTTTAACTGCATTTTATTTTTGTATGTGCATTGATTCAATTCGATCTTCTCCCCTCAGCCTGCATGAAGGAATTTCGCACGGATTCCTTTCCTGTCGTACCTTGAGGGCGGCGTACCTGCATGCAAGTTATTTCGCATTTACTTACCTTGGCCTTTGTTTTTTTTCTGTTTTTTTTTTTTTGCATTCTGTTTGAATTTGAAAGAACTTTCTCTATATTGGTTCCATCTAAATTCAGGAGATTGCTCATGGGAATTCTATTGTTCTTGATTCTATGGTTAGGAAATCTTTTTTTCTCACAGAGAATAAAAGTAAAAAATTATATACATTCTTACGAGGACATCTATTGAGAAAAATACGCACTCATTAAAAGATATATATATATATATATATATATATATATATATATATATATATATATATATATATATATATATATATATATATATATATATATGAATATATATGAATATATATATATGTATATATGTATATATAACTGCAAGGTCATACTTACAAGCACTGATTCCCCTTTTCTACATTTGCTTACAGCTTCATTTATTGCTGCCCCACCCACTCATAGTGTCGAAGAAAACTTTTTTTTTCTTAGTCTTTCATCAAGAAATATTCATCGAGGCATAACTGTGAATAAATTCAATCGTAAAAAATAAAGAACACAAAACTGAAATTTTTGAATAAGTTGATAGAAATATGGCATGTTCTTGGAGAGGAAAGAAATTGATGCGATTTCCTTGCCTCTTCTCAAAGAAAATGGTCGATTCCAAGAGAAACGGAAAGAAAAGTAATGCTCAGCTCGTTCTCTCTTCTCGAAAAAGATGATCGATTCGAAAAAGAATGAAAAAAATGCTGATTGCGTTTTCTCTTCTCAAAGAAGATGATCTACTCCAAGAGAAACGAAAAGAAATGTCGATTCCGTTTTTTTTTTCTCTCAAAGAATACGATCGATTCCAAAAGAAACGAAAAAAAAATGATGTTGTTTTGTTTTCTCTTCTCAAACAAGATGACCGAATCGAAAAGAACAAGAAAAAAAGTCGATTTCGGTATCTCTTCTCAGAAAGGATGATTGAATTCAAGATAAAGCAGAAAAAACGTGATCGATTTTGTTTTCTCTGCTCAGAGACAATGATCGAATCGAAAGGAAACAAAAAAATGTGATCGATTTTGATTTCTCTTCTCAAAGAAGATGATCGAGTCTAAGAGAAACAGAAAATATGTGGTCGATTTTGTTATCTTTTCTCGAATGAGATGATCGAATCAAACAGACTCGAAGATATGTGGGAGATTTTGTTTTTCTTCTCAAAATATATGATCGAATCCAAGAGAAAGCAAAAATATGTGGTCGATTTAGTTTTCTTATCTCAAAGAAGATGATCGAATCTGAGAGAAACGAAAAATAGTTGGTCGATCTTTTGCTCTTAAAGAAGATGATAAAATTGAAGAAAATAAATTTAAAAAATGTGATTGATTTTGTTTTCTTTCTCAAAGAAGATGATTGAATGTAAGAGAAACGAAAAATGTGAGGTCGATATTGTTTCCATTTCTCAAAGATGATGATCACATCCAAGAGAAACAAGAAATGTGGCCGACTTTGTTTTTTTGTTTTCTTTTTCACCAAGATGATCGAATCCAAGAGAAACGGAAAAAATGATATTGATTTTGTTTTTTCTCCTCAATGAATATGATCGATTCAACAAAAAAAACTAAAAAAGAAAATGATATTGATTTGGCTTCTTCTTCTCAAAAAAGATGATGGAATCCAAGTGAAATGAAGAAAGTTGATGCCAATCTTCAGGAAAAAAATATTGGTTTACGGTGAATGCATTTAAGTAAGTTCCTTGATGGTAAAAAAAAGTGATAAATACATCTCCTGTAAACAATCCTTGGCAAGATTTGGTAGAAAAATTTTACATCCAACAATTCAATTCTATTGAATAAAAAAAAACACTTAGAGTACTTAAGAATTCGAAACCACAGAACGATGGTAAATGCGTACCTTGATATTCTGATTGAAGAAATTGGTTCATCTTGTGTAATGTTCTCTTTCTTTAACTCTCGAAACGAAGCAATTAGAAGCAAAATGGTTCTTTATTCAAATACTTGATACAGGTTCTCAATACATCTGAATTACGTATATAAGTGTATATCAAAATGACCGTTTGTTCAGAAGCTTATAACAAATACCGTATATATTTGCATAACATTTATTCCTTGAAAGTGTATATTTTATATATATAAATATATCTATCTATCTATCTATATATATATATATATATAGATATAGATATAGATATAGATGTGTGCGTGCGTGTGTGTGTGTGCGTGTATGAAAGTCAGGCCACAAATACGCTACTTCTTTGTCGTAAGAAGGAAATACCAAAAGCAGTGTTGCCAACTGTATTTTCAAGTTTACACCAAAAACCACTTTCGAACATCTGAAAATATTTAAGTTCTTCTGACTGATGGGTTTGATTCTCGCAGCAGTTCTGTTTGCTTCCATTCTTTATTTTATCCATGATGCGTAGACCGAATGATAGATTTACCTTGTGATAACGGTAGATCATTTCAATAGGGTTTTTAAAATAACATAATGCATGTATGATTATTTATGTTGGATTATACATCCATTTATATATATATATATATATATATATATATATATATATATATATATATATATATATATATATATATATATATAAAGTTCATTATATATCTACAATTAGAAACAAGTACGAAAAGAAAAAAAAAGAAAAGAAATTTTATCCGTTCTGAATATACATATAGCTTGTTGCTGATGAGTGCATCAGGCACGAAAATATTATTCATTTGAAAATCTCTTTCAAGTAAAACAGAATGCACAATTTGTAATAAACAATTTAAAACATATATATATATATATATACATATATATATATATTTATATATGTGTGTGTGTGTGTGTGTACAAGGATCGTAAGTGAGCAACATCAATATTGGTTACAGTAAACAAAGTGTATAACTAACATTTTGATATGTCAGTCAGAAAAGCAATCGATGCTAGTGAAGTTAGTACATGGAGAAAAAGGTTTGCTTTCCCGATGATCACTGCATTGAATACTTTTCTGTTCACGGATTAAACCCCATGACGTATACACGCACACACAGACATGCAAAGTTGCCACGAACAACTCAACTTCCCACAAGCTGTTCTCATGGAAGTAATTCTACTGTTAAACACTCAAAGATACAAACGTATGCCTATAAACAAATTGTCCACTCTGTCGATTGCAAAGGTGTGTTTGTCAATTCTGTTCAAATTTATGTTAGATCGATATTGCTTCTAAGGTACGCTTTGACCAGTCTTTTGAATACTCGAGATGCTGACGTGAACAGAATTTGAAGTCAAAAACTGGGAGGGGGCACTTTGATAGATATTTTAGCTCAAGATGTGACTGAAAATATTTAGTGAGTGTGCGTGCACGCAGATGGATTGATAATGTTAATAAGAAAGCATATATCTATGTCCCTTTCTTTCTTCCTTCCTCCCTCCCTCTCTCTCTCTCTCTCTCTCTCTATATATATATATATATATATATATATATATATATATATATATATATATATATATTTATATATATATATATATATATATATATATATGTATATATATATATGTATCAGGTATTGAAAAGAAAATGTTGCATCACACACCGACAGAATCTGGTGGAGGCAATGTACAGCAAAATATGGTTATGTAATCAATCTGCTTCCCACATTGCATTTTTGATACAATTCTACAGTTCTAATCAAATCAAATCCGAACACTTACCAACACACACACGCACACACACACTCTCTCTCTCTCTCTCTCTCTCTCTCTCTCTCTCTCTCTCTCCATATATATGTATATATATATATAATTATATATATATATATATGTATATATATATATATGCTACTTAATTTGAAACCAATAAAAGTACAGGAGTTTAAATGTTGGAAATTTGATATTTATCAAAAAAAGAAACTGCACAATGTATCGAAAGATCAATATGCAGCGATATTCACGGAAGAATCTTGAAAATCCTCATCAGTTATTAGTGTCATAAGTATCGATCTATGTATATATATAAACTCAACGGCTACATCTAAGAAAACAGCCACAGTGTAACCAAAAGAGGTTTCATATGATTAGCACCACATTATCATTACCATCGAGCAATGGTACCCTTATAATACCTCCTGATATCATCAGGTTTCGTTTGCTATTTGTTTCGCCGTGGAAGTGCCAGATTGATGCACATTCAATATTTGTTCAACCTTAAAGCTCCTTAATATAATCATTCCTATCCGTTGTTGACAGTCCAAGATTAGTCAGGCATGCCATGTTGGTGCAAGTGATAAAATCTCAGCCACTGACTAAGAAAAAGAAAATATGTAGGTCGTCCTGCCTACCATGGCTCATCCATTCCCCGCAGATATCCGTTCTTTTCCAGCTGACGTTGATGTGACCAGTCGACATTTTACTCAAAAGGGACCGTTAATTCAACAACTTTTTTATGAATTGAATGACTAGACGTCAAGATCAAGACGCTGAAGACACAAGACGACATTCTGAATCTACTGAGATGCCTCAGTCGGTGAAACTATCTGATATGAAATTTACACCTAGTCTATGTAGCTGAGTTATACATATATATATATATATATATATATATGTGTGTGTGTGTGTGTGTGTGTGTGTGTGTGTGCGTGCGTGCGTGTGTGTGTGTGTGTGTGAGTACGCCCATGTCCGTAAACAAGAAAAATTGACAAAAAAATTGATTGGACGGAAGTTTGTCTATTGTTTTAATTAGCGTAAAAGTAAAACTGCTGCCTCGATATCATGGAAAAATGATGAACAAGTTAACAAATTTGATAGCAATAAATAATATTTCTTGTTACATTGGAGTTCAAAATAGTTTTAAAAGATTTGAAATTTGTATCTCATCACATTATTCTTTCTTGGTGCAAGCAGCAAGATCAAATAAGGACTTACATCCCGCCAGACGTGAAATAGTATTATCTTATAATTATTGCAAGAATATTTCAATTCTGTGAGGAGCTCCAGTGTTACTCCATTGGCTAGAAATCCAGTATTTTCTCGTAACAGTTGTGCTTTCTTTGATCAGTATAGTTGAGAAACACATCTCAAATAGAAAAACACCCACACTTAACTCTCAGTAATATGTTGTCTGTCATGTTTACGTGACCCCTGACCTGAAATAGAATTATCTGACGTTAAGCATGGTTGAATCTTTTCTCAATTTTGTCTAACATTTGTACAAAGCCTGGATTTTGTTTTCCTATAATAGCAACTACAACAACAAAAACAAACACCAATGAACAATGTAAAATCGTAACATCTACATTTCCCTACCATGGTGTGAATTGACAACCAACTGATTGCCAGGAGGCTACCTCATTGATTGAACTGGATTGAAAAGTCTAGGGTACTAATGAAAATTATCATACTGATACAAAATGGCTCATTTCATTCTGAAGATAAATAGATTCATACAAAACATTTATTATATATGATTCCTTATTCGTTTTATATACAATACAAAAGTTGCAGCAGAAGTTCGAGTGGAGTTGCTGGAATCAGTCTCGATAACTTTTGATTAGTTTAATAAACAAGAAAATTCGGTACAGAATTATATTTAATAAGTACACTGAAATTGCCGAATTACTTATTGCCATCGGCAAGGATGAACTAGAGTGTATATATTTACTAATTTATTTGTCGTTTGTCACGCTGATATTTGATCTGTCTACATTATAATCTAGTAGGATATCACATAATGATATTGTGCAGATAGAATTTCATGTTCTGATGACGTTGTGAAAATGCTGAATTCTAACGATCTGGAATATGAAGAAAATACTAAGAAAAATAAAAACAAAACCAAAAAATGATGAAAATCTGTCCGTGGTCAACTGGACATTATTCTTGAAGCTTAATGCAATGCACATCTCTCATCCATTTAAATGAAGTGCGATGGATGTCCATATCATATATGCCTTGATTTTTTTACGGAGCAGGTGAACTACTTTAAATAATAACGATGATTTGAACTCCTTGTAGCTTCAGCAATAATTTTTTTTTTTGACTAGCTGGAGTTTTACTGATGTTGTGGACAAAATTTGTTGGCAGCTTCGCTACATCTTGTAAACTAGGCAAGGACACCTAGCACCTAGTTGTGTCTCCATGTGCAGTTTTTCGAAATACTTGCAGACCGTGAGGTGGTGTTTAGATGCGACGTGTGAGGCTTGCAAGGAGTTGGAAGCTCTGGGCACAATCTAACTGGGGAAATCAGGAAAATTTATCTAACTGATATTAAAAACATGAAAATGATTCCAAAATTTATTTGTTGGGCTGCAGAAGGATTTTGTCGACTTCTGACATAACTAAAACTGTGATTACTATATGTAAAGCTTAGTCAATGCAGTTTGGTTGGTGACCTGAGATATACGAGTGTAATGTAAGAGAAAGAAGGAATAGTGCACGCTGCCTCAACAACGATTCGTTACAATAATGCTCAGTGCTATTTTTGCATTTAGTTTTCTTTTTTAATGTCCTTTTTTCGATGTCGTTGGAGAACGTAAATAAAATATGCCAGGTATTTTTTTTTCAGGCAAATAACTTTGTAGATCTTCTACCCTGAGTTTTATACACGTTTTTATCACTTGAAATAAAGTGAATTTAGATAATGAATAATTATTCTTAATGCATATTATATATATTCTGATGCCTATAGGGACTTTTTCTGGATTTAATGTATAAATATACGCAAAAAGAAGTTTACATTGAATAAATTCAAACGTGTTTATCGTGTCTGTTACTCGTAAACTATCGAAAAAATATCTTCTTTTGGGATAAGCACGTGATTTGCACCAAAATACCTTGAAATTTTGCACGCTGGTGAACAGTCTACTATCTAGTATCATTGGAAAAACCGTTTCTAAATGCATATCTGCCTACATATTTGGAGTAGACATACGCGTCTTAACACCCAGAGTTAATGATATATTCAATTTTCAACAAAATGTTTACCTTTGCACGAAGTCATGTGAGAAATGCTCTGGGGAGAACGGAAGTTTCGTACAAAAATTCAATTTGAGAAGCTGATTCCTTCCGCCTTCAAGATTTACTAAGGAGATTCATGTTTGTCTACGTGAAATTTGGCGTATATCTATCTCCTCCTTAAATGTGCCTATTTGGGTATTGATTTTGTCGAGGACATCAATACTTACTTCATCTCACACACACACTCACACACTCTCTCACACGCACACACACACACACACACATATATATATATATATACACATATGTATATGTTCGTACACGTGTGTGTGTAGTTCGTGAATTTTCAGTGCATACTTATATGACCAGAAATAATCATTGCAACCGTCTTGCTTCTTCATACTGATTGTTTCTACAAAATATACTGCATATAGTAATCGCCCACTGAATTTTCATACATACTGAGAGAGAAAACGAGGGAGAAGGAGAGAGAGGTGGCGAACAGGCAGATAGGCAGACAGACAGAGGAAATACTCTTCAAAGTTATTTTGATTTTAACATTTAAACCTTGGCCCTTTTGATGTTTCACTGTATGTCCGTCGCATTCTATAATTTTTGAGGGATGATGAAATCTTTTTATTTCATCCAGGGATCTGATGTTTATTCTTTGATTTCTGTCACGTTTAAGGTCTTTCTGAGGGATTTTCCGAACATGCAATAGTCATTACTCGTAAACCTGAAATTCTTGGGGCAGATACTGGAGGATGCAAGGAATGGGGAAAAAATGTAACCTAGGTAACTTTAGTTGGAGAGATAACCATCTAAAGTTTCATATGTTACGCTAAACCGTTGAAATTGATTAATGATATATATGTATATATTTTTACAAAAATTAACGAATACGCATTTTAAATTAGATCAATCGAAAGTTCGCAGAATCAAATCTTTTCACAAAAACAAAAATACATAGTTCCAATTTGATCAAACGTTTATTTAATCTTAGAAATGTAAAAAAAAACAACTATTTTTCTCAGGACCAAAAGTGTAAAATGTCAAAATGTAATAAATCTTCTTTAGAGAAATAAGTAAATTCCACCAATTAAGCATATTTTCGAATTGGCGTTAACACATACACGAAAATATTTCAGTTGATTGTGCAAGATTTGATATCGTTAGTTTTTTCTTTTAAATCTGTATAGGGCCTTCAACGTAATGCAAGATTATTTCCTAACCTTTATTCATTTCTGAAATCAGTTTACTCTTTAGATCTTAGAAATCACGCATTATCGATCAATAAATTAATTTTACTAATAGAACGTTGATAACAAAGTAACACAGAAATATGTACAATTTGCTCGAATAAGTCTCAGGTTCACAGATATTCCAGAATTCCTGGTGTCTTTTTCGTGTTTGCAACGAGTACAAGGCATTAAAACAATTTTGCATTATTAATTTCTAATGACATCGTGTCATAATTTATTTTCTAGCTAACAGATTATCATGGTGTGTGTTTGGAATTTAAAAAAAGAGCGCTTGTTCATTCAAACCAATGCCTCACAAACTTTATTTTATAACGGCACACTAAGAAATATTTTTGACATAAGAGGCACACTAACAGTAAAAATGAAATTAGTAAAAGTTAGGAGTCAATTTCCAAAACTTTTATATCGGCATATTGTAAATTGTACTAAACACCGCCCACCTTTCTTCATTTCATCTATTGCTAAGAATAGCAAGATTTGATAAAACCTGGAAATAAAACCACTAAATTGGCAACTCTTTGGTTGACGTGGGACAGACTTAATACCCGTACTGGACACGTTCAAGGCTTGAAATACTTTGCATATTAGGGAAAAATCTACGCAGCACAATTGAGAGATAGTCATGACACACAAATGCGTTGTGACTCACAGTTTGGGAACAACTGATTGAAAACATTTTCTTTCCTTAAATCTCTAGATCAGATTCATTTTTTAATACAAACCTCCTGGATATCATGCATTCATCTAATCATTGATATTATGGGAAGTCAAAGACGTCAATTTTTTCGACCCTTTCCGGCATTTTTATTTCTTCCCCTTCCGTTTTTCTTCTAATATTTCTCTCCAAGAATGAAGACGCCACATTTTCATTTTCTTGTAAACGGCTTCTCTGCCCGGAAGCCTTTTATCACTTTAGTGGTGCCATATTTTCTTTCCTGCCTTAAATTCACTGCATGTATAGAGTGCTTGCTCGACATTGCCTTAGGTGTGTCTCCGAATTCGGAGCCAGACAATTAATGGGCTTTTAAGAGTGTTTTAAAAAAAAGGAAGAAGTCATCAAGATTGTATTACGGTAATCAGTAAAAAATATGGATTGACAAGCGCGCCATAATTGAAAACTCAGCCTTCCGGATAACTTGCGCTTGAGAAAAAGGTTGAGTGTGTATCAATGTGTGTTGATCTTTCACTGGATACATCGTGAGATTTTGCTGTTGTAGGCTCTCCTCCTGTTCAACAGACCTTTGCTTGTGACTGCACCCGTCGGTCAGAATAAAATTGAACAATGTATCTTTGTAGGAATTAAAATTTGGGGTGAGTGGCATAACGATTAGAATATAAAATGGAATCAGCGAACCAAGTTCACACTCTGGCTGACACAGTGTACGTTCATTCTCCTCTAATACTCTTAAAAAAACACCCTTAGACCCCCCATCCATTGCTAAGAATAAGAAAAACATGTTTGACTGAACTTTCCCGTCTTGGTTGGCAACTTGTTTAGGAGACGGAAAACTTTGAATTCGAACCGGACAAGTCCAATTCTCATTCCTGCGTCCTGAGAGGCAACAGAGTAGAAAACGTGCACTCGAAATTTACGGTTAATGCTGATCTTAGAAAACTTTCATGGGCCTAAAAAGCCGGAAATAGATCATAATAGTTTTATTATCTGATGATAAAGGCGAATATGAAATAGACGGATTGAATCACACAACCACCGTTTCCAATCCCCACTTCTATTCTTATAGCAGTGGAACATTCATGAAATATATATTTAGAAAAAAAAAACTTCAATAAGACGCTTCATATTTATTGCAAGTTTCCGAACTGTCTGCCTGTGTCTCTCTTCTATTTCTCTTGCTTTCATTCAATAACAACAACAAAAACAAGGAAGAGTTCCGTATGATACAGTCAAAACTCAGAATCTTCCATGAATCCTTGTTAGCGTCTTCATTTTGTGTCCCTTTTGGTTTGGAAATTAATGGAGTACAATAAACGTATCCCAAAGATTGAAAAGTAACGTCTAATTAGTTATATAAAAAAATGTCAAAATTATTTGATAATTTTCTTTTGGGGGGATTTTTTTGTTTAATTTTCAAGAAGAAAGAGGTCTGAAGAAAAAAAAACAGGTCTTGTGAGTCACACAACAGAAACTGTCACGTGACCAATGTCGTTTGGCTGCATGCCATGTTTGGGTGATCAATTGAAAAATTGGCAAAAGGGTCGATCAATGAATGAATTTCTTCTCCTACTTTTTGTTTGGCTGTGAACACTGAAAAAGTCCGAATTTTAAGAAAAATATGTATGAATGTTACTAATACAAACTGGCCGTGTCAATCTAGCATAAACTTACACTGCAAATTGAGCCCCTCACAAATATCTTATTCGAAGGGGAATCTGAGAAAAGAATGTGTGAGTATAATAAAGATTTAATGTTGAAATGTTCCCTCCATTAGCTCAATCGGGGCAACCTGTACGTGTGATTCATACATAGCCAATCGATTGGCCAGTCAGACTAGCTTAAAAACCAAAGAAAATCTAGTTGACAGTTTAGAAGAGAGTTTTCGTTGACAGTCTCTAATAAAATTAGAATAAAAGTTATTCACCGATCAAAAATAAGTATTATGGTAAGCTACATAAACATTGCAGAACTACTCAATTTATAGCTTTAGAAAGATTGAGAATGTTTTCTTCAATTTCAGATAAAATTGGAATAAACGTATTGGACGGATAAAAAAACCTTAACAGGTTAATTATATAAAGCTTCAGGAATTCTTTATTCATTTGAATTAGAAGGATTTAGAATTAATCGAGTCTTCGAGGCATAAACTCGTCTTCCTAGAGGAAATGAGGCGCCAACCATTTTGTAACTGCAATAAAAACAACGCTAGGAAAAAATAAACAGTTCACAAGAATTGTGAAAAACAAATTCAAGAGATTTTTGTCTGAACTTTGATAATTTATTCCAATTTCAGAATCCGGAGGCACAGATGAAACTGATACAGAGAATTAGTTGAGGATATGTGTCTTTGCCCCTATTAGATTAGCTCCAGAAATTTAAACGATGTTCTTTTTACTGGGTCTCATTATTATTCATATTCTACACTATTTAGGATATGACCAAGTTGTTATTTGCTGATGTAGTAGAGTTTACTCAAGCAGACATTGACTACCGTTCAAGAAGCAAATATCGGCTACCTAAAATTTTGATGACGTGAAAATGTCAGTCAGAGGGTCTTATTAAAGGGGAATAATTGAATTTTTGTGTTCATAACGATCAACAGTTACTGTTTGCTTAGATTCATTCAACGAATCTCGTTAAACAGAAACAATTACCCTCTTCAAAGGTAAACACTGTTGTATTCTGAGTTGTAACTTGAGATAATTGAACTTATTGACTGAAACTAATAATCATATACTGTATATGTGTTGATATTTTTCTTGAAAGATTATACCCAAATTCAAAAAATCACTTTATGAAAGAATATATGCAATGACCTTAATATCGATATAATTATGTTGAGGTGATATCGTCCCCTATATATACTTCAAAATGTGATTTTATGAATTCAGGTAAAAACTCTCGAGAAAAATTTCAACAAAAATGAAGTAAAATGATATGTACGTACAAGTTTGAGTCAATTCATTCAATTTTTGAACTTATGCTTTGTAATACAGGAAGAATAACTTTCAACGATGGCAAACATTGGTGTGTAATTATTTGAGATGTTTGACACTACATGTGTGATCACTATAAACCCTTATGAACATTTAAATCCCAATACCTCAGCTGAATAAGACCTCTTGTAGCTTGAATAAATTTATCCTATCAAATGTTTTGAGTCCTCATACCCCCTTTACGTGGCTGATATTATGGGATTGACTGGTAGAATTTCCAACTTCCGATATATATCGGCCACTTTTTTAAATGGGGGATCTACAAAATTTGATTCAGTACTACCAATCCAAAAGTGTTTCACTTCATGCTCATATTCTAATCTATAGAGTTATGCATTTGCTTGGTCCTTTGAGATCCATATATTGTCACAAATTGGGTTTATGTTGTGGCAGCCGATAAACCCTCCCGATACGAGATATCAGATGGAGCTGCATTCGAAGCACCGAGTAAATATTCTTTTGTGGACATTTTTCACATTTTCTTTATTTAACGATCTAGAATGACATTGAAATGGTCGATGTAATCTATAGCCAGGGACTGATCTAATCATGAGCTGGAGGTTGTCTAGAAATGGAGAGAATTCAATATTTGCAATGTTTCTATGAAGAAGAACAATAACCACACGTGAACGTATCTATTCACTGAAATTAAGTATATTCATCAATAATGGAACCAAATTATCCTAGAGTTTTGTAAGCATGACATGATGTGATGTCTTAGATATAGAACAATTCTTTGTTCAGTATTTGTTGATGATTTGTGCGAACATTAGAAACTTTACGGTCTTAGATTTGTTCGTTAGAATTCTTTTAGACATTTTTTGTTGTTGTTGTTGAATTTGTTGACAAAATAAACAAAGGGGGATTTGTTTTTAGATACTTTAGTGCATCGAAGATACTTTTCGATAGGTCAGACTCTTTTTGATGTTGGATATCTACTCTATTTGCTGTATCATGTTCGATTGATGTGAAACTTTTTCCAGAGTTGTAGGTGAACCGTCCTCATCTTTTTCTTCCTCCTCCTCCTCTTGTTACATCTAGGACTAGTAATGCTAGATCCCAATTTTCTCAGCCGTATCATGTTGGACTGATATGAAATTGTCCAGACATTCAAGTAAACTATTGCCATTTCCCTCATCCTCCCTTTTCTGTTACTACTATCACAGATGGTGAGTGCATCATTTAACTTATGGTTCTTGTTTTGTTTTGATTTTTTTTTTCTCAACGGACGTCATTCTATTGCATTCAAATATATATATATATATATATATACATATATATATATATATATATCCCTTGATTTCAGATTGTGATTTTCAGAATAGGAAGAAAATCAATAAAGGGTGATCTGATGGCTGGATAAGCACTGTGTGTATTTGCGTATCCGTTCTCCACACGAGAAAGAAAGATACAGAGATCCGATGCTTTGGGGTGAATGGTAGTACCCGCAGACTAAAATAGCAAGATCTGAATGTAGGTCAGAGTTTGCTTCTAAGCGGGGGTGTTCAGATTCCGGCCGATCATGATGCACAGATCACAGGGAAGGTAAACGTGGAGGCAAAATACGTTCGACCAATCAAAAACGGATATATTAAAAGTTTGAATTGTTTCAAACTTTTTGGGACGGTCAGCCAGTTAAAGAACAGAAGTGAGCATGTCTTTTTTGCCAGTAATAGCCAACTGACCTTACACCATGGCGGTGGCCGCTGTGTGTGGGAATAAGGGGAGAAAAGAACTAGGAAGGGGAAGAAAGAAGGAGAGGGTAGCTGATTGAGAATTATTACTACTTACTTTAGCCAGCAAATGGATGCTTGATAAATATATAACATCTCCGAGCATTAAGAAAGGTAGGGTCAGCATTTCTAATTGCTCTGCAGACATTTTTCACATAGCTTCCGTTTATGAGTTTCTAACAGAAATAAAAGCCTGCATTTTCCTGGAAAATTCTGGACTTTGTCATCTGTCTCCCGAGCATGTTGAAGAATATTTTCCGGCAACTATTTCTTCTGTGGATTCTTCTCTCCCGTATTTTTTCATTTAAGCCCCATTTGATCATCATGGAGAAGAAATGCACTTAGGTAATTTTGTAAACACGCTCTCTGCGAGTCTCGTCAATAAATTGGAGGTGGTCAACAAAAATGATACATGAACTTTTATTATGCAGTCTGGTCTTCATCACAAAATTTGTCGTTAAACACTCAACGAACTCGCATTTGGCATTGTGCTGTACTGAACTATGTACTTAGCTACAATACAGAACTTCGTTTGACTATTTACTTGGGGAAAAATGCTTCTTTTTTAAACTTTCAGTCTTATCTTGTCAGATTTGACTTTTTGAGTCTCATTTCGTCTGGTTTGAACTTTTGAGCCCAATTTGACGGGTTAAACCTTTTGAGTTTAATTTTGATTTTTATTACTCAAAATTATGGAATATGAGCAGTGAGAATTATCCAACATGATCTTACATACCTTAAGAACACATAAAAAAATAATAATTTTCTCAACCTGAGTTCAACAATAATTATGTTCCAAGGAGCCTATTTAATCAATTTCTGCGGTCATTACGGTTGAAACTGCACTAAATAGACAGTCTTTCACGGTGGAAATCCATTATCAACTCAAAATGCCATTAATTATCTGAATCTAGAGAAACTCAAATAACTATGTTACTGGGAGAAAACAGCAGGATACATTAGTTATCCGAAGAGGCTTTCAACTCTCTGTACTTAGAAATACCGTCTGTGACACGACAGTTAAGAAACCTTCCACTGTATCTGGTGATACATAAGACCAACTTTATTCCAGCAGTTAATTTCGAGAAAAAAAATGATTTGTTTGAATTCTCTTCATCCATCAGCGCGGAGATATGTGATGGTTTTCATGGATGACATACGCATCTAATTGGTTGATGAGTGGTTTTACCGACCGACAAGGAGAATAAACCAGCGTTACAATTGTGGCGGTTATTTACAGCTAGACCAGTCTGAACTATATATATATATATATATATATATATATATATATATATATATATATATATATATACATATATATATAGAGAGAGAGAGAGGGGGGAGAGATTTCCATTCAATTTTCTCGAAACTATGAGTTCCCGATGTTTTTTCTTGTAGCTGGTTCGAAAGAACAAAAAAATTCCCTAAAATCCCTATCGTTCGTTGTATTATCTACATTTATCCTAAGTCTTTTTGACCATCAGTGGTCTTTCCATTGTCATCATCATCATCATCATCATCATCATCCTCATTAGCCTTTTAGCATCCGCCGTTGGACATAGACCTTCCCCAAAATTCACCAGACCTCCCTATCAGGGGTATTGTACAGCCAGTACAAAGTATCTTCAATTATCTCAAATCTGAGTCAATATATATATATATATATATATATATATATATATATATATATATATATATATATATATATATATATATATATATATATTCTTCGAGGATTCAGTAACCCATCGAGTTATTCAAACATTTTAGCTGGAATGAAATTATGACTCGCTTTCAAATAGTTCTCTGCCATCTGTTTCTGATAGAAGATGATAGTCTCTTTATTTTCTCTTTTATTTGGCAAGATATCTTTTATTTATGTCTTCTCGAAAGGTGTCAAACTATCATCTCTCCCACTTCCTTAATGTTACCTGAATCGGAACAGTAAACATAGATATTATTTTTAGATCTTTTTAAATTTTTTTTGTTGATGGAGTTTCTTTTGTCATCCCTAAAAGCCCTTCTGAACAATTTGC